>CM042175.1:25821687-25841687 GCA_023376005.1 Doryteuthis pealeii
TCCCAGGACATGTAGACCCGCAGCCACCGCCTTCTAGCACCCATATGATAAAAAGGGTTTGGGCTTGCCATAAGGGCAATAGGGTTGGGAAAATCATATAGGTGCTAAGGCTTGACGTGACCAACCGATTGATCGGAGGGGGCCTCTCCGACTGCCCGTCTAGCACAGGATAGGGCCAAAGTGGAGTATTGCAAGTCATGAACTGCTCATCCACCTGGGCTCTATCCTTAAGCATCACGGGTTGCCACTGAAGGAACTAAGCTTTGTAAATATAGTATTACCCATAAATAAGTAGACCCCAAACATTTTTTTATATCAAATAGTTGATTTGCTTCTAAAACAAAGATACCAGATATTATTTCTAATGAAATATTATATAATCAAAATGGATATTATTAGATATTATTTATTACCAAACTCTACAGCATTGAAGTCCTGTAATAAAAAATATGACTATGTAGAAGTTCAATAAGTACAAATCTTAAATATATTTATGCAAGTAGTGTTGCCATTTTATTTTTAGTAAGAGAATTTCAATGCTGCAGAGTTTGATAATAAATAATACCTAATAATATCTGTTTTGACTGTTAAATGCATATATGCATATATTCATACACATGCATACATTATTCACACATTTGCACATATATTAACACATATATTCATATAGACAGATACATAGATGAATACATATTCACATACACATACAAATACATACATTCGTATTTATATTCACACACATACATATATATATATATATATAAAACTATATCCCCAATACTGATAAGTAAAGAGTGCTCAATATCATTGATATAGCATGCATATCTAAGTTAGGGTGGTGTAGATATCAAGTCAATTGTTCAGTGGTGCATCATGGGAAGGGTCAAATCTAAGTCATATAAGGAAAAACACAACACAAATAATTCACTTGGTTTGAAAAAACATCTAGGCGAGAAACAGTCAGTTACCAAGTGGTGCTGACTTCATGTCTTGATTACCCTAACTTATATTATATATGTATATATATGGTGAAGGTGCATGGCATTCAAAACCTGTTAAACTCTGTTTAAGAAATTGACCTCGTGTCATACCCTGCTCGTACAGAGGGGTTGGATATATATATATATATATATATATAATATATATATATATATATATAAAAGTTAGGGTAGTAAAATATGTGTGTGTGTGCATTTATTCATTTTTTTATTGAAAAAAAAAAAATTGGCAGAGTAGCCAAATTGTCAGTATCAGCTGGACAGCAAAGGAGTCTATCCTCTTTTCACTAGTGCTACAACAGGGAGATTGTTTTTGCTGAGGTATAAGTGCCACACCTACCATCAGCTCCCCACTTTACTGCACAGATCCAAATAACCAATCTGTGCTACTCATGCGCTGAGTTGGCAGGGGCCTGCATCAAACAAGGAACCTTGGTGGGTACTCTATCGACAGAGATAAACTGTCAAGTACTTTCTGATGTATTCTTGATTTTTTTATTTAATTCAAATATCCATTGGCATAAGGCCTGATCCTCAGAATCCCCTATGAGGCATGATCATACAAGCAGGTGATTTTGCTCCATATAATAATGAAAATATCTTCCCTCATATTAAAAGAAAAAGAAAGTCAAAAAATCAATTCTTTGTTTTGTCTTCATCTTCCAAATATCAATGCTTCGATTCCATCTGTGAGTTTTCGATCCGAGACCAGGTCTTTTATCAGAGACTACAACCATCCATCCCCCCACCCCCACAGATTCTTCCCTAATTGTAACCCTGCCTGGAGAACAAAAGAGATTGCTTGACAAAAATCTTAGATTTTAGGTCATAGACACGATGATGCCAGACCTTGAGAGAGAATGAAAGAACAACGTAAGAGAAGGAAATAAAGAAAATCAGGCCAAAACCATCAATACAAAAGGTGAGTGGGTGGGGGAGTGGCGGTGGGGGGGTTGGCAACGGGGGTGGCAGAGGGGGAATGGAAATCATAGTTGGACTGGTTGTGGATGGTTGAGGTTGAAGAGGAAAAGACGCAGTGGTTCAGATGGTAATGGAGAACAACTTGTTTCTCTCTCTCTCTCTCTCTCTCTCTCTCTCTCTCTCTCTCTCTCTCTTTTTGCGCTAATGTTCAGTAATGCACCAAGAAAAATTTGGGACAGCACTTGTGTGTTGCAGAGACCACAGGCACCCAAATACATGCACACATGAGATGAGACACGTGACTGTTATCGGTTTCACTCTGATCTTATCTATTTATATCTATATCTATCTACTTCTGTCTGTCAACATGTATATATATATATATATATATATATATATATATATCTCAGGTTGTTTACATCTATCTCTCTATCTTCATATCTTCCTATCTCTGTTCATATCTATATCAGTCTGTTCATGTGTATCTGTATCAGTCATATCATATCTATCGATCTCAGTGTGTCCATATCTATCTATGTTTATATCTATCTCAATTTCTTCATATGTCTATCTCAGGCTGTTCATATCTATCTCTATATCTCTGTTCGTATCTATCTATATCAGTCGCATCAAATCTCTCTTAGTGCATATATATCTAATTCAATATCATATGTATCTATCTGTTCATATCTATCTATCTATCTCTGTTCATATCTATCTAGTTATCTATCTATCTATCTGTTCATATCTATCGAGATATCTATCTATTTCTGTTCATGTCTATCTGTTCATATCTATCTAGCTATCTCTGTTCCTATCTATCTAGCTAGCTATCTCTGTTCATATCTATCTAGCTAGCTAGCTATCTCTGTTCATAGCTATCTAGCTAATTTAAATAAGTGTAATCTTTTTATATGTGTTCTTATTTAATTTCATTAGTCTTTCTAATTTAATATATTTCATTACATTAAAACTTAAACACTTAAGCACGATTCATGCATATTCTTGCTAGTCATAGTAAGCGACTTTGAACTCCACTCATGCTATTATGTTTGCTTTTGGACTAATATCTTTGGGAAAGGTATGAACTCATCTTCCAAGCTATGGATTAAATGCTATCACTACTGTTCTTCTACAAGGATGACTTTGGCATTAAATAACCCATAAATGTTGATATGCCATTAAACAAAGAAACCAAAATACTAATATTTCCCCTTCAAATTTTGCTTCTGTGATCGGGGTAATGAAATCTTCAAAACCTGATGGAAGACTATATTTGGGGGCTAATATGTTACAGTTGCAAATCTAAAAATACTACTTAACATTTTTGTATAATTTGTATCATTTGGGCTGTTGTCCTCATCTTTATTGTTATCTGCACAATGTTTTGGCTGATGTGCCCCCTGGCCTTCTTCAGGTATTTCTTGACGGATTCAGGAACCTTCTCGAACTCAGGAATCCCCTCCTTGAACTTGGGAACCTTCTATTCGAACTCTGGAACCTTTTTGTCATAATCGAGAGTTTGAAGAGAAGGTTTCAAAGTTCAAGGAGGGGGTTCAAGAATGTTCCCAAGTCTGACAAGAAATACCTGAAGAAGGCCAGAGGGCACATCAGCCAAAACATTATACAGATAACAATAAAGATGAGGACAATAGTCTGAATAATACAAATAATACAAATTACCAAGACTCATCTCAAAAATTCAATATTTTTGTATAAATTTAATACAAAAACATGTCAATTGTGATTTATATGTTGTTTTATTCATTATTTATGTAAATACAATGTGCAAATCTTTGCAGAGAAAATAGGTTATTTTTTTAAAATCTTATTATCCAGAATATGCATAAAAAATGAAGGGAATAATGGCTATTTTCTATACTTTTACAAGATAAGCAATTAAGAAATATCACGTACCATCCAGGCATAAAATTTATCTTACATAGTGATATCAAGACACAAAAGCAAAATTTGAAGGGAATAATGGCCATTTGCTATACTTTTACAATATAAGCAATTAAAAAATATCACATACTATCCAGCCACATCTATCATCAGCTCCTCATTTTAATGAATAAATCCAAGCTGTGCTATTCATGCGCTGAGTTGGCAAGGGTTAGTATTGAACATGGAACCTTGTGATTCCAAGGTGAATGCTCTATTGACCAGTCTCTCAATAAGAAAATGATTGGTTGGTTGGTTGGTTGGATTTTATGGCATGTTAATCCATTGGGTCATTTTATGCCAAAGATATTTTGTTTTATTCCTTCTTGATGGGTACTCAATTTTTTTCAGAACACATTTGTTTCTATTTAACCCATAGATGGGACCCTAACAAGTACTACCACTCCGGGTCAGAGTTAACCTGGAAGCAATAGTGATGAAGGGGTGCTCCGCATTCTCCAGAACCTCAGATAGAGTTTAATGTCATACCTAGGGCATGAAGACCCTTCTAGCATATATATCATAAAAAAGGTTGGTAGTTGCAATAAGGGCAATAGGGTTGAGATAATCATATAGGTGCTAGGGCTCGACACGACAAGCCAATTGATTGGAGGGGACCTCTCCGACTGCCCATTTAGCCTGAGGGGCAAAGTAAAGTGATTATTCTGATCATTTTCACAGAACATGCAATCAATGAATCCTAAGATTTAAATCTGATCTTCATTAAAAAAAAAGTTGAATTTTTCTTCGAAGGCTTACCTCGTGGAATAAAACGAGTTTGAACGTGTCTTACTTGCAAAATGAATAGATGGCTCAAAAAACAAGAAAATATGGGTACCTTGGTACCGTAATTTTAAGAAAAATGATCTCGAAGCCAGGAGATTTGGCGAGAATGTATTTGCACGTATGCAATTTTTTCAAGATCAAGCTGTGCATAACACCAGGCAAACCTGAAAAGGAGACAAGATGCTTGGAGCAGTTATCGAGTTTAACGTTGGAGAATGTTGTGTTATTGTGTGAGTTACTTTGTCATCAGACTTTTGAAGTATCGATTATTCTGATCAGTTTCGCAAACAAATATATACAAATAAGAAACTCTTAATAAACTACAGAAGATATGTAAAGATTCTGTCCTTCAGCATCACAGATCACCATACACAGTCAACAGATGGCCACATCTGCAGAGGTGCAGTCGGTGTATTCTAAAGCCCGTTCCGACAGGGCTCATAAAAGGATGAAGTAAAGAGAAGTGTGTTTACAAGTGTAAAAAACAATGTAAAGGTGTGTGTACGTGTGTGTAAATGTTGAGAATACAACACAAGGTTTGTGTACACATTATAGAACGCATTCTCTTCACACAGGCACTTACGCATAATATCAGAACACGCCAAGTGAGAATAGCCATGTGTCTTCGAACACTAATAACAATCAGGTAGTGATCCTGACAAGTGTACTGAGAAACCTTTTGTCCCTCCCCCTCCAATTACTGTTTTCCACCGCAACTGATGGGGGGGGGGTCTGATGCAAGACAGACTGACTTTTATAAAGAGTCCAAATGCCAAACACGAAGAAGAAAAAGATGTGTCAGATATTTTTTTTCTCCTTCTGTTGTTTATTCATTTCTTTCTTCATTCATTCTCTTTCGTTCCTTTTTCCTTCTTTCAAGTGTTCAGCCTTTTATTCTTTCTTTTTTCCTTCCTACCTTCATTCATTCATTAATTTTCATTCTTTCATTTTTTTTACTTGTTTGCTTCTTTTTTTTTCTTCTTCTTTCACTTTTTCTCTCCCCTTGTTTAATTCCTTCATTTGTTCATTCTTTTATTTTCTTTTTTATTTCCTTCATTTCTTTATTCTTTTCCTTTCTTTCTTTCTTTCTTTCTTTCTTCATTCTTTTTTCTTTCTTTCCTTCATTCATTTGTTCTTCTTTTGTTTTTATACTCTCTCTTTCCTAGTTTGCTTCATTTATTTGTTCATTCTTGCTTATCTTCATTCATTCTTTTTTTTTTCTTTTTTTTCTATCTTTCCTTCTTTTGTTTACTATTTGCTTCCCTCATGCTTTCCTTCATTTGTTTCTTTTTGATTTCCTTCCTTTGTTCCTTTCTTCATTCATCCTTTCTTTACTTCCTTCCTTAGTTCCATTCTTCTTTCCTTCCTTGTTTACTTTTTGTTACTTTCTTCTTTCCTTCCTTCATTCATTCATTGTTCCTTTCCCTCATTCATTAATTTCTTTCTTCTTTTCTTCCTTCATTGTTTTCTTTTTTCCTTTCCTTCCTTCGTTGTTCCCTTCCTTCAGACATTCATTTCTTCCTTCCTTTTCCTTGTTTCTTCCTTCCATTCTTCTTTCCATTGATTTAAGTCATTTCTCTCTCGATTCTTAATATCAAGGATTTTCCTCTCAATTGCACTGGACAAAACTAATGAATGCAAAACAAAAAAACCCTTTTTTACTGCAGCATTTTATTTAAATGTTTATAATGGGGGTGGGTGGGGGGTTTCAAACAGAAAAAGCAACACACACACACAAAGTAAATATGATATACAGATATGATATACTGTGTGTAAATTATTTGTATTAAGAATAGTTACTTGAAACTCGGTTTAGCTCAGTTGGTAGAGCGTCCGTCTAGAAACTGCAAGGTTCGATACCAGCCCTTGCTAACTCAGTGTATGAGTAGCACAGGGATCTATGTGGTAAAGTAAGGAGCTGATGGTAGGTGTGGCGCTCCACCTCAGACGTAAAAACAATCAACTTGGTCTTTCACTAGTGAAAAGGGGATAGACTCCCTCGCTGATTGGTTGATACCGACTTTAGGCTCCCCCGACGACTTTACTTACTTTATATATATACATATATATATATATATATATATATTTGAATTATTCGGACTATTGTCCTCATCTTTATTGTTATCTACACAATGTTTCAGCTGACGTGTCTTCCGGCCTTCTTCAGGTATTTCTTGTCGGACTCGGGAACATTCTCAAACTTAAGAACCCATCCTCGAACCTTTGAAACTTCTCTTCAAACTCAGGAACTTTCTTGTTGAATTGGGAACCTTCATGTTGTAATCAGGAGTCATCTTTATCATTACTAGTTACTTGAAACCATATAACTATGTGCAAATTATTTGTATTAACAATAGTTACTTGAAGCCATAATACAGAGTTTGAAGACAAGGTTTCTGAATCAACAAGAAACATCTGAAGAAGGCTGGAAAACACATCGACCGAAACATTGTGTAGATACCAATAAAGATGGGGACAATAGTCTAAATAATACAAAATTTTATTAGTTTTAGTTTGGCATAAGGCCACAGTAATTGAGCACTTAGAGATGGTATTCCCCCCAAAGCTTCTTTGCTGGGAACAATGTTAACTTTTGTACAATGCAGTTATCAGACTTATCTATAAAAATAAAAAATGTTAATCAAAAGAAAGTTTTTATCGTCGAGTTGACAGTTCCATTTGAAGAAAATCTGGATTGGGCCCATCAGCGGAAGTTGGAAAAATATGAAGACCTACATGAACAATGCGTCAGAAACGGATGGATAACAGAGGTATTTCCCATTGAAGTCGGATGTCGGGGGTTTATTGCCAACTCAACCTCAGCATTTTTGTCTAAACTTGGACTTTCTCTACCAGACAAGAGGAAATAAAAAAGATTCAGGAGAAAGCTCTAACCGCATCAGCGTGGATATGGCAGTCCTATATTGTGACATCAAACCGACAAAGTCTGGTGGTATCGTGAGATACTGCTGGGGCGCTCTGGGTTAGTGGTAATGATGCTTCGGCCCCGAAACCATGCCTGAACCCAGAGTCATCATCTGATGAAGGCTTTGTTGGTTGCAATGCTACTGTGTAAATAGCAGTCATTGTATGAAGATTATTATTATTTTTTTTTTTTTTTATGGGGTAAAGCCAGACTGTGTCAACTGTTGCAGATTCCCCCTACTCCTAATTACTGGGATGATCCGAAACAGGATCCTACTAAATAAACAGAAGCAATAACACCCTCAAATAGAAATTGGATCATTATCGTATCGATGACCAAGTGCATTTTTTCTAGACGTCTTCGAAGGTGACTCACCAGTTTTGCAATATTTTGGTACATGCTAGTTTGCAGCATGTAACCAAAGCAGTTCAAACTATGGGAAACAGACTGTAACCTAATACAGGCTCTGTATCAACTACCAGAACACAGTCAAGTGTTGCGTATATATCGATAAAAGTATCCACACTAAAACTAGCAGCCAATGAGAATCCTAGGAATGTGCTTGGCCAAGGTACACAGTAGAATAGCCCAACCTGCTATTTTAAAACCTCATACCAAGTATGGATTCTCAGAACAGATTCAGCTTGCAACATAGCTGAATACTGATCATCTCATACAAATTTCAACAGTAGTACTGTGGTAGATGGTGTGCTTAGATGTTGTGCCCTGATTCATTATGTATGATTTGAAAGCTGCACAGATGAATTGCAACATTGTCTAAATTCAGGAACTTAATCTTTGAATCTTTGAGTTTGAACTGAGACATATTGCCATGGTCCGGTTTGTTGGTTTGTTGGATTTTATGGCATGTCAACTCCTGTTGGGTTATTTTATGCTAAACATTTTTTTTCTATTTAAGTTAACCCATAGATGGGACCCTAACAGGTACTACCGTTCTGGGGCAAAGTGGACCTGGAAGTAATGGTGATGAAGGGATACTCCTCATTACCTGAGCCCCAGAATTGAAACTTCACCATTAGATAGAGTTTAATGCCATACCCAGGAAAATAAGACCCTCAGTCACTGCCTTCTAGCACATATATAATAAAAGGTTTGGAGCTTGCTATAAGGGCAATATGGTTGGACAATCCTTCCTATAGGTGCAAAGATTAGACATGACCAGCCAATTGATTGGAGGGGGCCTCTCCAGCCACCCGTCTAACATAACTAAGGGAAGTGTTGCATGTCATGGACTGATCAGCCACTAGGATTCCATCCTTGACATCATGGGTTGCCACCTATGGCCAACAGGTGGTCCCATTGGGGGCAGTCTTACTCCTCTGCAGAGGTGCAGAGGTGTATTTTAAAACCCAAGCTGACAGAGTTCCTTAATCTTTGAATCTGTGTTTAAACCAAGACATGAAATGTTGTGTGAAAGGTAAACGAGGTGAACATAAAGTCAGAAAAAAGCCTAAAATTGTGCATTATCTTTGGTTTTGTTTGTTTTCTTTGTTTAAGTAAAGTAAGTAAAGTCAACGGGGCGGCCTAAAGTCAGTATCAGCCAGTCAGTGAGGGAGTCTATCCCCTTTTCAATAGCGCTAGAGGATTGTTTTTTAGCATCTGAGGCGTAGCGCCACACCTACCATCAGCTCCTTACTTTACCGCACAGATCCCTGTGCTACTCATATGCTGAGTTGGCGAGGACCTGTATCGAACTAGGAACCTTGTGGTTTCTAGCCGAACGCTCTACCGACTGAGCTAACCCGGCCCCTTCACTTTCTTTGTTTAATGGCATATAATGTAGAAGTTATCCCCCAGATATCATAAAAACATACAATACTCGCAGTGGGATTCTAACTACCGTCGAGTTAGCAGACAAGAACAACATGCAAGCTGTAACTTAAATACAGTCCTTGCATGCTACTGGCATAGTGCAGACTGATGGCTGAAGAGTGGGTACTTATCCATATCTTAACTCACCCTGAAAACCATCAGCCAATCAAAACCCAGGAAGTGAACTTGCCAGAGTTCATAATGGAATAACCCAAAGCTGGATATAAACCACCTACCAACACTCTAGAGTTAGTTTTGCATTCATCTTGTAACAGAGCTGAATACTTGACACAAAATCCAACAAATCTTTGTGGGTTATTTAATGCCAAAGCCATCCTTGTAGAAGAATAGAGAGCACCTGGTCAGGAAGTGCAAGGTCCCTGGTTCAATGCCAATCCCCACCAATTCAGCGCATGGTAGGTGGATTAAATAGCAAGTTGGGTTATTCCACTGTAAACCTTGGCCAAGTCCATTACCAGGTTTTATATTGGCTGCTGGTTTTAGTGTAGATACTAATTCACTCCAATACAAATCATAAAGGCAAACTTAGAGAGTATCAGGCAAGTTTGGCATCACACAGTTCAGTGTGGTTTGTTACCTTCACAAATTCAGCAAAATCATCCAGAGCTGCTGAATTGTGCTTCATGTTACCGAAATATTGCAAAACTTTTGACTCGCCTTATTTATATTTATTCTGGTTCTCTTTATGCATCATTATATGTCACAGATTGGGATATTTCTTTTTTTGGTAATTTATGAGGAAGTGCGTCCCGGTCTCCTGTCTCAGAAATTGCTACCCGGTGACTATTAAAATAACATCCCCAGCTATGTCATCTCGGTGGTGTTACTTGAAAGAAAACAACCAACTTAGGGCGTTAAATGTATTTTAGAGGGGGGGGAGGCTTCTCTTTATGAACAAATAGAGATGGGTGGATAGATATATATAAACAAAGTAAAAAATGAACAAATTGAGGGTAGATAGATAGATAGATAGATAGATATCCATCTTCATATCTAAACAAGAATTACGACAAATTTCTATAAATAAACAAGGATTACGACAAATTTCTATAAATACATTTCTAAACAAATTACAATAAATAAATAAGAATTACGACAAAAAAAGAGTAGCCCCCCCCCTCTAAAATACATTTAACGCCCTAAGTTGGTTGTTTTCTTTCAAGTAACATCACCGAGATGACATAGCTGGGGACTTATTTTAATAGTCACCAGGTAGCAATTTCTGAGGCAGGAGACTGGGACGCACTTCCTCATAGATTACCCTTTTTTTTTTTTAACAATGGTAAGTTTTCTTTATTTCATATTCTTAGACAGCTCTCCAAATAGTAACATTAAAATGAAAGAATTCCCTCTTGAGGATCGAGTAGTTTCCACTGCCATAGAATTTGGAATGACAAAGATATCATTCATTGTAGATGTTTCAAGAAATTTTGCTCACGGTGCAAGAACGTCAATGATCAGGCAAGGTCAGATAGGTCTAAAACCATGGATTCCAAGGCTTTGCTCCAAGCCATAGAGACAAATCTGGTTCATTAGCGAGTATCAGGCGAATTTTGCATCTTACAGTCTAGTATGGTTTGTCACCTTCACAACCTCAACAAAATCATCCAGAGCTGCTGAATTGTGCCTCATGTTACTAAAATATTGCAAAACTTTTGACTCGCATTATTTATATTTATTCTGGTTCTCTTTATGCATCATTATATGTCGCAGATTGGGATATTTCTTTATTTTTTTTTTAACAATGGCAAGTTTTCTTTATTTCATATTCTTAGACAGCTCTCCAAATAGTAACATTAAAATGAAAGAATTCTCTCTTGAGGATTGAGTAGTTTCCACTGCCATAGAATACTTTCACAACCTCAGCAAAAGCATCCAGAGCTGCTGAATTGTGCTTCATGTTACTAAAATATTGCAAAACTTTTGACTCACCCTAGTAATAAGTTCTTTTAAAAGAGAGAAGGACATTCCATATTACTCATTCTGTGATTTTTGGTTTGTTGACATTTAATTCTAGAAATAATGTTTCTGTCCAATCTACCTTCTATGAGTCATTTGATTAATTCTTCAGAGGGAAATTTCTTCTTCTTCTTGATTTATACATGCAGATCTTTTGACTCTACAATAGTTTGTCATCAGCTGATGACAAAGGGATCTTACTTCACCCCCACCCACAACGTCTCTTTACCCAACGGATGATATTTAACAATATTGGCTTAGTCTGGCATAAGGACAATTTTGCTCATTTTACTTTTTAAAATAAGTTGTTGGCCTGTTGTCGGTATCAGCTGGACAGTGAGAGAGTCTATTCTCTTTTCACTAGCGCTAGACCAGAGAAATTGTTTTTTGCTGAGGTGGAGCAAAATGTCAGCTCCCCACTTCAATACACAGATCATATTATCCAATATTTGCTACTCGTCGTATGCTGAGTTGGCAGGAACTGGTATCAAACTCAGAACCTTGCAATTCCAAGGCAACTGCTCTACTGACTGAGCTAAACCAATAAAAAAAATAGACAAATAACTTAAATCAGTGTGAAATATCAAATAATTTGAAATCTAATACTTCAGACTACTCTTCTCAAAAATATTGAAGTCAGTTAGCCTACTGTTGGTTTGAATAACAGCAGCTAAGAACAACTCAAGCAGTGTCCAAGACAGCTGGTATAAATAGGACTCAAGAATGATCCATCCATGAATCTGGGTGATTCCATTCCTTGAGGGCTGCTTGACTGCTTGATTTGAATGACATTGTGGAGTCTTATATATACTCTGTCATTTTGCAGTGGACCTTGTAGCTTTCAGGATTGTATTGAGTTACAACTGTTTGCTGCCTTGTCTTCCCAGTTCGACGGTAATTGGACTTTAATTATTCTTAAAAAAAAAAAAAGGACTACAAAGTGTGACATCACAAATTTTGTGGTGACTAGAGAAGAGGAGGCCTTGTTTTATGGAGGCATTGGCTAAACTGGACCCTTTTTAAAATAAAGTAAAAGTAAAGTCATCAGGGTAGCCTAAAATCAGTATCAGTCAGACAGTGAGGGAGTCTATCTCCTTTTCACTAGCGCTAGACTAAGAAGATTGTTTTTGGGTCTGAGGTGGAGCACCATACCTACCATCAGCCCCTTACCTTGCCGTACAGATCCCTGTGCTACTCATATGCTGAATTGGTGAGGAACAGTATCAACAAACCAGGAACCTTGTTCCTAGCCAGACATTCTACCGACTGAGCTAAACTGATCTGCTAAAATCTTCATCTGTTGTTGCAAACTAATCTGAAAGTCATCTTTTGAAAATATGCAAATAACACACTATTCAAACAAAGTGTCAGGTTTTTTGGTTTAATGACAACTCTTGTGGGTTATTTAATGCCCAATAATAACTCAATTTCCTTGTATATTAAATCAATTTTCCCCATTGAAATAAACTGATATACCATTAATTCATTCCAGCCCACCCACCCCTAAAAACAAAAAAAAAACACCCCAAATTCTTTTGTTGCATTTTTTTTAATAAGAAAAATAGGACTGTATTGTATAAAAACAATAAAACAGAATGGAATGTATTATGTAGTATGTTTTAATGCTTACTTTTTTATAACCAATATTTTTCTTTTGTGTAATAAATTTGGAAACTTGAATGAATTTTACTGTAAGAAACTTTTCCCTCCCCATTGTCTTTGTTCCTACTACATTACTGTTTGATTATTACACAAAAATATATTCCAATCATGTTTGTTTCTAAGTCAGCTGCTTTACTCCCTAAGCTACAAAAGTATGGATGCTAACACACAAGTCCAAATAGCACTTAAAACCAATAAATACTCTCTAGTGGTGAGGTTCCAGGTCTGAAGCTCTGAGGAGTATGGATTACCCCCTCATTGCCGTTACTCCTAGGTCCTATGACCTGGAGTGATAGTACATGTTAGGGTCCCATCTATGGATTAAATAGATCAAAATCTATTAATATTGGAGATTCGCTTCCGGTTTTTGTCTGTAACAAAAATTACATCACTGCTTACGTCACATTACCCAAAATCGGCATAACATAGAATAAATACACTCAAAATTTGAACATGCAACATTAGATAGTCCTCATTGTTTTTTTAAAACAAGTTTTAATAAATACATGACTGGTATTATATATCTATATATAGTTTGTTTTATTTTAATTCATATTTAAAGTTTACATTTCAAATTGCTTTATTTTTTAATCCTTTAATGAATTTGATGATTTTACTTACTTAGGGTACAAACTCACTGACATTGAATTTTTTTACTCCCACCCCTCAGGCAATATGTTTCAAAAATCTATTTTTACATCGCCCGGGGGGCGTTTTTTTTATTTTGCTAGTATAAGTTTGATAATTTGGGGCACTCATAAGTCAAGGTGTTTTTCTTTGGTGTAATAAATTTGGAAACTGAAATGTTTTTAGTTAACTTATTAACATAAGCATATCTGAAGCTCACTTGTACCTCAAATTTTAGCTCTCAACACATAAGATAGAATATAATTGAAGAATAATCAAACTAAGTTCCAATTACCGTCGAATTGGTAAAACACAGCAACAAGCGGTTGAAACTCAATACAATCCCGTCTTGTTGCAATTCTACTCCAGAATGACAGGGTATTTATAAAACTATTATGTGTTGTGATATATTCTAATGTTTATTTCTTATAAATAATATTTTTCTTTGGGGTAATAAATTTGGAAACTTAAATGTTTTTAGTCAACTTAACTGAAGCTCACTCATACCTCAAATTTTAGCTAACAGCACAACAGCTCGTAAGTTGGAAAATTTGGGAGTTGGGACACATGTAATTCAATGTACTTCTGTATTTCATTTTATATTTTTTTTTTTGGTGATATTACTTTTTATTCAAATACAACACCTTGAAATAAATATAAAAATGTGGAATTTAATGTTCCCCACTTATGTAAATATTAACACTGAATTTGAAGTAGTTGTAATAACATTAGCAATAAAGAAATGGGAGAGGGACAAAAAAAAAAAAAAAGAATTATTCTTCTCATGTCCCAACACGTGTACACACATTTGTAATTTGACAGTGTCACCCCGCATAATATTTCATGACAGAATCGAAGGCTGACAACCTAGAAATTCAAATAACGACAATAATGACACATCATTGGATCTTGTGACTCTGTGTGTGTGTCATCTTAATTTTAGAACTGCATTCTTCTGATTGTTTGACCCATACCGAAAGAATCAGGGGGTGGGGGTGCTAGCTAAAAAAAATCTTTTTAAAAAAAGGGAGGGGTTTATATTCTTCCCACCCTCACACTTTTCAGTGCCCAGTGCCTTTTTAGTGCTCTCTGTAAGAAACTTTTCCCTCCCCATTGTCTTTGTTCCTACTACATTACTGTTTGATTATTACACAAAAATATATTCCAATCATGTTTGTTTCTAAGTCAGCTGCTTTACTCCCTAAGCTACAAAAGTATGGATACTAACACACAAGTCCAAATAACACTTAAAACCAATCCATACTCTCTAGTAGTGAGGTTCCAGGTCTGGAGCTCTGGGGAGTGTGGATTATACCTTCATTGCCATTACTCCTAGGTTCTATAACCTGGACTGATAGGGTCCCATCTATGGGTTAAATAGATTAAAAAATAAGTTTCAAAAGATGTATTAAAAAATGATAATTAGTATTATTTGGATTATTAAGACTATTGTCCTCATCTGACTGAATAAAGGGTTAGGTTCAAAGTTCTGTGATGGCTCCCAATTATGACAAGAAGGTTCCCGAGTTCAAAAAGAAGATTCCTGAATCCAACAAGAAAGACCTGAAAAAGGCCAGAGGTCACATCGGCCGAAACGTTGTAGTCTGAATAATACAAATAATACTAAAAAAATTAGTTTTAAAAAAATGGATTCCCAACAATAATGAATAAAACAAAAATGTATTCTGCATAAAATAACCCAAGGGTTGACACGCTTGTAAAATCCAACCAACCAACCAACACTCCAGATAGTGTCACATATGTTGTTTTACATAATAGTAGGATTACTAGTGTTAAGAGTATTTGGGAAAATTATACCAGCTCAGTCGGTAGAGCATTCGGCTAGAAACCACAAGGTTCTTAGTTCGATACCGGTCCTTGCCAACTCAGCGTATGAGTAGCACAGGGATCTGTGCGGTAAAGTAAGAAGCTGATGGTAGGTGTGACGCTCCACCTCAGATGCTAAAATAATCTCCATGGTCTAGCGCAAGTGAAAAGGGGATAGACTCGCTCGCTGATTGGCTGATACAGACTTTAGACCGCCCGACTTTACTTTTTACTTTATACCATTAATTTAAACAATTCATTTTTGAATACAACATAAAATAGCGATCATATCTGTGTGTATGATACGTGTGCTCATGTATCGGGCAGGTCCTTGGGTTATCATGTGTGTGTTAACACATGGGGCCAGTGGACTTGTCTCTTGACTCTCTGTTGATAAGTCCTCATTTAACACAGGGTAGAAAATGGTTTACCTAAAAGTGACTTAAACTAGCCCAACCGTGCTGACGCACGTGGTCACTAGTTCAAGCGTGCTGATGCACGTCTGTACTGTCCAAAACCCCAGTCCAAAGTAACATGGCAGAATTCCCATATCCGGGTTCCCGTCAGTCCGTTACTGATGAAAAGGTTTTGGTTTGGTTTGTTTTGTTTTACGGCATATCAACCTCAGTGGGTCATTTAATGCCGATAAAGTTTTGAAATAAATCAATTCTTAATGGATAATACAATTTTTTTATAAATACATTTTTCTATTTAACCCATAGATGGGACCCTAACAGGTACTACCACTCCGGGTCAGAGTGGAGCAGGGAGCAATGGTGATGAAGGGGTGCTCCACATTTCCCAAACCTCCAAAACTGGAACCTCACCATCAGATAGAGTTTAACGTCATTCCCAGGACATGAAGACCCGCAGCCACCGCTTCTAGCACCCATATGATAAAAAGGGGTTGGGGCTTGCCATAAGGGCAATAGGGTTGGGAAAATCATATAGGTGCTAGGGCTTGACGTGACCAGCCAATTGATCGGAGGGGGCCTCTCCGACTGCCCGTCTAGCCCAAGATAGGGCCAAAGTGTGATGAAAATGGAGCAACTCTTTTGCAACTCGTTAGGTTACCTAACAATTATCATTATGTTTTTTTGGTTTAAAACAGAATGCTAACGACTAAGCAGCGTTAAGTTCTGTCTTTTTCATGTTTGTTTTATCTTTCGTTTTAATTATACTCAGTCTATCTACAGAATCTTTTGTTGGATAAAATAAAAAAGATCAAAAGAAATACAAGTTTCATCCTTTAGTTTATTTAAGATATATCTTATAGTGTCAGGACGCAGAATGCTCAGTTAAACATGAATAGTTAGGATTGTAATAAAACATTTACAAATGAATCAAATTTCAGAATTACATAACCCACAAGGAATTGATATGTATTTACCAATCCCTCTAAACAAGCAGGGTGTGACACAAAGTCAATTTTTAAGCAGAGTTTAATAAGTTTGAATAAAGAGTTTTCCTCTCAGCCTGTTGCCATACCAAGGTTAAAAAGAGCCCAGTCTACCCTACTATTTTACCCATAGTTGGCTGGAGAATACTTATATACATACCTTTCCCAAGAGTATTAATATTATGTGAAATTCCAACAGTCTCGACCAGGATTTGAACTCGGATCGTTGTGTCTATTTCCTAGATTGATAAGCATTACATCTCTTATTGGTTTATTTGTTTTATGGCATATCAACTCCTTATGGGTTATTTGATACAGAAATTTGATTCATCTCTTATTATAATGGATATTTGGTGTCTGTAACCAAAACTATGTCACTACTTACATCACAATTCCCTCAGAAAGTTTATCAATGGGTATTTAGTTAATAGTCAAAATGATTGATACATAAAATAAATCTTATATTATTGTTTTGTTCTCCAATGTATTAAAATCAATGTTATGAATGATTTTATGGAGAAATCAATTAAAATATAATTAAAATAGTCTAAACTTTTTATATGCATTCTTATTTAATTTTGTTAGTCTTTCTAATCTAATATATTTCATTAACTTGATAAACCTTTGATGTTTGAAGAAAAATATTTAACTCAGGTGTTATCATTATGTTTTTTTGGTTTAGCTTACATGACTTTTGGAAACATTTTTTCATGCTCAGAGTTGCTGAGGCATGGAATAAACTGCCTGCATCCATTGTAGGCTGACGAAACACTGTATTTTTCAAAGCCTCCATGCTTCCTGTAATCCACCAAAACTATATCTGATACCACCCTCCAAACACATGCATGCATGCGCACACATACATGTATATTATTACTGTATGCTATTCATGTTCCTGACACTAATACATTATTCTATGTACTGTTATGATTGAAATCAAACATTTACAAATGAATCAAATTTCAGTATTAAATAACCCATAAGGAGTTGATATGCCATAAAACAAATAAACCAAACTAAATATGAATAGTTATGATTGAAATCAAACATTTACAAATGAATCAAATTTCAGTATTAAATAACCCATAAGGAGTTGATATGCCATAAAACAAATAAACCAAACTAAATATGAATAGTTATGATTAAAATTAAACATTTACAAATTAATTAAATTTCGGCATTAAATAACCCATAAGGAGTTGATATGCCATAAAACAAATAAACCAAACTAAATGTGAATAGTTATGATTGAAATCAAACATTTACAAATGAATCAAATTTCAGCATTAAATAACCCATAAGGAGTTGATATGCCATAAAACAAATAAACCAAACTAAATATGAATAGTTATGATTGAAATCAAACATTTACAAATTAATTAAATTTCAGTATTAAATAACCCATAAGGAGTTGATATGCCATAAAACAAATAAACCAAACTAAATATGAATAGTTATGATTAAAATTAAACATTTACAAATTAATTAAATTTCAGCATTAAATAACCCATAAGGAGTTGATATGCCATAAAACAAATAAACCAGACCAAATAAAAATAGTTATGATTACAATCAAGCATCTAAAAATTGATCAAATTTTGGTATTAAATAATCCATAAGGAGTTGACATGCCATTAAACAAATAAACCAAACCAATCAAAACAAAAGCAATTATTAATGATAACCTCTTGTAATTTCCATTTTCTGGTTGTGACAGCAATATCCTTTTCATGTACAAAAGATGCGAAATAAATCTGACATTTTCAGAACACAATTTACAGAAGCAACAATAAAGAATCTCCAAAAAATTAAACCAAGGAATTGTCTGGGAATAACGGTAAAATAAGAAGAAATCTTCAAATCCAAATATCAGGGGAAAATCTTTTGTTTTCTTTGGCATTGAAAGAAGAATTCTGTCACTTTGCTTTTGTTCTTTATTTCTCTCTCTCTCTCTCTTTACCGATTCCGTCATTCAGAAAACTGTTGACAAACAAATTTCTTGTCAGCGCTTTTAATTTCCTGATTTTCAATACACTAGATTTGTTTTTGCTTCCTTACTTTTTTGCCTCTAAACACTGAAGAGTTACTCGAATAAGGTTTCACATTGACCTTAATCGCTGCCAAAGGCGGTCTGTAAGCAAATCTTAGAAAATTCCTATACGTACTAGGGTGTGTCTGTTTGTTTATTTGTTTTGTTTTACAGCATATCATCTGCATGCTTGCAAACAGACTGCCCCATAAAATACTTTACAGAGAACTCACAGATGGCATGCGGAGGACAGGAGCCCCACAAAAGCAGTTCAAAGACCATATTAAGACAATGCTGAAGAAATGTATCATCACACCTTCAAGCGTGGAAGATGGGTTGGCAAGACGCCTGCCGCACAAGAGCTAAGCAGCTCAATATCGAGATAAACAGGACTGCAGAGTAGCGACATCTTTGTCATCATGAACAACCAAATGTAGATGGGAATTTCCCCTGCAATGTGTGTGACCACATCTGCAAGTCCAGATGAGCCACCAGAGGGTCCACAACTGTTGAAGACATGGAGTGACATCATCATCATCTGCAATGGACTTCCAAAAGAAAGAAGAAGAACAGCATATCAACCACGGTGGGTTATTTAATGCCGGCAAAGTTTTGAAAGATTCATAGTGATAGTTTGGAAGAAAAATTTTAAAACTCAATTTTCATTTTTTAAACAATTTTTCTATTTTCTAGTCACAGCCTTCCTGTAAAGGTGTTTATGATGTTCGTTCTACATATATGAGTGATTCTTAAATTAACCCTGTAGAATAATCATACTAAGTTTCAATTACTGTCGAATTGGTAAGACAAGGCAACAAGTAGCAGTAACCCAATACGGATCTAGACTTGTTGCAATCCTACTGCAGCCTCATGACATCATAGAAACCAAGCACCCAATCAGGACTCAAGGAATGGAAACACCCAAATATATGAATGGACTATTTTTGAGTTCCATAAGTACCAGCTGTCTTGGGCCTTGTTCAGTTGTGCTTAGCCAGTTGCTGTAGTCAAAACCTTTAGTTTTATTCATTCTTGATGGCTATTCACATTTTTTCAACTTATCTTTTC
>CM042175.1:25846687-25869187 GCA_023376005.1 Doryteuthis pealeii
AAAATGAATTTGATGATTTTACTTACTTAGGGTACAAACTCGCTGACATTGAATTTTTAACTCCCACCCCTCAGTCAATATGTTTCAAAAATCTATTTTTACATCGCCTGGGGATGAAAGGATAAGTTTTTTAATGTCTAATAAAATAACTAGTACTAAAATCTGTTAATATTATTGTTAAAAACTTACAAAAACACAACAGAATTCAATAATGTAGAATACTGATAATTGTTATTCTGTGTTACTTTCACCCTTAGCCAGGATTGAACCTGCAGTCTGGAAACCACATTCTGAATGGATAGCCGCAGCACAACGTCGTGAGGAGAGTTTTCGTCAACGGAATGTCCTGCTGTCGGAAAGATACAATAGGTACACACACAGTCTTGACCCACTACAGAATGGTGACAAAGTAGCCATTCAAAACCCATCAAACCGCCGGTGGACCACTACAGGCACCGTCATTGAGGTTCTCCCACATCGGCAATACGGCTCCGAGTGGACGGATCAGGTAGGATCACACTCAGAAACCGACGCTTCCTAAAAAAGCTGATCACAAAACCCAAACCCACACCATTGCCTAGTGCTATGCTTGATCCCATTGGCTCCAACTCTAACACCCCCACACCCAACATTTGGGACCTGGCCTCACCCAATGTCACTCCGCCCAAAACCAAAGCCGATGAAAATACCCCGGGCATTGTCAAGATTGCTCCCCTCTAATCAGCCTGGCCGAAAGGAACTAATTTCTCCTCAAAGGCCAATACGCCTGCGCAATGGGAGAGGGGGGGGGAAGGGGAGATGTAGAATACTGATAATTGTTATTCTGTGTTACTTTCACCCTTAGCCAGGATTGAACCTGCAGTCTGGAAATGACTGTTATAGATTGTTAACCATTGGACAGTAGAACAGTCAAACACCTCCTCAGCTTAATGGACTCTTCCTGGCAGCAGTGGCAGGAATTATTTAAGCTGTTATAGTGGGTTCATTAATGAACTAGTAACTTCATGTTAGGCTTGGCCAGTCAAACCAATTGTTGACTGTCTAACTGACTGACTTCAATAAATAATATTCTAACATAAAATAAAGAAAAATATACTGTCATCACAAAATGGCTATTTTTAGTGGAATTTATTCAATGGGAAATTAAACTTTGTAAAACAAGATTGTTGAATTTTAATGCATTTTCTTTTTATTGTCTATTTTATGTTAAAATCTTTGTGTTTGACGGTCTTTAAGATTTTACAATAATATCAATGTATTATACAGATATGTACCTAACCGGTTTTACGAGTAAATTTATACTTAGTTAATACGACACAATCATGAACTTGTCAGGTTATCATTGTAACAGGAGTGAACAATTCTAATTAGAATTTCATAGCTATCACCATTATTTCCAGGCAATTAAAAATTTATATTCAGTGCGTGTGCAGACCCCACAAGATTATCATTCATTTGCAAATTGAACTGGAAATTGTGTTATTTTTTTAAAGTCATTCTAAATATATTGCTCTAAAATTTTGGGTTATTGTTCTAAAGTTGTTAAAAAAAATCAAAGTTGGCAGAGTGGCCTATTGTCGGTATTAGCGAGGAAGCCTATCCCCTTTTCGCCAGTGCTCGACCAGGGAGTTGTTTTTGCTGAGGTGGAGTGTTACATTTACCCTCAACTCCCCACTTTACCGCACAGATCAGATTATCCAATTTGTGCTACTCATGTGCTGTGGAACCAGAGGAAGAGACTAAGGAAATCACCCCAAAAAGAAGGTAGCCATTCAGCACATCAACCTCGGTGGGTTATTTAATGCCGACAAAGTTGTGAAATAAATTCATTCTTAATGCATAATACAATTTTGTTTATCAACTCATGTTTTTCTATTCAACCCATAGATGGGACCCTAACAGGTAATACCACTCCGGGTCAGAGTGGACCAGGGAGCAATGGTGATGAAGTGGTGCTCCACATTCCCCAAACCTCCAGAACTGGAACCTCACCATCAGATAGAGTTTAACATCATTCCCAGGACATGTAGACCCTCAGCCACTGCCTAGCACCCATATGATAAAAAGGGGTTGGGGGTTGGATGAAGTGGGTATATAACACACGATGATATTGCTCCTTTTATTTAGAAAGGAGGGAAATATTGAGTTTGTAGTTATCTCCATTATATCAAAAGTTTTGATGATTTAAAAATGGATTACTTTTTGTAATCAATTTTTGTCTGTAAAATGAGTTCTAGAATTTCCCTACACCTAAAAATTGGTTTATAAAAGCATTTTCACCTAAGAAATCCAAAAATTCAAGTCAACCAATTTTAAGTTATTGATGATTTCTGATTTATTCATAGCAAGATCAATATCCGGAAGTAGCACTGAATCTAAGACAAAACGTTTTTCTATTATTATTTCACATATATTGATCATTATTTGTACCAAAAAGATAGGTGTTTGCCTAGAACGGAAGGGGTGAGTGACATGGCCTGGATGATTTGACAAGGGATTACCCTATTATTAGAGATTATATTATAGAAACCACAAGGTTCCTAGTTTGATACCGGCCCTTGCCAACTCAGCGTATGAGTAGCACAGAGATCTGTGCGGTAAAGTAAGGAGCTGATGGTAAGTGTGGCGCTCCACCTCAGAATGGATTCAGACCCCACAAAATTACATTTCAGTTGTAAACTCGAACCATATGACCTTTAGGCACCCCTATTGCGATCTCGATTCTTGGGGACATTTTTTCCATTTACACCGTCAAAATCCGGTTAATTGTTAACAGACGATTTTTAGAGCTTTTTTTTTAATTATAAAACTAACCCTAACTCCTAACCCTAAACAAACAACCGGATTTTGACGGTGTAAATGAGAAAAGTGTCCTTGTGAGTCGAAATCGTAGAAGGAGTGCCTAAAGGTCATATGGTCTGTAAACTTTACTGGCATTGGTTTTATTTTCTAAATTTTATTCTCTCACAAAAAGTAAATAAAAAATACTATAAGGGTATAAATCAATGATATATTAAAGAATTGATTTTAAAAAATGATTAAAATAATAAAACAAATTAATAAAGAATAAAACATAATAAAACACAAATAAAAATACAAATAAGAATAATAATGAAAATTTTTAAAAAAATTAAAAATAAGAATATATAAAGAATAAAAGATAAAAATATATATAGAAAAATATTTTTTATCAATCTATTTATAAAAATAGATAAAGAGATTTATTTTTAACTTTTTATTCCCAGGCAATGCCGGTTAGCTCTGCTAGTGTATATATATCTACAAATTACCAAAAGATAGATTTACTAAGCTTATCTCTGTTTGGCACAAGGCTAAGAATATGGGACACTTAGTGAAAATCAAACTAACAATAGTCTGTTAGCCTAGCTTGCTATTATATCATATGAAATACACAGATATTTACTGTATTTATTTATTTATTTTAATTTTTATTGTGTTTATTATTTTGTAATGATATTATTTCATTTATATTTTTGGTGTTTACTATCTTTTAATATTTTTTCATAGATATTTAGGAACATGTTTTTTTTTTTTTTAAGATATTATTAACACATTGTACAGTTTATATATATATATATATATATATATATATATATATATATATATATATATATATATGCTACTGGTTTACTATATGAGCATCAGCCTCTACCCCTTTGCTCCTGAAGAAATCAAGTGTCCCTTCTTCTACCCTGTAACAATTATCACTGAATTAGGTCTGACACACATGTGTAGAATTCTTGTGTTGGGACCCCCAGAACTAAGGGAGGGGCTGAGGTCATTCTTTGATATTTGGGGGAGGGGAGTTTGCTACCACAAAGGAATTGGTAATAAAGGTTAGATTAATTAAGAAGGAATTTCTTCAAGAATGGAACCTGATTTTCTTAACTCTTTTACTACTTTTCACAGCCGGCATCCCTCTCTCCATTGCCATATTGGGGAAAGAAACCGACATTTAATAGAACCAGCATGAAACATTTCTCCAAGACATGAGAAACTAAGTAGATACAACCAGAACTTTGAATTGAGTAATGCTTAAAGATTGGTTTCATTTGTCTTTTTAGAATCAATTAATTCAATAAATAAGGGGATATATATATATATATATATATATATATATATATATATACATACATATATATATATAAAGTGTTGTTATGGGTTCAACGGGAGAAAATTAAATATTTTATAAAAAAGAAGTTCCTCAAAATGGATTATGTTGGTTTTTTTGGGTTTTTTTAAAAATTATTTTACATTTGCGACGTGTGTTTCAGATCTTCTGATATCTTCTTCAGGCATTAATTAACCATATTCTATATATATATATATATATATATATATATCATTATCATTATTATT
Organism: Doryteuthis pealeii; assembly: GCA_023376005.1. Taxonomy (NCBI): domain Eukaryota; kingdom Metazoa; phylum Mollusca; class Cephalopoda; order Myopsida; family Loliginidae; genus Doryteuthis; species Doryteuthis pealeii. The sequence continues at coordinate 25,851,068 of CM042175.1, forward strand.
ATTATTAGCAAATATATGCATCCTCTGGGTGCAAGTATTTAAGTTTTAACATAATAAAATATCATGTTAAATTAGAAACTAAATAAGAATGCACATAAAAAGATTTGAAACAGAGGGGTATAATATTTTAAAAAATAGAACAACTGGAATTTACTCTTCCATCACTTCTGTCTTTCATTGCTAAATTTTCCTAATTTAACTATTTAGTTAAAATAGGAAGTAAAAAATAAAATGACAGTAAAAACATTATAAAAAAGCAATAAAATAATAAAAAGGTGAAGAAAAATACACACAAAAATTGGTTATAATTTCTCATACAGATTTATCAACCACTCCACACAAGTAGGATGTGACACACGGTCAATTTCTTAAGTTGAGTTTAATATATTTGAATTTTGAGTTTTCATTCTCCGAGACTGGTTGCCTAAACAAAGTTAAAGAGCCCAGTGTGCCCTACTATTAACCCATAGCTGGAGGGAGTATAGTTGGATGCATACCTTTCCCAATGGTATTATCACTATGTGAAATGCCGATAGCCTCAACCAGGATTTGAACTCAGGTTCTGGGGGAGAGAGAAAGAGAGAGGGGGAGAGAGAGAGAAAGAGAGAGAGAGAGAGAGAGAGAGAGAGAGCAAACTAATTATACTAATGCTTGCAACTCAAATATCTATATGGTGTTTTTATTTTTTGGGGGGTAGGTTCTAAAGAAGATCTTGCATATATAATTTTTTATTCTAAATCACGTTTTCCTAGCTTGTTAGAAACATTTAAAAAATAAACTGCCACTGTTATTTAGTGTCACCTTAGCAACAAAAATATAACAATAGTTTAGTCAAATAATAAAGTTTTGATAATGATAGTTTAGACAAATATAAACAGCCTTGATAATGGTTCAGAAAAGAACCGAAAGTACTTGGTTTATTAATAATAACTCTTTCAGACAACTAATTAACACCTTTTGAAATGATAACATCAAAAAAATTGTCAGAAAACATGAAAGAAAAAAAAACTTGAAAGCAATAAGGATTCTATTATTTTCAAGTAGATTTGTTTGAATATATACATATATATATATATATATATATATATATATATATATATGAATGATAGGAAAAACATTACATAAGAAATTGTTGGAAGATAAACAACAAAACAATTTGGCCATCACATGTTAAGATTTTTTAGATCCTCTTAGATGAAACAAAAGTAATCTCCGACGCTAAAATAATTTCATGATCTTCATCCATATCTAATACGTACATTGTATACATCGTTATCTAATTCAATTTCCTCATCTTTCAAATCAGACTCTTTCTTCTAAATAGATAATTTTGGACTTATCCAACATGGACGCACACACACACACACACACACACACACACACACACATCATGTTATCAGGATCCCGGAAACCATTTTCCCCGCCAGATCCTAAATGAGAGCAAGAAGGATGGCGGTCGATCATGAGAGCTAAAAAAGACCAGTTGAATGCAACACTTATGGCCGTGTGGAGTGATGCCTGATCGACTGGAACTTGTGGGTGCTGATAGACGAACCTGACACACGATAATCAGTCAGGCCGCTGAGAGATTTGAGACTAGCCAGAGCGCCGTCAGGAATCGGCAGTAGATATGCAGACATCAGTGAATGACCTGTGATCCGACAAGTCTATGGTGATGGCATTCCATGTTTCAGGATACCATTTATGTAATTATCAATGATCGTGTGTCCATTGACACACCCTAAACAGTGATAATGATAATGGATTAAAAAAACAAGATATTCTGAGGATGGCAAAATAAGGAAATTGTTGTATAGCCTTCATATGGGGAGAGTGTAGAGATTTGTTGAGTGTTTACCATCCAACTGTATTGCGAGCTGAATATGTTGTTGGTTTGAACAACAGCAACTAAGCACTACTGACTGGTGCCCAAAACAGCCGGTATTTATGGAACTCAAGAATAGTTAATTCATGTATTTATTTGGATTATTCAATTCATTGAGTCCTGATTGATTGCTTGGTTTCTATGATGTTATGAGGCTTCATAAATATTCTGGCATTCTGCAGTAGAATTGCAACAAGGTTAGATCTGTATTAAGTTACGGCTTCCTTGTTGCCTTGTCTTACTAACTCGACGGTAATTGGAACTTAGTATGTTTATTCTACAGAGAGGAGAGTTCTTAGGAGGTTCTAAAGTCAAACCTCAACGACAAGTTGAAGTGACAGACCATAATGGTATCAGTGCTGCTGTATGGCTGCACCACTTGGACTTGACAAGGTGCCTGGAAAATAGGCTGGATGGGAGCTGTACAAGGATGTTGCGTGTGATCTTGAACAAATCGTGGAAGCAACATCCCACAAGAAAGCAGCTATACGGCCACCTGCCCCCTATCACACAAACCATCAAGTAAGACAAACAAATGCCGGACACTGCTGGAGAAGTAAGGATGAACTCATAGGTGACATCCTTCTGTGGAAACAAGCACATGGATATGCTAGTGCAGATTGTCCAGCAAAGACCTACATAGACCAGCTCTGTGTGGAGGACCTACCAGGGACAATGAATGATAGGGATGGTTGGCGAGAGATTGTCATGGATATCCATGCTGCTGGCACGACAGAAACCATATATCTGTGTGCCAATAAATGCCTATCATTAAATAGAAATAATTACTTGAAACCATATAATTATATATTATTATTATTGGACATGCTAGTGCAGACTGTCCAGCAAAGACCTACATAGACCAGCTTTGTGCAGATATTGCATGCTGTGCGGAGGACCTCCCGGGGTCAATGAATGATAGGGATCGTTGACGAGAGTGTCATGGATATTCACACTGCTAGCGTGACATGATGATGATGATGATGATGATGATTTTGCCAACTGGTTGATATGGCTTCTTTTGTGTTGTACCTGGTTGTCTGTACTCATCCTCTTTGTTTTTAAATGATGACACAAGACTTTGTTTATTTTTCAAAAACGTCTTTATTAAAACCGAAGCTCAAAAGTGTTTAATCGTGTGGTGAGAAGATGGCTTACCCAGGAACAGACAACCATTACATCTGCTCCCTTCGACTAACTGCCAAAATCTAACTAACTCAGTTCTCTTCACATGTGTTGAAGTGAGTTAGCATACTGTTGTTTTGAGCAACAAGCTAAGCACAACTAAACCAATGCCAAGACAATTGGTACTTATGGGAATCCAGAATAGTCCACTCATGCATTTGGGTGATTCCATTCCTTGAGTCCTGATTGGCTGCTTGGTTTCTATGATGTTATGAGGCTTTATAAATAACCTAGCATTCTGCAGTAGTATTTGCAGCAAGACAGATTCGTATTCAGTTACGACTACTTGTTGCCTTGTCTTACCAATTCGATGGTAATTGGAACTAATATGATTATTCTACAACATGCTCTTCCCTTAGCCAATGAGAAATAAACAGCTAGGTCAGTGAAAAGTGAAATGTTTGTCAATCAATTCTTATAGCAGTTATAATGGTAACTTTCCATTTACAATATCATCAATTAAATTTTACTACACTACAGTCATAATTCATAGGCAACCCACGAAATATGTAATAATATCAACATCAATAAACAACCAAAGCCAATGGAGGAAGTGATATATAAGTAAGTAAAAGTAAAGTTGGCAAAGTGGCCTATTGTCGGTATCAACCTGACAGCAAGGGATTCTATCCCCTTTTCGCTAGCGCTAGACCAGGGAAATTGTTTTTGCAGAGGTGCAGCACCACACCTACCGTCAGTTCCCCACTTTATCGCACAGATCAGATTACCCAATCTGTGCTACTTATATGCTGAGTTGATGGGGGCCGGTATTGAACTAGGAACCTTGCGATTCCAAGGCAGGTGCTCTACCGACTGAGCTAAACTGACCCCTCTCTCTCTCTCTCTCTCTCTATATATATATATATATATATATATATATATATACATAATAATAGTAATAGTGATAGTGGAAAAAAGTTAAGGGTCTACCATGGTTTCGATCTAAATGATCTCATCAAAACTCTACCCTATACGTAACTAACTCACATAATTAATTCATGTGATGTAATGGTTTGGAGACCATTGTTAGTGAGTCTGATTCTTACTGGGTGCCCCATACTTCTAGCTTTGTGCCACATCTAAGCTATGCTTAGTAAATAACTATACATATATGAATACACATTCACACAAGCACACACACACACACACACATATATATATATATATATATATATATATATATATATATATATATATATACAGTGATGTTGAAAGGTTTTTCATTTAGTAGTGTGTCCTGGAACACACATATTTGCTTTGAATGAGTCCTCGGGAAATTGTATGGGTCCCAACTAAAACCTTGTAATCTATCCTGTGTAATTCATTTCTAAGAAACTATTGAAATGTATTTACAGTTAGTTTGAAATGGTGAGAGAAGAAAAAAGAAAAACACTGGGACGTATGGATATGACTTTACTGCGTCCTTTTAGATTTTTGTGAGTCAGGGATGCAGGATGCATACCTATCAGTATTTCTGTATATATATATATACACACACAAACATGCACATATAGATATCCATAGATACTCTCAAACATTACTACAGATGCGCACACACACCACACACACACACATCTGTAGATGCACATGTATTTATCTGCAGATGCACACACACATGTGCACACGTATCGGTAGATATGCAAAAGTACTTATTCAGAGATGTACACAAGCATGCCCATATATCCGCATATGCACACACATATTGACACATACACTCATACATATCCGTATACACACATACATACTGCAGATGTGCACACACACACATACCCACAGATACAGACACACATAAATATCCGCAGATATATACATATCTGCAGATATGCACATGCATGCACACACACATGCATGCATATCTACTAACATGCATACATCTGCACATATACACACCCAAGTATCCTCAAATGCTCACACACATACATATCTACAGATGCACGCACACACACAGATACACCCTACACAAGCCCATATAGCCTCAGATGTATGCATACATGCACATACATCCACAAATGCACACACGCTTACATATCTAGTAACACGCACTGATGCACACACGTTCATATCTACTAACACACACATGCATACATATCTGCTAATGCACACATCCACAGATACATGCATAGATATAAACACCATGTATTCTCAGACGCACACACATACAAATGCATATCTTGCAAATACATACACATACATCCACAGATGCACACACATACACATACATCCACAGATGCACACACATACAAATGCATATCTACAGATGCACATACATACACATACATCTACAGATGCACACACACACAAGCCCTTATGTATACATATCTACTAACATGTACACATCCACAGATGCACACACGCGTACATATCTTCTAACAGACACACATCCACAGATACACACACAAATCTACATACCCATGTATCCTCAGATGCACACATACATACATATCTACAGATGCAAGCACACACATACATATCCACAGATATCGCACACACACATACATATCTACTAATAAGCACACATCTACAAATGCACACACACATACATATCTACTAATATGCACACATATACACACCCATGTATCTTTAGATGCATGCACACATACACATATCTAAAGATGCACACACGCATGAACATATCTGCAGATGCACACGCAAACCCATATATAGTCAGATACACGCACACACGTACATACATCTACAGATGCACACACGCATGCACATATACACATACACACACAAACAAACAAACAAACCGCTACTCCCCAAACTGAATCCAGCAAACAAAAAGCTAGACATAAAAGTCCTTTGTAATATTTTGGAATAGGATTTTTGTATGTCATGGTTACCAAGAGACAAGATGCCCGTTCGTAGGTTCAGCTGAACGAACGACATACTTACTAGATGAGCAATATACCCAATGTTATTGTCTCTCGTTCTTTCTCAGCAGCTGCCAGAAGCCGGTCTGTTTAAAAACGACAGCCAGGGCGCGGTTGGGGCTGAGGGGGGACGAGGCGTGACGGGACAGGACGGAGGGGGTTACAACGACCCTGAAAAAGAGGGAAGGGCAGAAACGAGAGAGAGAGAGAGAGAGAGAGACAGAGACAGAGACAGAGAGACAGAGACAGAGAGTGAAAGCGATCGATATATATATAAAGAGAGGAGGTTGTAGGAGTACCTGCCGCTGCTACGGTTGTCATGCCAACAGCCAGTTTCCACCCCAAAACCCCACCTCGTCTCACCCCGCCACAAGAAAAACCGTCGTTTCCAACACAAAAGCAACACAAAGGCGTCGTATCCCTTTTTATTTTTTCATACCCAGCTGCCGGGCTGATAATGCTCGTTACCAGAAACAGTTTGATGTATAACAACTTTTTAAAAATTAATAATAAATGTATATTCAACTCAAATGATAGGCGTTTTTGAAGAATTTTTATTTTCAGTCTCTTCCCCAGACCCTTTCACCTGGCAAAAAATATAACTGATTTTAACGGCATGTCAACCCGTTTGGTGTTATTTTATGCCTAGATGTTAGGAAATTGCGTACATTGTTTATATTCATATTTACATTTTTTGTGAAGTTCGTTTAGTTTTTTGAGGGCCAGCTTGGTCGAGTGTCTGACTAGAATCCACAAAGTTCCTGGTTCGATACCGGTCCTCGCTAACTCAGTGTATTAGTAGCATAAAGATCTGTGCGGTAAAGTGAAGAGTTGATGGTAGTTGTGGCACTCCACTTCAGACACCAAAACAATCACCATTGTCTAGTGCTAGTGAAAAGAGGGATAGATTCCCTCACTGACTGGCCGATACCAACTTTAGGCCACTCTGACGACTTTACTTATTTATATCAAATATTCCTATCAAATACAAATAAATTATTTACTTAGCTTAGGTTAGTTAGGGTACAAGACCAGAAGTACGGGGCACCTAGTGAGAATCGAACTCACTAACAATGGTCTGCTAATCTAGCTTACTAAACATTACACCACACGAGGTGCCCTACCTATCTAATACAAATAATATTCAAACAGATCTATTCGGCCCATAAAAAAAATGTAAACAGATCTTTGAAATCTTACATTCTTTTAATAATAGACATAAAAAAAGGTTTTCTGTCAAAATTCAAATAAATATGTTTCTTTCTAATAAAATCAAGTTTCTCACAGTTAAAATCAAATTAATTCAAACAAGGTTGTTCTTTATTCTATGTATTGATGATTTAGGGTAATGTGACATAAGCAGTGACATAGTTTCGGTTACAGACAAATTGAGACCTAATCTCCATTATCAATAAGATATGGCAGACTCAAGATCCACAAACAACTACAGGGGGGGGGGGCCTCCAATCATAGTGTAATAGTTAACAAGCGAGTCTCACAGATCCATTGCTAATAAATTGGGAGTTTGATCCTCACTGAGTGACTTATATTTGTGGCCTTGTACCAAATCTAAACTATTCACCCCCACCCATGGAAGTTCGGTTCCTGCGGGGTAACCCGACCTTGTGATTGATTGTGGCCTTCAGGGGAGCCAAATGAATTAGCATACCTTGTTGAAAAAGGCATCCGATTGTGATGTAATACCTAGGATACCCACATTTCTTGGGGGTGGGAAGGTGTCATCATAACACCCTGCAAGGGATACAGACCCTGTATTCTAGACCCTGTTGAAAGCAAACCATAGACGAGTACATTAATAAATTATTAATTAAGCATTAATTGATCCGAAAATGGTTGATATGCCATAAAACAAAACAACCAAAATAAACCATCTGGTAATCCTTAACTTTTTCCTCATAAATTCCTACCATAAAATAAACTGAACCCTCCTTTTATGTCCGTGTTTTTGCAATAAATGTTTTATTTTTCTTGCACCCGTTATTTTACAATACTAAATATATTTCATTTATTTGTTAAAGAATAAAGAATAAAGAAAATATATTTAGTATTGTAAAATAACAGGTGCAAGAAAAATAAAACATTTATTGCAAAAACACGGACATAAAATGAGGGTTCAGTTTATTTTATGGTAGGAATTTACGAGGAAAAAGTTAAGGATTACCAACAATCTCTTCTTCCTTCATCTATAGGTAAATAGTAACAGAGTTGATTAGGACTGGCATTGAACCCAGACCCCTGTGATTACTAAGTGAATACTCTAGCAATTGAGCTAACCAACCCTAATATATATATATATATATATATATATATATATATATATATATATATATATATTATAGATGAAATATTATGGTGTTCATTTTCCATAACTATAGTTTCATGCATATAATGCAATCTTCAGACAGTTGAATATTAAAATAGTGGCTTGTTCAGCATTAAATATTTCAATATTTAACCGTCTGAAGATTGCATAATATGCATGAAACTATAGTTATGGAAAATGAACTCCAGAATATTTAATCTATAATTTTAAATCTGCTTTGCTATTTTAGCATTGAGCACCTTTAATATTTACATTCATTCTCCATTATATTATTTTATATATATATATATTATATATATATACAATACAATACACTGTCAGATTCACTTCCATTTCTCTCAATATACTATCTATATATAGAGGCATAAGTCCTATTAAATTATTATGAAAATAAAATTTAATCATTTTAAAAGCTATCAAACTGATTCCTTTATGGAAAAAAAAGTTTCCTTCCTTGACCACTGAAATATACACATCTGACTCATCTCATTTTTATTCCTGTGCAGTAAAGTGCAGCTGGTCATTGCAGTCAAATGCAGCAGATTAAAACTACAGTTGACAGGCCAATCTGGTGCTATCAGACTACTGTGACAAGGCACTTGACAAACTCACCAACCCATCATGGTTTCCTAGTAGCCTGATAGCAACAGCTCACAGACCCACCAGCCCATCAGAGTTTTGCTCAGTAGTCCAATCCACCACTGCTTATGGCTCACCTTTCGGTAATTATGAACTTTTGTTTAGTAAATTAGGGTGTCCCAGAAAAAACAGAACCCACAAATTTTGTAATAAAACTGTTAATTTTAACTAGGGGGTTTAGGATTAGGGTTTAGTGCTAGTTTAATGGGAAAATAAATAAATAATTTGGGTTCTGTTTTTTTCTGGGTCACCCTGTACAGGGTGACCCAGAAAAAAATAAAACCCAAACCCTAACCCTAAACCCCCCTAGTTAAAATTAACAGTTTTATTACAAAATTTGCGAGTTCTGTTTTTTCTGGGACATCCTAATTTACTAAACAAAAGTTCATAATTACCCACCTTTCCACAAAATAGACAAATTTCTAGGCTGAGTCAAAAGTTCTGCAATATTTTGGTACACGCTAGTTTGTGGCATATATACCATGAGACCGAAGCAGTTCAAGCCATGGAATGGTTCATAATTTAGCTTGAAGTGATGACACTCATAAAAAAATAAGAATTTAGCAGATAAGCAACACCAGATAATCAGGATTTTCATTTTTGCATTTCATCTTGGATGATTTGGACAGTCTCATTTTTAACCAGAAGGTGTTGCAAGATGATAATGGTTATAAAAATAAGTAACACAAATATTATATAATCAAAGGATGTTGCAAGATGATAACAGTCAGAAGATTAAGGAACAAGAGTAATAATCTATACATATATAAAGGGCAGCTGAGGTTTACCACACAAATCAGATTACCCAATCTGTGCTAGCAGGGATCCATATCAAACCTGGAACCTTGTGATTCCTAGGCAGGTACTCTACCAACAAAGCTATGCCAAGATACACATAAAAAAAGTACATTGAATGGGGAAGATAAAAAGGGTGACCCTTGACTCTTAGGCCTACAATCTCATGAAATCACAAAATAAAACCTTTTTTTCTTTTTTTTTTCCTCTCTTGATCAGAAACATTTTACCTTTTACTTTTCATTCATCCACCCACACCAGAAGTAACCCCCACCCCAGGGGCAGGGGGAGGTGAGTTTTAAGACCCACATTTTCCCATGTTCAGTTTAAAGACGTAAAAAAGATATATTTAGTTCAAAGAATTCTTTCTTTTCAGTCTTTTATTTACTGAAAGACTTGCTCTACAGGTTGTAAATGAAAAGAAAGAAGAAAAGAAAGAAGAAAAAGAAGTTGTAAAGCTTTAGAATATTGCTCTTGCCATTGATAGAAAGGCATTCACAATATTCAGGCTACTTACTAGGGGGGTGAGTCAAAAGTTTTGCAATATTTTACTAATGTATGTGTAGAAGCCATCTAACTGGCTTATAAAAGCATTTTTTTCTCTGAATGTTTGAGATGAGGCTTGATGAATAGTATTATCTGCATTATTCAGACTATTGTCCTCATCTTCATTGTTATCTGTACAACGTTTCGGCCGATATGACCTCCAGCCTTCTTCAGATATTTCTTCTCGGACCTGGGAACCTTCTTTTCGAACTCGGGAACTTTCTTGTTGTAGTCAGGAGCCATCACGGAACTTTGAACCTAATCCTTTATTCAGTCCACGGGGGTATCCTGTTCTCATTCCGTTAACCATAGCTGGGGTAGGAGTTGTATTAATAATTTTTCTATGTTACTGCCGCTGCTCAGGATTGAACCTGGAATCCAGAAATAACTGTCACTTAGAAGTGTCTTAACCTAACTACCTTATCCACTAGGCCATGTGTCCAATTGAAGATGAGGATAATAGTCCGAATAACGCAGATAATACAAAAGCATTTTGCCCAAGGAATCCAAAAATGCTATCAAAGAAGTCTTAAAGTTAACCAATTTTAAGTTATTGATGACATATGATTTTTTTCATAGCAAGATCAATATCCCAATGTGGCACTGCATCTATGACAAAAAAAATTTTCTAGGGGCCGGGTTAGCTCAGTCGGTAGAGCGTTCGGCTAGAAGCCACAAGGTTCCTAGTTCGATACCGGTCCCCGCCAACTCAGCGTATGAGTAGCACAGGGATCTGTGCGGTAAAGTAAGGAGCTGATGGTAGGTGTGGCGCTCCACCTCAGATGCTAAAAACAATCTCTTTGGTCTAGCGCTATTGAAAAGGGGATAGACTCCCTCGCTGACTGGCTGATACCGACTTTAGGCCGCCCCGTCGACTTTACTTTTTTACTTCACATATATTGAACATTATTTGTACCAAAAAGATAGTTTGATTTTTGTTCAGAACCGAAGTTACAACATTTTGCAAAAATTTGTTAAAATATTACACTTCAATTTTTCTGAAATTTCTAAAACTTTAGAATATTGTTCATGTCATTGATATAAAAGTATTCACAATATTCAGGCAACTTACTAGGGGGGGGGGGGGGGGTTACAATATTTTACTATATATGTAAAAGCTGTATATGTATATGTAGAAGCTGAATTACCGTCTAATTGGCAGACAAATAAAAAGAATATCACTGATGCAAGGTCTCGGTTTGGACTAGTCAACCAAGTACATATTTACCAACCCCTCCGCATGAGCAGGATGTGACACAAAGTAAATTTTTTAGGCGGAGTTTGATAGGTTTCAATTCAGAGTTTTCCTTCTCTAAGACTGGTTGCCTAACCAAAGTTAAAGAGCCCAGTCTGTCCTGCTATCTACCCATAGCTGGAAGGAGAGCAGGTGGATTCATACCTTTCCCAAGAGTATTAGTGCTATGTGAAATGTAGACAGCCTCGTCTCAGACTTGAAATCGGGTTGACAAGTCCATTCCTACAACTCACTTTGAGGAAGCCGTTATGTTTTGGTTGGCCATTTTCATTTCACTGTAAATCTATACTGAAAATACAAATTTGTTTGAATCAATACAACTACATGTTTTAACACAGAATTATCATAAATGTGTTCTCAATTGTGTTTGCGCATTATTTGAAATGAACTTAATTGTTATTAAGGGGAATTACTCTCATTTATGTAGCTAATGTTCAGATTACCAATTAGACTATGTTGCATGTTCATCTGTGCGGCTTTCAAATCCCACAAAGAGTGAAGCAATTTAGGTGTCAACACATCAAATATTACTATACTACTAATCACAGTGGGTACTTTCCTTGAAGTGCTTCAGGTATGTGATAAATGGGCTGCAAACTAGCATGTACTAAAATATTGCAAAACATTTGACTCACTCTAGTATTTTAAGGTTGCAGAGTATTGATTGGAAAAGTTTTGTTAAAATGCAACAATAAGATGGGAAAAGAAAGAAAAAAAGAAAGAAAGAGAGAAAAAAGTATAAAAAAGAAAAAGAAAGAAAGAGAAAAGAAAGAGAAAAGAAAGAAAAAAATCGAAAAAGAAAAATGAAAAGAAAGAAAAATGAAAAGAAAAAAGAAGAAAAAAAGAAAAAAAAAGAAAAGAAAAAGAAAAAAGAAAGAAAAGGAAGAGAGAAAAAAAGTATAAAAAAGAAAGAGAAAAGAAAGAAAAATGAAAAGAAAGAAAAATGAAAAAAAGAAAAAAAAAGAAAAGAAAAAAGAAAGAAAAGGAAGAGAGAAAAAAGAAAGGGAAAAAGAAAAGAGAAAAAGAAAAATTAGAAAAGAAAAAAAAAGAAAAAACTTTGTCTTTATCTTTAAATTCATAATCACAAAAATGTCATGTCTGTCTTTAAGCATAAAAAAGGCAATCATTGAGAATTCATTTTTTTGTTTGTTTGTTTGTTTGTTTGATGATTTGATATCATTTACCTAGCGTTGTCTGTTTGCCAAAACAAGAGACCTGATCACTTTTCTCACGGATTATACACCTTGTTGAAGTGAGTTAGCATACTGTTGGTTTGAGCAACAAGCTAAGCACAACTGAACGAGTGCCAAGACAATTGGTACTTATGGGAATCCAGAATAGTCCACTCGTGCATTTGGGTGATTCCATTCCTTGAGTCCTGATTGGCTGCTTAGTTTCTATGATGTTATGAGGCTTCATAAATAACCTGGCATTTTGCAGTAGTATTTGCAGCAAGACAGATTCGTATTAAGTTACGACTACTTGCTGCCTTGTCTTATCAATTTGACGGTAATTGGAACTAGTATGATTATTCTACACACCTGATGAACTGTTTGGCCAAATAAATGGTGATACCAGCATCATTAATACATATAATGAACTCGGTTGTGTAAAAAAAAAAAAAGAAAAAAAAAAAAGAATGAAATATATTTACTCAAATGCCCCCACCGCCACCACATACAGGATGTGACACAAGGTCAATTTTTAAGTGGAGTAAAGCTGATTTGAATTCAGAGTTTTCCGTCTTCTCGACTGGCTGCCTAACCAAGGCTAAAGAACCCAGTCTGCCCTACTATTCCCCCAATAGCTGGAAGGAGAACAAATGCAGTGATGCTGATAGCTTTGTGATTTAGTGCGTCCTGTGATGCACATATTTGCTTTGAATGAGTCCCCGGGAAAATTTATAGGTCCCAACTAAAGCTGGCTAACTCCTATCTTGTAATCTATCCTGTTTAATTCGTTTCTAAGAAACTATTGAAATCTATTTACAGTTAGCTTGAAATGGTGGGGGAAGAAAATAAAAAACACTGCAATTCATGGATAGGATTTTACTGAGTCCTTTTAGATTTTTATGCAAATAGATTCATGTAATTAGCACTAAGTGAAATGCAAACAGCTTGGAATGTAAATAAAAACAAATATAGATCCTATTCAGAATATTTTACAATATTTGCCATTTTGTTTTGCTATTGTCATAACTTTATTTTACAGAATATTAAGAATATGCACCCTCTAGGTGTAAGTATTTTAGTTTTAATGTAATGAAATAGATTAAATTAGAAAGTGTGATTATTCTACAATCAGTCTAAATTCCAATTACTGTCGAATGGGTAAGACAAGGCAACATAGAGTCATAACTTAATACAGATCTAACCTTGTTGCCTTGTCTTACCAATTCGACGGTAATTGGAACTTAGTATGATTACTAATGAAATTAGATAAAAACACATATAAAAAGATTACACTTCTTAATTTAAAAAATTATTTTTTTAATTGGTTTCTATATAAAACCATTCATAGGATTTTATTTTTCTTTTTAACAGAATGATTCCCCATGGCATAATGGCTAATTACTGGACATTGTAATAAGTGAGTTCAAACTCCAATTGCGCTATTACATTCACTTTCGGACTAATGGGAACAGCATGAACCCTCTCACCCCCCCCCCAGTTATCAATTGAAGAGTACCACTACTGTACTTCTACAAGGATGACTTTAGCATTAAATAATCCATGAAGGTTGAAGTGGCATTAAACAAAGAAACCAAAACAAACCTAATACAAATAATTTTCACAAAGTTAGAGTTTCAAGTAATTATTTATATTTAATAATAATCATTTGTTTGCAGACAGTTATATGGTTTCAAGTATTCTTATCTAACATCAATAATTTGCAAGCAATTGTATGATTTCAAGTAAATGATAATAATAATAATAATAATCCTACAATAGATTCAAGTTAGTCTGTTAGTTTTTTTTTACAGCAGATCAACCGTTTTTTAGTCATTTAATGCTGAAACAAATCATTTTGATATTCGGTTTACTTACACTACCTGTTCTTGCTTAAATGGTCACCCATCTAAATATTGAACAGACTCATTGCTGCTTAACTTCAGTGATCAAGCGGGAACTGGTGTTTTCAGCATGATTTGACCCTAAGCACTACTATAGTTACAAGTAACTATTCTTAACGCAAATAATCTAAAGTTATGATATCAAGTATTTCTCTATCGAGTATGAATAATTTTTAGATATTTATCTGACCCATAGATGGATCTGAGTGAACCTGGGAGTAATGGCTATGAAGGGGTACTCCTCACATCTCTAGAACTGGAGCTTCACTATCAGATGCAGTTTAGTGTCATAACCAGAACACCCTCTAAGATCTAGATCTATATAGACATATATAAAGGGCAGTTGTGTTCATGTCCGGAGGAAACTACAAAAATAAAACAATTAATGACAAAGTAAATATATATACACATTCACTATCACAAGATCTTTTTGAGCAAAAATAATGAAAATTTGATTTATATTTGTGAAGATAATCAAAAAATAAAATTTAAACGCTTCAAATATACGCTCCTACATTTGGGGCGCTGGTGGTTGTCGTCAGTGATGTAATTTGCAGGGTTTATTGGGAAGTTTCGGGTCTTCCAACATCAGACTTCCCTCGCCCCGCTGACCCCACCAGAGGTGATCAAACTCCGGCACAACCACCAACAATCAACAATCACCGCTAAAAGACGTTTGACTTATGAGAAATTTTCTGGACAGTAGAACTAAAACCCATTCAAATACAAATGACAAAGTAAATATATATACACATTCACTATCACAAGATCTTTTTGAGCAAAAATAATGAAAATTTGATTTATATTCGTGAAGATAATCAAAAAATAAAATTTAAATAGTAACAGCATGGAATTTTTTTTCCCGTGTAATATTTTAGATAGGGGACAATAATTTTTCTTTTCAGAGTGTCCGGATCAACGCAAGGTCCTTTTTTACGTAGGGATTTTAATGGGGCATCCTGTGAGGATCAAACTCGCGATTCAACAATAATGGAAACTACCCTTTTTTTTACCCCTCCTTCTACCTAGGCAATGCAGGGTAGCCGCTTCTAATTGTGTTAAAATGGTTAGCAAGTTAATCTCACAGATCCATTACTGCTGGATGCCCCATTCTTGCGACCATGTGTCACATCCTACCCATGGCAAACCGGTTGGATAATAAATACCTACCCAAGACACCCTTTTTTTTGGGGGGGGGGGTGTCATACCCCTTCTGCAGGAGATACAGTCATGTATTCTAATGCCCGCCTACAGGGTTATGACAGTTTGAGTAGCTTTGATGAAAAGCAACTAAACTTAAGATGGAAAAAGAAAATAGAAAGAAAAGGACGCAAAAATTAATAATGGTTGACAATGTTTCACGTAATAATAAAATCTGAGATCGTATTACGGCAGTTTAAAGAGATCGGAGAAAAAAAGATTGCCTTTTTTGTGCTTAAAGACAGACACAACATTTTTGTGATTATGAATTTAAAGATAAAGACGTAAAAATAAAAAATAAAAGCCAAATTAAATTCTTGATATTTATGTTCTTAGATAATTGGTTAACATCACTGGGAAAATCTCCAAGAGATTCCAAGAATTTTCCTCACAAAATGGATAGCGTCATTTTTGCATTCTAAGAAGATTTCTCTTACAGATCAGAAATTCTTCTTTTTTTTTTTTTTTGTTCTTTTCACTAGCAGAAATAAATGCCAGTAAGAATAAATTAATGAATATGACACATTGACTGCTCTATATTGGTCATGAGGTGCCAAACAAGGATTTTAATAAATTTTTACATTTCTTATTTTGTAATGTAGTTTTACAACACATAGACTGCTCTATATTGGTCATGTAGTGCCAAACGAGGATTTCAACTGAATTTTCACAATTATGATTTCGAAATATGTTGCAGTGTAGTAATGGCATTAGTAATTTACCCAAGAGGGCTCAATACTTTATACAAATAGCTTTAATTATCATGGAACCATAATTTTTTATACACACACAATATATATATATATATATATATATATATATATATATATGTAGAAGGTGTGTCATAAAAGTGCTGAGTTTGAAGGTGTATTTACCAAGATAGAAATGAACAATGAATAGAACATTAATTTTTTTCAGAATACAAGGTGTGTCAAAAAGTACAAAAAAATATTGATACTTTTTTTACACACCTTGTATATATATATATATATATATATATATATATAAAGAATGAAATGGATATACAATGTAATTAAGTATAAAGTTTTTTTTGAAGAAACAAGAAAATAAGTCAAGTAATGATAACCATGCCCCCCAAAAGGCTAGAAATATGGGTCACTCAGTGAGAATCGAACTCAATTGATCAAGTTATGTATACAAGTAAAAATAGGATTTATATCTTTGATTCTCAAGAAAAGGAAGATTCTTTTTTTAAACAGGTATCTGATTCTTGTTTCTCTCTCTCTCTCTCTCTCTCTCTCTCTCTCTCTCTCTCTCTCTCTCTCTCTCCCCCACACACACACACACATCCTGACACCATTACAAAATAATGTTCATCAAATTTCCAGCCTTCAAGATGAGATCAGAATATTTAATGTCTGTTTGCTTAATATATCAGCGGTTGCTTATGGCTTCATCGTAGTCACGCAAGACGACATTTATTTTTTTTCCTTTTTATAATGTCACTGGTATCAAAAATGACAGATTAGTCAATATTATTTTTGCCAATGCAAACAAGATTTCCCTTCGAACCCCTTAAAGGCTAGAACTCTCCCTGGATGTACCTTAGCTATATTCCGGTCTTCAGGTAGTGCAACACAGCTAGACATGCCTAATAATAATATCACTTTCTGTAGATCAGTGGTTCCCAACCATTTTAGTACCATGCCACACTTTTTTATCACAAATTTCTTTATCACTCCCACCCATTAATTGTTTAGTATGATATAACTGAAGAATAATTAAAGTCCAATTACCATCGAACTGGGAAGACAAGGCAGCAAACGGTTGTAACCCAATACAATCCCGAAAGCTACAAGGTCCACTGTAGAATGACAGAGTATATATAAGACTCCACAATGTCATTCAAATCAAGCAGTCAAATAGCCAATCAGAACTCAAGGAATGGAATCACCCAAATCACCCAGATTCATGGATGGATCATTCTTGAGTCCTATTTATATCAACTGTCTTGGACACTGCTTCAGTGGTACTTAGCTGCTGTTATTCAAACCAACAGTAGGCTAATATCAGTTTTGAAGAAGTATAACATAAAAAATAGTATCTTTCAAATAAAACTAAAGGGTTTAATTTCAAATTTAATCAAATAAAATCCATTTTATAATGTGTATAATTGCGGGGGAGGGCAACAGATGAACTGCAAAATGAAACAAGTCAGAGGCCACACATATAGCTGGTGCCAGATGCACGATAACATTAATAGGTGAACACTTGACTAGATTGCACAAGCTGTTGTGCTCAGCTAGGTTGTAATTACAATTTTACCCTATGAATTTATAATTTTTACCCATATAGGATAAAATA
>CM042175.1:25871687-25944187 GCA_023376005.1 Doryteuthis pealeii
TCTATTTAATCCACAGTGTGGGACACTAACAGGTACTACCCCTCTGGGTCAGAGTGGACATGGGAGTAATGGTGATGAAGGGGTACTATTTGGCTGATGTGCTCTCCGGCCTTCTTCAGATATTTCTTGTCAGACTCGGGAACCTTCTTGTTGCAATTGGACACATGGCGTAGTAGATATAGGCATTGATTTAAGACAGTTCTACATGACAGTTATCTCTAAACTGCAGGTTCAATCCTGGTCAAGGGCAACAGTAATACAGAATAATTAACACAGCTTAACACTTTTACCCCATCATGGTTAGTAGAATGAGAATAGTATACCCTGTGGATTGAATAAATGGTTGGGTTCAAAGTTCTGTAAAGGCTCCCGATTATGACAAGAAGGTCCCCGATTACAACAAGAAAGTTCCCAATGTAAGATTCAAAGTGATAATACTTGAGGATAAAACTCTGACAAGGGTTGATAGACAAAACATTTTATATACAGCACAAGAATTAACAGGGTACATAATACATAGAGGAGTACATAAACATACATACAAAAGTAAAAGGGAAAAACATAAAAGTACAGACATGAGACTAAGAATAGTCCATGCTGTATAAATCACTTACAGTAATGTAAGGGGGCCAAAGCCCCAACGAGAAGGGGTAGACCATGTCTAACCCATGTGTCTCTTAGGTCGAGCAACCGGAAAAAGAGACGTTCAAACCAGCCGCTTAAATATCAAAGGCCCCTAGCGGGAACCAGCGAACTAAACGGGCAGACAACTCCCCAGGCGAAATACGAAAGTAACCCCACACCAAGATTAAATAGAAGGTTCCAGAGTCCAACAAGAAATACCTGAAGAAGGCCAGAGGGCACATTGGCCGAAACATTGTACAGATAACAATAAAAGATGAGAACAATAGTCTAAATAATCCAAATAATATATAGTAAAAATAAGATTAACAATGAATCAGATTTTATTCTTCATTTTCAATGTTTCTCTTTTAATAAATAATTCTTTTCTAATTATTTCTGATTGTAATCAATCTTGGCCATCTTACAAAATGGAAACATTGGCCTAATTATTTTTACATTGCGTATATGTTATTGTTATGAATTCACTAAACTGTAAAATAGAAGATTTAATTTCTATTATATTTCCATGACAACCGCATCCTAATTCATCATCATCAGATTGCATTAACAGGACGGATTCCCATGACTCACTCTTGTAGAAGGAACATCATATTCACGTTCACAGGAAGGCTGTAACTAGCGTCCAGTAACCAGACAAAAAAAAGAGAGCATAACCAAGCAACTGACAGAACATGGTCAAGTCTATTTCCAGGATTTTGATTGGCTGGTGGTTTTAGTGTGGATATTTTTACCCATATACACTGAACCTTTGACCATGTTCTATCAGTTGCTACAGAGTGTATTTGAAGAATAATTAAAGTTCCAATTACCGTCGAACTGGGAAGACAAGGCAACAAACGGTTGTAACTGAAATACAAATCCGAATGCTACAAAGTCCACTGCAAAATGACAAAGTATATATAAGACTCCACAATGTCATTCAAATCAAGCAGTCAAGCAGCCAATCAGAACTCAAGGAATGGAATCACCCAAATCACCCAGATTCATGGATGGATCATTCTTGATTCGTATTTATACCAACTGTCTTGGACACTGCTTGAGTTGTACTGAGTAAGCTGCTGTTATCAAAACCAACAGTAGACTAACTGACTTCAATAGTTATGCTCTCTTTTTTGTCTGGTGAATGGATGCTAGTCACAGCCTTCCTGTGAAATAGCTTTCCTAATCTTCAGGTTCCATTGCTGTTCACAGCACCATGTAGAGATTTGTGTAGACCCTACCCATCTGTCATTGCCCCTAGCAGGTCTACCACACGGCATCCATAATCTGCACAGAGCTGATTGATTTAGGCTTTTGCTGGTCAGCCTATACAGGTGTGTCCATGTGTAGGTATCCAAAGAAGAACGTTACTCATGAGTTCATTCTTGCTTCTCAAACAGTGTACAGCATGTCTTGTTTGACTTACTTGCATGTTTTTTTTATGATAGGAGGCAAGTGGCCATACAGCTGATTTTTGTGGGGTGCTGCTTCCAAGATTTGTTCAAGACGACTGTAGAATAAACATAGTAAGTTCCAATTACCGTCGAATTGGTAAGACAAGGCAACAAGGAAGCTTAACTTAATATGGATCTTACCTTGAATGTCAGAGTACTTATGAAGCCTTATAACATCATAGAAACCAAGCAGCCAATCAGGACAAGGAATGGAATCACCCAAATACATAAATAGACTATTCTTGAGTCCCATAAGTACCAGCTAGTTCAGTTGTGCTTAGCCAGTTGCTGTTGTCCAAACCAACAGTATACTGACTGACTGACATCAATACATATATCATTTTTGTGTAGTTTCCATATCACTTATTCCATAAATATTTCATTAGAGTCTAAAAGATTTCCTTTTTCTCTCACCAACCATTTCAGGACAACAAATATAAACCATACATTTTTTTTCCTAGGCTAAAAAATAAACTAATACTAAACTCTTATCTGATAATTTCATCCCTCACTTTGTTTACATATTTCAAAGGATAGTGTAGAGAGCACAAAAAATCATTAAAAAAAAGAAAAAGAAAACAATACCAAAAGTGATTCTTCATTTCTGTCACCAATTAGGGACTATTAGTCACAACAGTAATTGTAAATAATGAGAATGAAATTGTCTGTTTTTCCTATAAAAAAAGGCTGACAAAACCTTGGAAGAGAAAAATGAGATCTAATAGGACTTTTTAATTCAACCATGCAATTGCTAATTACTATGGTCACTTTGCTTAGTAAACCTTTTTCCTTATCCTTAATACTTGTTATTTTTTCTCTCTTAACTCTGATACTCAAGTTAAAACAGTAATCATAGTGTAGCAGAAATAACTCCTACATTTTAAACTGCCACCTGTTTAATTTAAAATCTAGTAGGTATTTCTGCTATAGCCTGTACTAGTTGAAAACCCACCCAACAATCAAGATTTTCAGCTACAAAAATATAGTTGATTTTAACAGCATGTCAACCTTTCTAGGGTAATTTTATTTGCAATAACCATCATAAAAGTCCTCTTTCTACAGACTATTGGTAAATTACTTGATTTTTATTATATCATTAAGTCAATCAAAGATTGATATTGTTTCCATATTCCTGTAAACTAATATAAAATAAAAATCATCTACTCAGCTTTATATACAAACAACATGAAATCTTTGAATGACATTATTAAAATATTTGAATTAACCATTATAAAAGTTCCCCTTTTTAATAAACTATTATTAAATTGCTTGATTTCTATTATTAAGTTTATAAAAGTTGTAGAATAAACATCATAGTGGTAGAAGAATCTCAGTCACAATCGAATTGGTAAGACAAGGCAACAAGAAAACCAAAACTTAATACGGATCTTACCTTGTTGCAAGCCTACTGCAGAATGCCAGATTATTTATGAAGCATCATAACATAACACAGCTGGATTCTAATCACTCCACAAATCTCTACAAAAGTGTGCAACTGGTACCATGTAACCCATTACTACCTGGCACACTGTTGTATGGTTAGCAACTAAATTATCTCCCTTGGCAAAGCTTACCTATTGAGACTTTCTAAACCATCAAGTGTGATCTTCTACAGCCTTATGAAAAGACCAATTAAAATTGAACACTTTTATTTTAGAACCTGACATTCCAATGTTTTTTTCCCCAAAAAAAGCAATCTTAAAAATATCATAAAAAAGATTAGTTGAGTTTTTGAGGAAGGGGGGTAGGTACAGTCAGTATATTCTAAGCCCCACTGATATGGCAATTCAAATCAGAGGTGAAGCTGATTTGTGAGAAAATTTCAAGTAGATAAGTCTCATAATAATTTCACTTGAAGTAAAAGGAATTAGAATAAAAAGAAAAGGCCTGATGCAGGGAACCTGTAGACTTAAGGTCATATGCTGCTTTCTAAACTATCATTTGTGGCCTTCTACAACTTTGAAAAAAACGAACAATTAAAATTGTTAACCATTTTAGAACCCAATATTCCAATGTTTTTTTGTAAAAAGCAACCTTAAAAATATTTTTAAAAAAAGGTTAGTAGAGTTTTTGTTTAATTAGTAGCAAATTTGAACAAATTTATGAACTAAAAGTTTTAACTTTAGTGCCAAACTCAGGACCTTCGCCCCTTTTTTTTAGTGGGGGTGGGTCTTAGAGCTCTTCAGGAGATAGTGTATTCTATGCCTCACTGATAGGACAATTGAAATAGAAGGTCTAACTGGTTTGTCAGAGAATTTCACTTAGATAAGTCTCATACTAATTTCACATGAAGCAGTGATGCTGATAGCTTTTTGATTTAGTGCATCCTGGGATGTACATATTTATTTTGAATGAGTCTTCACTAAAGCCGGCTAACTCCTACCTTGTAACCTATCCTGTGTAATTTATTTCTAAGAAACTATTGAAATGTATTACAGTTAGCTTGAAATGGTGAGGGAAGAAAAAAGAAAAATACTGGGATGCACAGATACAATTTTACTGCGTCCTTTAAAATTTTTGTGTGTCAGGGATGCAAAACATGTACCTATCAGCATCTCTGTGAAGTAAAAAGAATTAAAATAACAATAAAAAAATCCATAGTTGGGGAACCTGTGGCTTTCTTAAGAATATATCAAATGGTAGGCCAAATTTTGTTTGTTTTTTTTTTTAATTTCTTTTAAGTATTTAATTTGGATAAAGTCATTAACTAAATGTTTAAAGTTTAGATTTAGTTTAGTGTCATGCTGTAGAATAATCATACTAAGTTCCAATTACCGTCAAATTGGTAAGACAAGGCAACAAGTAGCTGTAACTGAATACGGATCTAACCTTGTTGCAATCCTACTGCAGAATGCAAGAGTATTTATGAAGCCTCATAACATCATAGAAACCAAGCAGCCAATCAGGACTCAGGAAATGGAATCACCCAAATGCATGAATTGACTATTCTTGATTTCCATAAGTACCAGTCGTTTTGAGCACTAGTTATGTTGTGCTTAACCAGTTGCTGTTGTTCAAATCAACAGTATACTGACGGATTTCAACAGTGTAAATGGTTTGTCAGAGAATTTCACTTAGATAAGTCTCATAATAATTTCATATCAAGTAAAACAAATTAAAATAGAACAAAAAACAAATCCATAAGTAGGGAACCTGTAGCCTTATGGTCATATGCAGCTTTCTTAAAAAAATATCACACAGTAGGCCAAGTTTTTTTTTTTTTTTTTTTTTGGGGGGGGGTAAATTTTCTTTAAGTAGTAAATTTGGATTGTAGAATAATCATACTAGTTCTAATTACCGTCGAATTGGTAAGACAAGGCAGTAAGTAGTTGTAACTTAATACGAACCTGGTTTGCTGCAAAGACTACTGCAAAATGGCAGGTTATTTATGAAGCCTCAGAACATTATAGAAACCAAGCAGACAATCAGGACTCAAGGAATGGAATCACCCAAATACATGAGTGGACTATTCTGAATTCCCATAAGTACCAGTTGTCTTGACACTGGTTCAGTTGTGTTTGGCCAGTTGCTGTTGTTCAAACCAATAGTAAACTGACTGACTGACTGATTTCAATATTATTAGATTATTAAATAAATGCTTAAAGTTTAGATTTAGTCTAGCATCATACTCAGGACCCCATCCCCAGGGTATCCTATTGTAACATAATAGTTAGTAAGCTAGTTTCACAGATCCTTTACTACTGAATAGTGAGTTTGATCCTCACTGAATAACTCATACTTGCGATCTTGAGTCATATCTAACTTGTGGTGAACAAGTTGGGTTAATACCTACTCAAGACCCCCCCCTTCTTTTTTGGTGGTGGTGGTGGTGTGGGGTCATACCTCTCTTCAGGGGATACAGTCAGTATATTCTAAGCCCCACTAATAGGGAAATTCAAATCAGAGGCGTAACTGGTTTGTCAGAAAATTTTAAGTAGATAAGTCTCATAATAATCTCCACAGGAAATAAAAAGAAATTTAAAATAAAAAACAGAAATTATCTTCTTCACCCTTGATAAATTTTCAACAACGGGAAATTAAGTTTCCTAGATGAGGGGTTGGTTTTTGCTAGTTTACAATCTTCAGCTTCCCTGGCGACAATTCCTGGATCTGTCACACTCTGGTTTAGAATATGCTGACTGTATCCTCTGCAGAGGGGGGGGGCAGTGTTCTGGGTATAATATAAACTACATCTGATAGTGAGGCTCCTGTTCTGGAAAATGTAAATGTAGTATTGGGGTCAGTCAGTCAGTAAACTGTTGGTTTGAACTACAGCAACTGAACTAGGCCCAAGACAGATGCTACTTATGGAACTCAAGAATAGTCCATTCATGTATTTGGGTGATTCCATTCCTTGAGTCCGTGATTGGCTGCTATGATGTTAAGAGGCTTCATAAATACCCTGGCATTCTGCAGTAGGATTGTAACAAGATTAGATCCGTATTCAGTTACGGCTTCCTTGTTGCCTTGTCTTACCAATTCAACGGTAATTGGAACTTAGTATGATTATTCTACATGTAGAAGCAATATTCCAATTACTGTCAAATTGGCAGACAAGGCAACAAACAAGCTGTAACTCAATATGGATCATGCATTGTCACAAGTCTAGTGCAGAATGTTAGAGTATTTATCTGGCATCATAACACCACATAAACCAAGCAGCCAATCAAGACTCAAGGAATGGAATCACCCAAATGTATGAATGGAATATTCCTAAGTGCCATAAATACCAGCTGCTTTGGGCACCAGTTCAGTTGTGCTTAGTTCTTAGTTGTTGTTGCTCAAACCAACAGTATACTAACTCACTCACTCACTTCAACAGTGAAGTACACTTTCATTGTCATTACCCCCAGGTCCATTCTGATCCAGAGTGGTAGTATCTGTTAAGGTTAAATCTATGTGTCAAATAGATCTTTTTAAAATTATATGTAGGATTTAGTTGGATATATTGATCAATATTTTCAGCTGTATCACAAGTTGAATCTGTCCTGAGAATATTGTTGCATTGACATTAACTTTGTGCAGTCTCAATATGACTAATCAAACCTGCTGAAGACCCACATGCTTAGTCACAGAATTGACACAAATTACTTGTAGGTTGCTGAGGAAGGACCAGTGTAAAATCAGCTTGTGATTGATTACTCTTATGAGATCTCATATGACTGGTGTAGAATCAACATAATACTCACCTTCACAAGAAGGCTGTAATTAGCGTCCAGTCACCAGACAAAAAAAAAAAGACTGTAACCGAATACAGGCTCTGTACCATCTACCAGAACACTGTCAAGTGTTGGGTATATATATTGATAAAAGTATTGACACTAAACTGTAGAATAAACATCATACTGGTAGAAGAATCCCAATTACCATCGAATTGGTAAGATAAAGCAACAAGGAACTCGTAACCCAATACAGATCTTACCTTGTTGCAAGCCTACTGCATAATGCCTGATTATTCATCAAGCATCATAACATCACAGAAACCAATCAGGACTCAAGGAATGGAATCCCCAAAATGCAGGAATGGAGTATTTCTGAGTTCCATAAATACCAGCTGCTTTGGGCACCAGTTCAGTAGTGCTTAGTTAGTTGTTGTTGCTCAAACCAACAGCATACTAACTCAGCTTGCAACACAGCTGGATTCTAATCACTCCACAAATCTTTACAAAAGTGTGTAACTGGTACCATGTAACCCATTACTATCCTGCTATTTAAATCATTTCCCAAGTCTGGATTCTCAGAACAAATTCAACTTACAACACAGATGAATACTGATCACCTTATATGAATTTCAACAACTGGAAAGTCTAGATTTAGACAAATAGACCCTGTTGAAAATGTTACAAACATGTTCAGGGAGAAAAGAGTATGTGGTCAAGTTCTATTTCCAAAGTGTTCATTTCAAGATGATTATTTGATTCTCTGTACTTTAAATCATTTACAAGCATCAGTCAGTAGGACACCCGTCTAGGTTTCTGGTTCAATACCGGTCCCTACCAACTCAGCTTATGAGCAGCACAAATTGTGTAATCTGTGTGGTAAAATGGGGAGCTGACAGTAGGTGTGGGGCTCCACCTTTAACAAAAATAATTTCCCTGGTCTAGCGCTAGATCAAGGAGATTGTTTTTAGTGATGTAGAGCACCACACTAACGTCAGCTCCCCCACCTTATCGCACAGATCAGATTACCTAATCTGTGCTACTCATGCACTGAGTTGACAGGGACCGGTATCGAACCAGGAACTTGGAATTCTAGGCGATGCTCTAAAATGTTGAAATCCGTTTGAAATTTAACACTCTTTCAGACTTTTAATTATAGGCAGCATCATCGATAATAATGATAATGATAATAATAATAATGTTAATTATAGATAATAATAATAATAATAATAATGATAATTATAATAATAATATAATAATAATAATAATAATAATAATAATAATAATAATAATAATAATAATAATAATAATAATAATAATAATAATAATAATAATAATAATAATAATAATAATAATAATATATAATAATAATAATAATAATAATAATAATAATAATGTTAATTATAGATAATAATAATAATAATAATAATAATAATAATAATAATAATAATAATAATAATGTTAATTATAGATAATAATAATAATAATAATAATATAATAATATAATAATAATAATAATAATAATGTTAATTATAGATAATAATAATAATAATAATAATAATAATAATAATAATAATAATAATAATAATAATAATAATAATAATAATAATAATAATAATAATAATAATAATAATAATAATGTAGAAATAGGAATAAGTATAATACAGCGATACCTTGACTTACGAGTTTAATTCATTCCGCTCGCAACTCAATTTTCCACATTGAAATCAACTGAAATGCCATTAATCCGTTCCAGTCCGCGCCCCCTCAAAAACACTTTTTTTTTTAATGAATAAGAAACATAGCCCTGTATTGTATAAATCTTATACATACAGTGCTATCTTTCTTATGAGCTGTAATATGTTTAAATGTTTATTTTGTTAGAAATAATATTTTTCATTGGCCGGAAACTTAAATGTTTTTAGTGAACTTATCATAGGTATACTCAATTTGTTGAAAAATCAGTGTTTTTACAAAACAAATTTAAACCCAAGGTGTGAATAGATTGGAAATTTTTTTTTACTCATGTTTAAAGGGGAGCGTTAAATTTTCAATAGAGTTTTCGCCAAAAATTATTAAGATTGATACTAAAGTAAAGTAGTTATTAAAAAATGTTTTTAGAATCTAATAATATGATATTTTAAACTTAACATCATGATACTCATATTTTAAATGAATTTTATATATTAATCTATCATTTAATTAGGTATTTCACCTAATCAAATCAGAAAGTTTTGAAACTGATGCATTATAAAATTAATTAATTGATAAATCAATGCTGAAAATTTCATTAAAATCGGATAATTCCCTGATGTTTGGTAAATTATTTTCAATCGAGAGTGTTAAATTTATTTTGTAAACACGGATTTTAAGACATCTTTAGACAGCGTTTACAGCCATATTTGATCAAAATTGATGGAAAAAATCGTTTTAAATGTATGTATTAAAAATAAATACATGTGTAATATCATTTTGCTTTTCTTTTTTTTTTTTTTTTTTACTAATGCTCATTATGTTACTACTTTCCGACTTAAACAAAAATTTAACCTCAAATAATCGATTTAATCAATTCTAATTCGTTTTTTAAATTAAAGGCAGCCGAAAAAATAGGTATACCTAACTTATTAACATAAGCGTATCTGAAGCTGGCTAATACCTTAAATTTTAGCTGGCAACACAAAACAAACAAAAAAATGACTAGAGTGACAGCTCGTAACTCGGAAACTGCTAAGTTAAGGCATTCGTAAGTCAAGGTACCGCTATGTATATTTAATATACATACTCCAGTGGTACCTTGACTTACGAATATTGTATATAATACCCGAAGTCAAGGTACCACTATATATGTATATACATATTATGTAATACTCCTGGTTCGTGACACAAATACCAGCCGTTCTGTTTCTAAGGGTTAAAAGAAGATTTTGAAAAAATTTCAAAGAGGTTGCATAAAAGGTTTTGTCATGTCACGACAAATAAGACTGTAATATTTTGACAATGATGAATAGTTTTTGTTTACTTTTTCTTTTCTTTTTTTTTTAAGTAAAACACGATACTGTCCTCTTTTTCCTAACAACAATCTGTCTAAAATTTCGGGAGCCAATTTTTTTTTTTTTGTTTTGTTTTTTTTTTAACTGATTGTTGTCATGTTCGTGGATTAAAAAAATATTGTGGGTAGGATTTTTCGAACTAATCTCGTTTTAAAAACAAAAGCATTAAAATTTAATTTGAAATATTGTTAGATTTATCAAAACACAATATATCGGATTTTTTGCTAATAAAATTCAACGCATTCAATTTATTTGCAATAAAAAATTAAAAAAGATGAGTAATTTTAATCCTAAAAAGTCCGATCCAAGAATAAAAATATTAAAAAATTAAAAAATAAACAAAAGAAAATTAACCGCAACTATTGTTTAACAAATAAAAATAATAAGAGTATTAAAAAAAAAAAAAAACTATATTTTAAAATCCTTTTTTACGTGTTTATTTCAATTAAAAGTACATCGTCATCATCATCGTTATCATCATCATCATACTGGTGGGTGTGGGTCAACCCCGCCCCACAAAGAAACAGAATGAACACCTGTCTTTTTTTCCCCTACCCTCTTTTGTGTCTGGCAAAATAAAGGGCCCTGCTGCTCCCCAACATAACATTGACTATTTACTTTATTAAAGTTTTCAACTTTCGTCTCATATCATCAACAGAGCTTATTTAACACCCTTGACAACATTATCAAGTCTCTTTCGTGTCAATAAAAACGATTTACTGGCGATAATTACGAATAAAATGAATTTAACGACAATTAACCAAATAATGAAAGTTAAAATTCGCCCTGAACAATGAGTGGGCTGCGTTTGTCTATATAAAACACAATAGCGTAAATTGAATAATACAAAGAATAGGGGTGGAGGGCTTCTCTTAGGATGGACAAAAAACATATTGTGTATTTTTGGAGAGTGCATTGTGCAATGGTTATCGCCGTATGGAATCGGCGACCTGTGAAAATTTGACTCTTAATTGATTTTTCATAGAAGTTTTTTTTAAATGCCTGTAGTCGTAACTTGTTTTTGGCTACGTTAAATTTCTATTGATTTAATGGTGCGAAAATGTAAACATTGTTTTCGTTCATAATTTTTATTATTTCCGTAAGCTGAGAATTTTAAAAAAAAATTATCAGGATTTTTTATTTCTTTTAAATGGTTCAAAGGTTTTGAAGATAATATTAACCTTTATTCAAGTTTCATTGTGTTGAATATAGAGGGGTGGTAAATTGGGCGTCCCTAGCGACCGGA
Organism: Doryteuthis pealeii; assembly: GCA_023376005.1. NCBI lineage: Eukaryota > Metazoa > Mollusca > Cephalopoda > Myopsida > Loliginidae > Doryteuthis > Doryteuthis pealeii. The sequence goes on from CM042175.1 coordinate 25,883,221, forward strand.
GTTCAAATCCTGGAAGAGGCGGTTTGCATTTCACTTAACGCTAATACTCTTGGAAAAGACATGAATCATCTGTTCTCCATTTAGTTATGAGTAAAGAGTGGGAAAGATTGGGTTCTTTAGCAGTTGCTAAGCAACCAGAAAAACAAACCTGAATTCAGACTCGGCTTAAAAACTGACCTTGTGTCACAGGTTTAGGTAAATATATACACTAGCATATACATTTCATACACTAAATGCCACAACTATTTTGAGCTAGAAAAAGAGGTAAAAATTAATTCTACTATCACTGTTGTGTAGTTTTTTTTATTTAATCAGCTGAGCTTGGCACAAGGCCAAGAATATGGGGGGAGGGGCTAGATGACCATTGAAGTCAGTCAGCTATTGGTTTGAACAACTGCAACTGGCCCAAGACAACTGGTACTTATGGGAATTCAGAATAGTCCACTCATGCATTTGGGCGATTCCATTCCTTGAGTCCTGATTGGCTGCTTGGTTTGTATGATGTTCTGAGGTTTCATAAATAACCTGCCATTTTGCCGTAGTCCTTGTAGCAAACCGGGTTCGTATTAAGTTACGATTGCTTGCTACCTTGTCTTACCAATTCGACGGTAATTGGAACTAATATGATTATTCTACACAAACAATAGTCTGTAATAGTAGTTTCGCACACTATTAAACAATCCCAATGATTTTAACGGTATGACAACCCGTCTAGTGCTATTTTATGCACACAAGTTAGGGAATCGTATTCATTGTACACATTCAAATTAAAATTTCTATGTAGTTATTTCTTAAAAGTTTGTTTTTTAACACGGTCCTATCGGATACGAATAATTCTAAAACCGGTCTATTTGATCCTAACATGGTACCCAAACACGTACTACCACTTCAAGTCAGAGTGGACCTGGGAGTAATGGCAAAGAACAGGTATTCTACACTTCATAGATCTCCAGAACTGGAGCCTCACCAAAAGATGTAGTTTAGTGTTATGCCCAGGACACCTGTTTGGGGAAGGGGGTTCTGCAGTCGGCGTATTCTAAGCCTCGCCGACAGGGCGACAATTTGACCATTTTGTAGAGAGGTTGGTGGACAAAAACAATATTTTCTAAAATTAAAAAAAAGTTACGCAAACTTTTACTTATAAATTAGAATAATACTCCGAAATAAATAGTGCCGTCACTTCATTATACAAAGTCAGAGATGCTCATAGGTACGCGTCATGTGTCCCTGACGCATAAAAATCTAAAAGGACGCAGTAAAATCGTATCCATGCGTTCCAGTGTTTTTCTTTTTTCTTCCCTCACCATTTCAAACTAACTGCAAATACATTTCAATAATTTCTTAGAAACGAATTACACAGGATAGGTTACAAGGTAGTTAAACGGCTTTAGTTGCCCCCCCCTCCCCAGATCATAAATAAAAACCCTACAAAACTTTAGCTGGGACCCATAAATTTTCCCGGGGGCTCATTCAAAGCAAATATGTGCGTCACTAAATTAAAAAGTTATCAGCATCATTGCAAAGTATAAATCTCTAATAATGAATACGAATGTCAATGTGTCACATTTTTCAACTTTACTCCTAGAAACCGTAGCTCAACATATGATACCATTTTAGAATCAGGCCCACTGCGTGAGCAAATTAAAACATTCCGGGCTGAATCTGGACCAGCAATCCTGAAATGTTGGATTCCAAATTTTTAATCTTATTATAATGGGAGAGTCGGTGTCTGCCTGTGTGACCAAAACTACGCCACTGCTTACGTCACAATACCCTCAGGAATTCCCTAAGTTTATCAATGAATATTTAATTCATAGTCAAAATCAAATTTTATTTATTAACGATGTCTCTATGAAAATCTAAGTTAGATTTGCCTCAAAACAGCCCATGTTATTGGTGCGTTTAAAATCCTGCAATGTGTCTTGTATATCACTGAGAAATAAAGGTTTACATAATATCTGGTGTGGTTAATTTGCATACTGGTTTTAACAAAACCGAGTTTAATAATTGCTTGGTGTTATTGATCTCTAATATTGTGTTATTCTCCAACGTATCAAAATGAATCCCATGAAAGATTTTATATAGAAACCAATTAAGATATAATTAAAATAAGCGTAATCTTTTTATGTGTTCTTATTTAATTTCATTAGTCTTTCTAATTTAATATGATACCTAATTACATTAAAACCTAAATACTTGCGCCCGGTGGAGGGACCATATTTTTGGTAGTTACTGAAATTGATAGGGCAGCTTTTAAGTTGGTTCAAAATATTTTTAACATAAAAAATAATTCTGGTACAATAAACGAGATTGAAAGTTAATACTTTTAATTCATTGTGAATTTAATTAAAAGGAATTAAGTTAATACCTTTTAAAATTAACTTTCAATTTTCACGTTTACTGTATTATGGATTTTTTTTTGTTTCTTTCTTTTTGTTAGATAATATTATGAATTTAACTTTCTTTTTTTCTTTTTTTTATTGTTGATTCAAACAACCTTTGTCCCCAAATATTTATTTACTAATCTTGGCTTAGAGCCCTTTCGACGGAGCTTATTATACGATGACAGTCATTATTTCTATGAGCTGAATTTTTTTTTTTTAATCATCGGGAGTTTTTTTTTCTTTTTCAAGATATTAACATTTATGCAAGTTTCTTTGTGTTAAATATAGGGGGGGGGTAAATTCCACAGGGAAAATTGGTGGTATCTACGTATCCCTGACAAAGAAGTGAGATGCCCCCCCACCACCATGCTAAAAATTTTTTTAGATGTTTCCTATGTCCACCTAGGTCATTTAATGCCAAACCAAGTCATTTTATATATTTTGTTTCTTACACTACTTGCTTTGATTAAAAAAAATTCGCGCTCGAATTCACAATCTACCCAACTATGAAAGGAAAAACTATTTTTTCTCTAAATCAACCAAACCAAGGGCGCCCTGTCGGGTGGGGCGTTAGAATGCACCGACTGCACCTCTGCAGAGGGGGTAAGACTCCCCCAAATGGGGCTACCTGTTGGCCGTGGGTGGCGACTCGTGATGCTTAAGGATAGAGCCCAGATCATGACTTGCAATACTCCACTTTGGCCTAGACGGAGTGGTAGTACCTGTTAGGGTCCCATCTATGGGTTAAATAGAAAAACATGAGTTGATAAACAAAATTGTATTATGCATTAAGAATTAATTTATTTCAAAACTTTGTCGGCATTAAATGACCCACCGAGGTTGATATGCCGTAAAACAAACCAAACCAAGGACTTAAATTTATTTACATAACGTTTTTAGGTTCAGATAAACTTACAAAAAAAATTTTTGAATTTTGTCAATGGGCGATATTATTTGTTTAATTTCTTAAGTAACACCCACATTATTTTGGGGTATGATATTACTTAATTCAATTAGAATAATTTGAAAAATAATATTCAAAATACTTATTATGTGAAACACAAATGAATAACAATTAAAATAATGTGTCATTTGGAATAAAGTAAACATTTTTATTTTTTCATTTTTCTTCAAACAAACGAATAACAAAAATGCTGTCAAAATTGTATTTGCAATATGTAGGGTCTGCCAATTTTGTTGTCATAGGCATATTTTACAAAATAAATTTAACCACCACCCCCAATTGAAAATTATTTTTACCAAAAACCAGGAAATTATCCGATTTTAATGTAAGTTTTAGTGTTGATTTATCATTGAATTAATTTTATAATGCATCGGTTTTTTTATTTGAAAAAATTCTGGGTTTTTTTTTTGGGGGGGGTCCAGGTCACTTAACTTTGACCCTTCTCCTATTTGGGGGGCACAAAGTATCGGTGGGGGTTATATACTTTTGAAACAGTATAACTAAAAAGACAAAAGACCAAAGGTGTGAATAGAAGAAGAAAAAGAAAATTAAGGGAGCTACTCTGGTGAAAAATAAATACCGAAAATCGAAAAATTAAATGTAAAAAAATATTTTTTTTTAAAGAAACTTTTAAAAAATTGTTGGAATATACAACAGAATAAATCTTCGAAAAAAAAAAAAATAATTTAAAAGATTTTCCTAATATTTTTCTTTGTCATCAAAAATGGCTTGTGTACTTTCCATCTAGCTTTCTTATCACCGGCCGTTTAATTAAAGTCTAAGTAGTGCAACCATACAGTACAGACATTTGGATGTCACATTGTGGAGTAACGGTTAGCGCATGCTAACCTAGTCTCGCAGATCTATTACTACGGAATAGTGAGTTCGATCCTTGCTAGATGCCCAATGTTACATCCTACCCGTGGCGAATGGATTGGGTAAGTATACTGACACAGCTACAGCTTGGAAGAATTCTCGTTAAATTCTTTCTTAGAGATCAAATTTCCATAGAGTCGATAACCTATCAATACCAGCCCATGCTTTACCTCTGTGTATGGTTTGGTTTGTTTTGTTTTACGGCATATCAACCTCAGTGGGTCATTTAATGCCGATAAAGTTTTGAAATAAATCAATTCTTAATGGATAATACAATTTTTTTATGAATACATTTTTCTATTTAACCCATAGATGGGACCCTAACAGGTACTACCACTCCGGGTCAGAGTGGACCAGGGAGTAATTGTGATGAATGGGGTGCTCCACATTCCCCAAACCTCCAAAACTGGAACCTCACCATCAGATAGAGTTTAACGTCATTCCCAGGACATGTAGACCCGCAGCCACCGCCTTCTAGCACCCATATGATAAAAAGGGGTTGGGGCTTGCCATAAGGGCAATAGGGTTGGGAAAATCATATAGGTGCTAGGGCTTGACGTGACCAGCCGATTGATCGGAGGGCGCCTCTCCGACCGCCCGTCTAGCCCAAGATAGGGCCAAAGTGGAGTATTGCATGTCATGAACTGCTCATCCACCTGGGCTCTATCCTTAAGCATCACGGGTCGCCACCCACGGCCAACAGGTGGCCCCATTGGGGGAGTCTTACCCCTCTGCAGAGGTGCAGTCGACGGGGCGGACCTCTGTGTACGTTGACATCACTTTCAGTAGATGAGATATTACTACCGATGTAATATGAACTGGTCTACTAATTTCATAGTCTTGCAATTTATTGAGAAGATGGCGCCATCTATACATATATAAAGGGCAGCTGTGTGTATGTATGTCCGAGTGAAACTACGAAAATAAAACAATTAACGACAAAGTAAGTATATATCTACACATTAAATATCACCAGTTCTTGCTTTTTGTGCAAAAATTATGAACATTTGATTTATATTCGAAGATATTTAAAAACTAAGAATATACATAGAAATAGCATTGAAATTCTACCTAAAAATGTCCAGCATTTGTAAATCTAAAAATCAATACACCAAGGTTTCTCCTCTTTACCCAGGCGTCGCTGGGTAGCCGCTTCTAGTCTTGATTAAAGCACAGTTTTTCGAAAATTACTCTTGAAGACCATCAATGAGTTTGATCCTCATGGGTGCTCGACACTCGTAGCCTTGTGTCAGACTAAGCTAAGCAATATTGTCTTACTGGTCAATTACTATTGTAACTGGCAGCACCTACCCACGTCGTCTCAAACGGGTAGGCTCAGGTTCATTATTTGATGCCAGAGTTAACCCTAAAAGCGGAATGGCGACGGGGCTATGCTATTTCTAACCTGCTCACCAGTACGCGGAAAGGGCTATTTAAAAACAACCCCATGGCGAACCTGTTCATAGTGGGGAGGCTGGGCAAATAACATTACTATTGTAATGAGTTTGGTCTTCACCGTGCACTCTATATTCATGACCTTGTGCCAGTCTAAGAATCACTGCTACATGACTGATCACTCTAAACTTGATTTTATCTGCACCATGGTTTGGTTTGGTTTGGTTTCTTTGTTTAATTGCATATCAACCTTCATGGGTTATCTAATGCTAAACCATCCTAGTAGAAGAACGGTAGTGAGTGGTATTACCTAAATCCATAGTAAGGGGAAGGGGGGGTCATACCTTTCCCAAGAGTCGGCGGGGCGGTCTAAAGTCGGTATCAGCCAGATAGCGAGGGAGTCTATCCCCCTTTCATTAGCGCTAGACCAAAGAGATTATTTCAGCGTCTGATGTGTAACGCCACACCCACCATCAGCTCCTCACTTTATCGCACAGATCCTTGTGCTACTCATACGCTGAGTTGACGAGGGCCGGTATCGAACCCGGAATCTTGTGATTCCTAGGACGCTCTACCAACTGAGCTAAACCGGCTCATTGGAATTCGAACTCACTGACCATGTTGTCCAGCGAGTTCGCCACCATTCCATGCCCCCCCCCATAGTGCAATGTTTGTTGTCGTAGACACGATGACCAGAGTTCAAAAGTGCTAATACCTTGGGTATGCATCCAAGTATTTTCCTCTCCCATCCCAGCTATAGGTGAATAGTAGGGCAGACTGGTTTTGTTTGGTTTGTTTTACGGCATATCAACCTCAGTGTGTCATTTAATGCAAAGTTTTGAAATAAATTCATTCTTAAGTGGATACTTTTTTTTATAAACACATGTTTCGATTTAACCCATGGATGGGACCTAACAGATACTACCACTCCGGGTCAGAGTGGACCAGGGAGCAATGGTGATGAAGGGGTGCTCCACATTCCCCAAACCTCCAGAGCTAGAACACCGCCATCAGATAGAGTTTAACATCATTCCCAGGACATGAAGACCCTCAGCTATCGCCTTCTAACACCCATATGATAAAAAGAGTTGGGGCTTGCCATAAGGGCAATAGGGTTGGGGGCAATCATATAGATGCTATGGCTTGGCGTGACCAACCGATTGATCGGAAGGGGGCCTCTCCGACCGCCCGTCTAGTCTAAGTAAGGGCCTAAGTGGAGTGTTCAGCCACCTGGGTTCAATCCTTAAGCATCACGGGTCACCACCCACGTCCAACAGGTGGTCCCATTGGGGGAGTCTTACCCCTCTGCAGAGGTGCAGTCGGTGTAATTCTGACGCCCCACCGACATGACGGAAGGCAGACTATGCTCTTTAACCATGGTATGGACAACCAATATAGAAGGAAAACTAAATTTTAAAAAATGACCTTGTGTCGCATCCTGTTTGAGCGGAGGGGTTGGGTAAATACATTAATAATTAAACAGACCAACTTATGGCAAGACAAAAAATTTACCGCCTACACTTGACTTACACCAATAAATAATAAACACTTGTGGATTTTATTATTTTACTCGATGTGAAAACGAATGTCAAGGAGAGTTTCAACTTTTAAAGCACTTAAGAAGAGTCTGACGTTGTCAAAATGAAGTGGGTTTAAATATTTTTTAAAGATTTACAATTGTAATAAAAACAGAGAGTGGTCCTTGTCTACAATAAACCCATCGATGGAAATTTCCCTAATTCTGCCATTATGCGTACTAGCAAGAAAATACGGCATATATTAAACTTAAATTAATTTGAATACTTACACCAAAGGGCGTATATTATACACCCTCCGAGTGTAAGTATATGAGTTTTAATGTAATGAAATATATCAAATTAGAAATATAACCGAAATTAGATAAGAACGCATATAAAAAGATTACTTATTTTGATAATATTCTAATTGGTTTCTATATAAAATCATTCATAGGATTCATGTTGGATAAAACAATAATACTAGAAATCAATAAAACCAAGTAATTATTTATTAAACCCGGTTTGTTAAAACCAGTATAAAAAACTAACCACCCATATATTATGTAAACCTTTATTTCTTAGCAATACATGATACACCTTATAGGATTTTAAACGCACTAATAACATGGGCGGTTTTGAGGCAAATCTAACTCAGATTTTCATAGAGATATCGTTAATAAATAAGATTTATTTTATGTATCAATTAATGATTTTGACTATAAATACTCATTGATAAACTTACGCAATTTCTGAGGGTATTGTGACGTAAGCAGTGACGTAGTTTCGGTTACAGAAAGACATCGATCAGTTATTATTTACTTTGGGACTAATACCTTAGGGAAAGGTATGGACCTCGTTATCCCCCCGATTATGTATAAATAGTTCGCCACGAGTAAAATGTGAGAAGGTCGCAAGTATGAGGCATCCAGTAGTGGATCTGCGAGACAAGCTTGCTAACCATTACACCACGATGGGACGCCCGTGGGATAAATACTACCACCACTTTTTCTACGAATAAACATACAAATACAATTAAATAACCCACGAAGTTGATATACCATTAAAGAAAGAAATCTAAAAAAAAAAAAAAAAAAAAAAAAAAAGCTTGAGTTCAAAGATTGGGTAAGAATGTTTCAGTTTCATCACGACCTACTAATATATACGGCCCCACATGTCACCTAATCAGGCAGAATTCTAACAGGCCGATTCGTTTTATAGTCAATTTATGTCTTTCAAAAAATCTTAAAGCACAAACATTTGGCTAGATGGAACCATAAGTTCTCTACGAGAAATACTTTTTCTCTGTTGTATCATTACTATCATTGCCTACCATGACAAGGAATACATTTCACATTGAAAGGTTTCATTTTTTCGATATAACTTAAATCATAGATAAATTGTTGGTGTGTTTGTTTTGTATAACTGGGGTTTTTTTTTTTTTTTTTTAGTTAGTTTTATTATTACATTTCTAAAGAAAAAAGACAACAAGTTTGTATATTTTTAATTTTTTTTTTTTTTTTTTGAAACAGACATAAATTGACTACAAAACAAATCGGCCTGTTAGAATTCTGCCTCCTTATATAACATGTGGGCCATATATATATCAGTGGGCCGTGGTTTCACTTCGCGTTAATGGACTTAGGAATCAATTTTGTCGTTCCCTTCCCGTCCAGCTAGTAGGATATACTGGATTCTTTAGCCTTGGTTAGGCAACAAGTTTAAGAGAAGGAAAATTCTGAATTTAAAATCCGCTTTAAAAAATGACCTTGTGTCACATCCAGCCCATAGCGGAGGGATTAGGTAAACACACACACACACACACACACATTTATACAGAAACCTAATTCATCGTCATGTACATTTCAGTCATTTGTTTTATATAATAATAAATTTTGTTTGGAATAATTACAGATGAGTCCGAAATTAACAAACCAATTATCAGCGATAATTCGATACAATCGCTGCGGAGGGAAATACTAAATAAACATGTCTGATGCCGGAATTGTAGCTAGTTGAAGATTTTTATAAAATTTTCGTTGGAAAACGAGGAATTTCGTTTTAACCAGCTTCTTATTTTCCCCTGCATTTTGAACAAAAAGAGATATTACATTGAAATAGAATATCAACATGTGAGTGAGTTTTCTGTACATAGTGTACTCAATGCTTTTTTGTTATTGATTTCTAAGAATAAACTTTTATAAGTTTCTTTTTTTTCTTCTTTTTTTTCCCAACTTTTAACGTGTTTTGTAAGTACGTAACTTACTCCACTTACTCGTCGGATTTTGTAAATTGTGGGGTTAATTTAATTTATAGTCAAAATCATTAATTGATACATAAAATAAATCTTATTTATTAACGATATCTCTATGAAAATCTGAGTTAGATTTGCCTCAAAACCGCCCATGTTATTAGTGCGTTTAAAATCCTATAAGGTGTATCATGTATTGCTAAGAAATAAAGGTTTACATGATATATGGTGTGGTTAGTTTTTATACTGGTTTTAACAAACCGGGTTTAATAAATAATTACTTGGTTTTATTGATTTCTAGTGTTTATTGTTTTAATATCCAACATGAATCCTATGAATGATTTTATATAGAAACCAATTAGAATATTATCAAAATAAGTAATCTTTTTTTAATGTAGACAGGTCAGTTTTTTTTACTTAATTGTATCAAAAACTAATTTCATATTTATTTTTGTTTTGCTTTTTTACTGATGCTCATTATGTAACTATTTTTCGACTAAAACTAAAATTTAACTTTAAATAATCGATTTAATTGGTTTTGCTTCATCTTTTTAAGTAATAAAGTCCGTCTTTTTGTAAGTCCCTACTTTATGCAAAAAGATTTGGGATCGACCTATACACGAGCAGTGATACTGATAGCTTTTTGGTTTAGTGAGTCACGGAACGCACATATTTGCTTTGAATGAGTCCCCGGGAAAACTTATGGGTCCCAACTAAAGCCGTTTAACTCCTACCTTGTAACCTATCCTGTGTAATTCATTTCTAAAAAAAAAACTATTGAAATGTATTTACAGTTCGGGGAAGAAAAAAGTAAAACACTGGGACGCATGGATACGATTTTACTGCGTCCTTTTAGATTTTTGTGCGTCAGGGACGCAGGACGCGTATCAGCATCTCTGCATGAGTATGTAATAATTTTCTAAGGGTGAGTGACTAGGAGCAACCCTTCACTTAAAAAAATGATTTTGTGTCCATAAATCAAGGGTCGACTTATACATGAGTATTATATTTAAAGAAGAATAAGATTTTTTTCCAATGAATGAAAATAGTACTTTGACCTTCGTTTCTATCGCAAGGTGAAGAGCGTATAACCAATATTATCCACATATTAGGGGTTTTTGTTTTTTTTTATTTGCCTATTTATTCCGACGTCAAAGTGTCGTAGGTCGGTGTTCACGTCTATGCTAATTTTTCAGGTCGACATGATCTCCCCATTTGGAAGACTGGCACAACACAATCTTCCAACATGTGTTTCTCTCGTACTGAGAAATTAAGTGGAGGTAACTGCTGATCGTGGGCGGACATAGTAGTTATAATAGTAATAAGTTATTACTATATATTACTAGGCAGAATGTAAAGTAAGAGACAGGTCAGTTTTTTTACTTAATTGCAAATTACGACTAATAAGAACTAATTAAAATGGAATCTTTTCAAACATAACTCAATCCTAAAAGTAAGGAATAATTTAGTTTAATTTTCGTGTCATTAAACTAAACAGTAAAAAAGCCTTTAGGAGAAAAAAAGACTGATTCGCTCAGTTTTAGTATACTAATAGATATATAAACATTGTCCTCTTTTTTAATAGCAACAGGTAAGATAAAATAAAACGGAAATTGTTCCAAGCTGTAGTCGGTACTACTGTATAACTGCACCACTTGAGCTCTAACGAAACGTTTGGAGAAAAGGTTACATGAGAACGACACAAGGATGCTACATGCTGTTTTGAACAAATCCTGGAAGCAGAACCCTACAAAATAACAGTTGTATGGCTATCTACCTCCCATCTCACAAACCATCAAAGTAAGACGAGCAAGATATACTGGGCACTGTCGGTGAAGTAAGGACGAACTCATAAGCAACGTTCTCTTATGGATTCCTACACATGGACACACCAGTGTTGGATGACCAGCAAAAACTTACATTAGCCAGCTCTGTCTGGACACTTGATGTCTTTTAGAGGACCTACTGAGAGCAATATGAGAGACAAAGAGAGAAAATCAAGGGAATTCGTGCTGTTGGCTTGCCTTGATAATGAGGAGTTATCAAACTCACTAAAGTAGTGGTGGCCTAGCCCACTATCAACTAGGGATCATCTGTCCCATAATGGTTGTTACATTTAGTATACTAGCAAGAATATGCGCCCTCCGTGCATAAGTATTTAAGTTTTAATGTAATGAAATATACTAAATTAAAAAGATTTACAAAATTGAATAAGAACGCATATAGAAATATTACATTTATTTTAATTGGTTTCTATATAAATATCCTTCATAGGATTGATTTTAATACGTTGGAGAATAAAACAATAATATTAAAGATCAATAACACGTAATTATTTATTAAACCCGATTTTGTTAAAACCAGTATGCAAATTAACCACACCATATTATGTAATATGTAAACCTTTATTTTTTTAGTGATATATAAGACACACTGCGGGATTTTAAACGTACTAACAACATAGGTCGTTTCTAGGCAAATCTAACTCAGATTTTTATAGAGACATTGTTAATAAATAAGATTTATTCTATGAATTAAATACTCATTACGCAATTCCTGAATGTATTGAGACGTAATCGGTGACGTAATTTTGGTTACAAATAGACACCGAATCTCCATTATAATAAGATTAAAGGAAAAACAAGCAAAATAAGAGTATTTACGAGTTTTGAAGGAGCTCTTATTTCTCCGTAGTTGTAACCAAATTGTCGGACAAAGAAGACAAACACACAATGGAATTTTAATACATGTATTGACAAATAATACAAGAACTTGTTGCAAATTTTATTGGTATTTGCTAACAGACTTATCTGAGTTAAAAAGCATGGTATTTAAGGGCATATCAACCCCTTATGGGTTATTTAATGCCAAAATTTGATTTCAATCAGAACTATTTATATTCTAATCGTTCCATTACAATATTTCTCTAATCGCACCATTTGACTATAATAATAATAATTTGTTTGCAAAGTTATATAGTACTAAGTGGAAATGGACTCGTCGACTCGAGTTCAAATCCTGGACGAGGTTGTTTGCATATCATATAGTGCTAATACGCTTGGAAAAGGCATGCACCCAACTACTCTCCCTCCAGTTATAGGTAAATAGGACAGACTGGGTTTTTTAAAACTGTGGCTAGGAAAACTCTGAATTCAAACCTGTTGAACTCCGCTTAAGAAAATGACCATGTGTCACACCCTGCTCATGCGGAGAGGTTGGTATATATATATATATATATATATATATATATATATATATATATATATACACTAAAGCTGATTTAATCAACTTTTGCTTCCTAAAGGCTTTTTCACTGTGTTTAGTTTAATGACACAAAAATTATATTAAATTATTCCTTACTTTTAGGATTGAATTATGCTTGAAAAAATCTGTTTTAATTGATTAGTCGTTATTTGAAATTAAGTCAAAAACCGACCAATCTCTTACTTTATTCTCCATCTCTTTCTTCCCCTCTATGTATCTCTTGACTACCTCCTCGTTATATAATGTTAGTTTTTCTGGAGAGAGAGAGAGAGAGAGAGAGAGCTGGGAGAATTTGAAATGTATTTCTAATTTTAAATTTCACAACCAGCAACCCGTAGTTTAAATGAGGTCAAACATTTCCTTTCTTAGAAAGCTAACAAAATGATTTTAAGATTTCGTCCGGTCGTATTTTATTTAAAAAAAATGTATTCACTTTGCTAACTCCCTTTTCCCAAATCTCAATTATCTACCCAGAGCTGAATGGGTGACCAATGGGTCACGTTTTGTCTAGTCTAGTCTATATATCTCACTCTATGGCGGTCTTTACATACAAAGCGATGAGTGTATTCAAACAGTTAAAATCCCCTTCGTATTCTGTGGGTGATGACAGCCTGGTGGTTAAGGTGTCTAACTGACATTGAATCGATCGGATTTCAATCCCGGCTGTAGGTAGCTTACAAATGTCTAGCCACACTGAAGAGACTTGATAAGTCGAAACACGTGTCTGTGGATGACTATAATATATATATATATATATATATATATATATATATATATTTTCCGAGTATTCCTATCAAATACTAATAATTTACACACAATTATATGGTTTAAAGTAAGTATTCCTATTTAATCGTTTATTTGTACCCATCTATATGGTTTCAAGTAAGTAATTAACGCTTTTTGACAATTACTTACAAAATAATAAGTCAAATAAATAATTAACCACGGTTGGGTAAGAGATTTTTTTTTATAGTCGACTGATCTTGTTAACTGGATTTTTATTTTGTTTATTTATTCATTTATCGCTCTTTGTCTCTTAAAACCATATTTCATTAAACAATCATTGCTTACGTTTGTTTGAATTTTTTTCTCTTTGCAACACGTAAAATGGAGAGACATTCTGCAGAAACAATACAAACCTGTTTGTTTGTTTCTTTTTCCTTTTTTTTTCTTTTCTTTCTTCGTGATAATTCAATTCCTTTCGGTTAACATTAGTCATTTAAAAAAAAAAAAATGAAAAAAAAAAAACAAACAAAAAAAACAAATCCCTGTTCGAAATAAGGGCTAAATTTGCAAATCGGTCGGAAAATTAAAATGGAAACTTTTTTGGTGGTTCCCCATGACAGTTCAACTACAGTATGAATTAACTTTTTGCAAATTGGGTTACGGTTTAGGGGTTTGGGGATTAAGGTTGTTTTTAATTACGTATTGCTTTTTAAAAAAATACCCAAAATTACTATACGTTTAATTAACCGTTGAAATTAATTATTGCATCCAACGATAGACACATTAGTCTCAATTGTTTGTGTTAGTATGGCTGAACTTGCACAAAGGTGTCAAAATTTGGGTGACCCAGAAAAAACAGAACCGTAACCCAATTCGCAAAAAGTTCATGCATACACTGTAGTTAAACTGTCATGGGGGACCACCAAAAATGTTTCCGTTTTAATTTTCCGACCAATTTGCAAGTATAGCCGAAATAAGTTGCCCGGCTTGCCTAAGAGTGACACAAAAAGCTAACAGCTGGATTCCAGCACCTGTTCTCTCGCCAATAAGGGAGTAAGGGCCGGGCTTATGGCCCGGTGCTTGAAGCCAGTTCGGAAATCCGGAAAATAAAACCTGCCCTCTCGCCTAAAAAGGGTAATGGTTGGGGTTATTGCCCGGTGCCTGAGGCGCCTCTCAAAGGAAATGATGTCGAGAACAACGTATTTTTTTGGCACTGGTGATCGCATGAACTTCGGTTTTATGCGTGTCTGTCCACTTCAAAAGACTTCATGTCATTCTTGCTAGCTGGGAAGTCTGGAAAATAAAACCTGTCCTTTTTTTTTTTTTTTTTTTTTTTTTTTTTTTTTTTTGCTTTCCGTTAATACACCCCGCCAAATAAAAGGGGTGTCTTGTGTAGGTTCTACCCAAGACATCCCTTTTATTTGGCCGGGTGTATTAACCCCCACCACCACCACCACATTACAGGGGATAAAGCCAGAGTATTCTAAACCTCGTTGACAGGGAGGCAGATTTTTTCTAATTTAATATACTTTCATAAACAATTTGGCAGTACTAATAGTTCTTCAAGATCGCAAAAGAGTTTGGATAATTTCCTGAAAACAGAAGAATTTGCATAGAGAGAGAGGGAGAACGAACGAGAGAGAGAACTAGAGAACTAGAAGAGAGAGAGAGAACTAGAAAGAGAGAGAACTAGAGAGAGAGAGAGAGAAATTCATAAAACAAAAATTTGAATTTATTTATCAAGATCTAAAAAATTCAAAATATTCCTTTTAATGTTCTGTTAGTTCAAATAAACAAATTTAGAGATTTGGGGGTATCGAAAACTTTTTTTTTCTTGGGAGGATTTGGTATTTTTGGTGCCATCTGTTAGTCTTTAATGAAATTTATTTTGGGGGGAAATGTTAGGGTGTGACGAGGTCTCCTAGGACATTTCTTCAAAAAAAAAAACTTTCTTCACTTTTTTTAATTAGGAAATCAGATGAAATTGTCGCCATTTTAGCAGCTTGTAAGAAAATATCAAATTATTTCCAATTAATTGATTTGAGACAAGATTTTTAGCGCACAGAGACAACAAGTGGCTAAGATTTTACCAAAAAATTTTTTTTTAAAAATGAAGAGAGAGAAAAGAGAGAACGTGAAAGAGAGATAATGTAAGAAAAGGGCGAAAGAGAAAAGAGAGAGAAAGTGAAAGTGAGAAAAGAAAGGGTGCAAAGAGAGAGAGAGAAAATAAACAGGGAAGTGGGGAAAGAGAGTAAGTGAAAAGAAAGAGGGAAATTAAGAAAAGAGAAAGAGAAAAAGAGAAGTGAGAAAGAAAGAAAGAAAACACCTGTAGAAAATAGAAATACTTGTTTTGCTGTTAAAAACCATTTACAAAATTCTTTCCTCCCATTAGATTTCCTCTTCCAATAAATTTTTTGTTGTGTTTTTCGTATTTTTCTGGTTTTCATAAATAAATGTTGAATAAAAAATTAAAAACTATTGAAGTTAAAATTTAAAGTATCTTAATTTCCAAAGTAGAGAGTACGATAGTCTTGGTTTAGGCCTTAGTCTTTGGTTATCATAATATACCTCACTAGTCCGGTATTTGAGATTTTTTTTTAATCAAAAAATTAAATTAAAAATTCAGTTTTATTAATCTCCAAACCGACCACTACTAAGCTTAAATCTTTTTTTTCTTTTTTTTTTTTAAAATAAACCTTAAATTTTGTTAATCAGACCTTCCAGTCATAGCTTTTACCATTAAGCCTAACTTTCTGCAACTAAATGACTAAGCTTTTCGAGTATTTTACTAATTTTACAAGTACATAAGTATAATAAAAAGATAAGTCTTCTTCCTTTTAAGGAAAACTAGTTAACAACGTTTTTACAAGATGAGCCACGGTTTTTTGCCTGTAAAGAATATATTTTTTATTAATTTCCGAGTAAATAAAGTTTTTTTTTTTGGGGGGGGGGGTAATCTACACATGCAAATAAAAAACAGATGGTTTTTAAACTAATGTGAGTATTTTATTAAATTGTATTTTTTTTTTTTTTTACTTAGAAATATCTAAAATGCTGTGTATTTTTTTTAAAGATTAATTTCTGAGGGCACTGTTTTTATTTACTATCATGAACATTTAAAGTGAAAGGTATTTATATGCAAATATATGGGACAAGAGTAGTACTTTCTTTTATTCTTATAAATAAATATACATACGCGGGGAGTTTTAAAAATTGATAATTTTGATTAATTCTTGTTCAAATGATTTCAAATTTTAACAGCATATAAAGAAAGAAACAACAAAAAATTCTATTTAAAAAAATTTTTTTTACAGGTATAGAAATGCCATTTACTGGAAAAGAAAAGATGTTTAAACATTGTTGAGATCATTTGAATGAGAAATAGTTATTAGATGAAGAAATAATATTTTTTTTAAATATTATTGTTAAACACTGTTTAAAAAATATTGTTTAATAAACAAAACACCATATATACGCCACTTAATCAAGCCACTACACCCGATTCTTAGAAAGGGGTGGAATTTTTTTATAACCTAAAAAAGAAAAAGAAAAAGAAAAAAAAACAGTTGACAACTACTTAAAAAAAAGATTAGTAAAAGCAGACAGAGATAAAAATCACACGTGTCTTATTTAATTGGGAATACAACTTATACAAGTCCTCTGAAACAGACCAAGGAGTCGAAATTTACTTTGATAGACTTGTTTACTTTTATTTATTTACTTTTTTCTTTTATCTTAGCCAATCATTTCAGATTAAGTGATGTCAATTTGCGAGTACCAATACTCCCGAATGGGATAACACATTTTTAATAAATGAATACATACACGCACTGTGTGTAATACATTTTATTTATCAAAAAAAAAAAAAAAAAAAAAAAGAATTCACAGAAACCACATTGAAATAAAAATGTTTAATTTCCCTTTAAAAATGTAAACATCCCCCAGTTTAAAAGAAAAAAAAACAACTTTAATTTCCTTTTTATAATAATTTTAATTAAAGAAAACTTACCAATTATTATTATTACATATTTATTTGAAATATTTCCAACGTTTTTCTTTTTTATATTTTAATTTATTTGTGACTAAAATAAATGAAGAAAAAAAAACATTGATTCTTTTATTTATTTATTTATTTATTTATTTTTGAGGAAATAAAAAATATTAAATAAATTTGGACCATTTTTTTAATGATAGCTTAAAAAACAAATTCAAAAATAGGAACCACATATTCGACTAATAAAAAAGTAATCAATATAATTATTAATATTGCTCATCATATACAAATATGATTTTTTTTACCTCGCCTCATACTGCGAAAATATTATAAAATATAAACAAACAACACTTTAAAAGGTTGTTTTTTTTTCTCAAAATCACTGAGAAACATAGAACAATTTGTTTTTTGGTTTTTTTTTAATATCCCATCAAAAAAAAAAATGAAATATATAAATAAAAATAAAGATCTTTCTGGAAAATCGCCCAAAGAATTTTTTTGTATCTAATATACACTGTATTAAATACAGTTTACGGCAAAGTTGGTCACGTGACTAATAATATCTATAATTCTGGCCGAATATTCATCGTATTATTTTTAATTTCTAAAAAAATAGTAAACATTTAATAAATAACATTTATTTTGTCATTTAAACATGTTTTTGTTTTGTTTTTTGTTTTTTTGCGGAGGTTGGGGCATCTTGATTCTGGTTTTAAAAGTGGACTACCGGTACGGTACGTTTTACGACAAAAACAACGTGCATTTATTTGGGATGTTAAAAAAACTTGATAGTTAATATAAAAAAGATGAATTTTAAATATGAGACAAGAGAAAAACAATTACAACCATCAGTTCTAAAAAATTAAAAACAAATATTTTAAAAACTTGATTGAAAAAAAAATATCTAAAAAAATGTTCATAATAAAAG
Organism: Doryteuthis pealeii; assembly: GCA_023376005.1. NCBI lineage: Eukaryota > Metazoa > Mollusca > Cephalopoda > Myopsida > Loliginidae > Doryteuthis > Doryteuthis pealeii. The sequence goes on from CM042175.1 coordinate 25,901,517, forward strand.
AACTTATTTGATTTGTATTTTGTTTAAATTATATGAAGATATTTTAAAAGTTTTATTTAAGGGTAGATTTTTTTAAATTTCAGGGTATATGACACGATGACACAACAAATTCAAATTTCCATTCCATTATGCATATAACCAACCCCACCCCCACCCGCAAAAAAAAACGGCACCTCATAACGAGATTTTTATTAGAGTAATAATCACATTTAAAGATGCTCTAATTTTTTTTAGAATAAAGCAGTTTTCAGTCTAGTTTGCAATTGATTGATAATTTGGTGAGATTTCGTGGTCGTCATTTTTTTTATTCATCGAAGTTATCTCAAACTGAGTTAACTATTAAATGCTAATCAGGAAGGATTCTTCACTCATTCCAAAATAGAAGCATCGTCACCATCATGGACCGCTGTTACTATGGGAAGCCAACTGATTCACAGGTCGTTTAGTAGTGTATCTGTCTTTTTTTTATTATGCTTGATAGGTATAGTAAACAAGCGGATACATAAATAATATATACAGATAAGAAGATAGATAGAAAGACTGACTGACGGAGATAGATAGATAGACAGACTGAGGACATAGATAGATAGACAGACTGACGACATAGATAGATAGACAGACTGAGGACATAGATAGATAGACAGACTGACGACATAGATAGATAGATAGATAGACTAGACTGACGACATAGATAGATAGATAGATAGACAGACTGACAGAGATAGATAGATAGATAGATAGATAGATAGACAGATAGATAGATAGATAGATAGACTGACGGAGATAGATAGATAGATAGATAGACTGACGGAGACATAGATAGATAGATAGATAGATAGATAGATAGATAGATAGACTGCGGAGACATAGATAGATAGATAGATAGATAGATAGATAGACTAGACATAGATAGATAGATAGATAGATAGACTAGACATAGATAGTAGATAGATAGACTGGCGGAGACATAGATAGATAGATAGACGGAGACATAGATAGATAGATAGATAGATAGATAGACATAGATAGATAGATAGATAGATAGATAGACAGACAGACTGGTGGAGACATAGATAGATAGATAGATAGATAGATAGATAGATAGACTGACGAAGACAGAGATGGATAGATAGATACAGACAGACAGATAGATAGACATAGAGATTGACAGACGGACATAGATAGATAGACAGACGGACATAGAGAGATTGACAGAGATGGAGAGATAGACAGACATAGATTGACAGAGATGGATAGATAGACAGACAGACATAGAGAGATTGACAGACAGAGAGAGATTGACAGAGATGGATAGATAGACAGACAACATAGAGAGAGATTGACAGAGATGGATAGATAGACAGACAGACAGAGATTGACAGAGGTGGATAGATAGACAGACAGACAGAGATTGACAGAGGTGGATAGATAGACATCATAGAGAAATAGAAATAGATAGATAGATAGAGAAATAGATAGACAGACATAAACAGAGATATATCTCTTTTCATATATGTGTGTCTGTCTATTTAATTAAACAGTGATAGATAGACAAACATGAACAGAGATAGATAGATAGTCCGAGAGAGAGAGAGAGAGACATAGATAGATATAAACAAAACAGACACATATTAACAAAGATAGATAGACAGCCGACAGATAGACACACAAATACATATGAGATAGATAGATAGACAGACAGACACGCGTTGACTCCGATAGATTGATAAACATACTCAACTGAAAAAGACAGACACAGCATAGAGAGAGATAGAAACAGACTCAACTAAGATAGATAGACAGATACGCATAGACTCAGATAGATAGATAGACAGACAGACAGACAGATCCGCGGTGACTTAGATGGATGGGTGGATGGATAGATAGGTGGATTTAATTGAAAAATCTCTTCCTACCTGAACATATGACGTGGGTACATATCCAATTTCGTTATTCTTGAGGGCCCTCGCCCCAAACCATTCACCATTATTAAATTTGCTGAAGTCGCTACTCGAACACTCCACGGCAACAAATTTGTCCCCGGTTTGAAAAGTCAGGACATTTTGGCAGGAATCGATGGTATCCGGGGTAAAATCCGCAATTGCTTCGTAAATTTCCATAATTTTTTTCGTCTGTGGAGGAGGACAGGGTGTGTGAGGCGGAGCACCACCGGCGAATTGTCCCGTTCCTCCAAAGAAATAACTTTCCTTGTGACGGAGGGGAAAAAAAAGGCACTCCTAACTCCGACAACGCAACCACTCCGAATACGAATTGGGGACAGATTTCGTTTTATTCTTAGTAATTAATTATTTTTTTCTCTTTCTCGCTTTAACAGAACTTGGCCCTCCCCCTTTCGTCAGCAGAAGAGCTTCCTTGTTCAACTTGGCTGCTTTTTCGTGGATTTTTTTCTTTCTTTTTCTTTTTTTCGCTTATTATACCAAAAATTCCTCCTTAAAATGCAATAAAGAAAGAAATAAACTGAAACAAAAATTAACGTCCAAAAAGAATAAAGAACATGTTGAATATTTCTTTGAATTAAAAGAATTAAGATTTTTCTTTCCGAAAAAGTAAAGGTCTCAATGTAAGTTTAATAATTAAAAAAATATTTATGAATGAAAAAAATGGTAAAACGTAATTAATTTTTAAATTCTTTAAAACACTGACAGAAATAGCTTTTGTGTTCCTTAATTATGAAAACTTTTTTTCTTTCTCTGGCTTGTTTGAGAAAATTGTTTGTTTGTTTGTTTTTGTTTGTTTTGTTTTGTTTTTTGTTGTTTTTTGTTTTTTTCAAATGATAATAAAAATATTAAGTATTTTTTAAGGCGATAATTTTGTTGAAAATAAAAAAATAAAAAAATTAATTCAAAAGTTGTATTTTAAATTTATATATATTTTTTCTCTCGCAGAAGATATTTTTCTTTCCCTTTTTTTTTTATCTTTAAATAAAATAAAGCATTACCGCTATATATTCCATTAATGTCAGTTTTTCAATAAAGCAACATAAACAAACAAAAAACCACTGGGCGGGGATCTCATTTAAGCTTCCAGGTACATCTTCTTACTTATAAACTCTTGAAAAATACAAGCACGTGTTCCATTGGCTGTTATAAAAAAAACAACCCCGGCTTCTGTATATGTTTTTTTAAAGTGGGGGAGGGGGATTAAATTTTACAGAAATTAATCCCCCAGAAGGCAAAAAGTAGTAGACACAGGTTGACTCGGCTACATAGAGACCAAAGCCGGATTGTCCTTCACAGAAAGAAAGAAAGAAAACAAACAAACTAGCTGTATAAAAAAAACTCCACAAACACAGACTAATTCATTCCATTATTCACAGTTTCAATAGTGTTTACTATTACGATAAATGTTCGTTTATTCATTCTGTTATTCTTCGCATATGTAGATGATTCATTCCTTATTACTATTCTGTTAATCTGTGTTTTCTCCCAATATTGATTAGCGTCGGTTATTGTTCGTTTATTTCATTCTGTTATTCTAAGATATTCATCGAATCGGACACTTCAGCTTGACTTTTATTTCTTTTACAACTGTACGTATTCGTTTAGTCATACTCTTATTCTGCAGAATATTTAAACTTAGTACGGTACAAGATCAAATATAAGTAAACAAAAAATGGGTAGATTGTGTTGCGTTATTCTATAAAATGAACCTTTAAACTCCTTGTTTTCCCATGTAATTGAACGTCTACACTGGCCCCGATTGGTGTAATAATTAACGAGCTAGACAAACAGGCTATTGTTAGTGAGTTCGATTCTAACCGGGTGTCATATTTTTGAAGAAGTTATGCAACTAACCAAGAAGTAGTAAGGTCGGCAGAGGGGTTTATTGTCGGCATCAGCTGAACAGTGGGGGAGTCTATCCCATTATTGCTAGTTCTAGATCAGCAAGGTTGTTTTGCTGATGTGGTGCGCCACACCAACCGTCAGCTACTAGATGCTTTACTGTGCAGATCAGGGATTGGTATAAAACTTGGCATCTTGCACTTCCTATGTGGATACTCTACTGATCGAGTTAAAAGTCTGCTACAAGTACACTCATTCATGGCACTCAGTGAAGAGTGAACTTAGTGGATGCTCTGAAATTGCATCCTTGTGCCAGAATTGGATGTCTTATTGTAGTGATTTTGCTATTTCTCTGAATTTTTGAGATGAGGTTTGATCATTTGTATTATTTGGACTATTGTCCTCATCTTTATTGTTATATATACAACATTTTGGCCAATGCGCCCTCTGGACTTCTTCAGGTATTTATTATTGGAGTTGGAAACCTTCTTGAACTCGGGAACCTTGTCTTTGAACTCGGAAACCTTCTGGTCATAATTTGGAGCCCTCACGGAACTTCGAACTTAACCCTTTATATACGATTCTCATTCCACTAACCATGACTGGATACAAGTGTTAAGCTATGTTAATTATTTTTCTATGTTACTGTCACCCTTGACCAGGATTGAACCTGCAGCCTAGAGTTAACTGTCACTTAGAATTGTATTAACCCACCACCTATATCCACTACGCCATGTGTCCAATTGGTTCCCAAGTCAAAGAGAAGGTCCCTGAGTTTGTTTAGTGATTTTGTTAGCATGTTTATCTCAGACCATAAATTGAGTGATTTATATCATGACTTTGTGTCAGACTACACTTAGTAACCATTTACTAACATTAGCTTAGTTGGAACGAGGCCAGAAATATGGGCACTCAGTGAGAATCAAATTCAGTAACAATTAAGGATCTGCTAGCCTCATTAACCATCAGCAAAAACTAACATTAATCATCTCTGTGCAGACACTGGGTGCCGTCAAGAGGACTTGCCAAGAGTGATGGATGATGAGGAATGATGGTGAAAATGAGTCAAGGGAATCCGTACTGTTGGGCACGCCTTCATGATGATAATGTTTGGTTTGATTTGGTTTGGTTTGTTTTACGGCATATCAACCTCAGTGGGTCATTTAATGCCAATAAAGTTTTGAAATAAATCAATTCTTAATGGATAATACAATTTTTTTATAAATACATTTTTCTATTTAACCCATAGAATGGACCCTAACAGGTACTACCACTCCGGGTTAAAGTGGACCAGGGAGCAATGGTGATGAAGGGGTGCTCCACATTCCCCAAACCTCCAAAACTGGAACCTCACCATCAGATAGAGTTTAACATCATTCCCAGGACATGTAAACCCTCAGCCACCGCCTTCTAGCACCCATATGATAAAAAGGGGTTAGGGCTTGCCATAAGGGCAATAGGGTTGGGAAAATCATATAGGTGCTAGGGCTTGACGTGACTAGCCAATTGATCGGAGGGGGCCTCTCCGACTGCCCGTCTAGCCCAAGATAGGGCCAAAGTGGAGTATTGCAAGTCATGAACTGCTCATCCACCTGGGTTCTATCCTTAAGCATCACGGGTCGCAATTCACGGCCAACAGGTGGCCCCATTGGGGGAGTCTTACCCCTCTGCAGAGATGCAGTTGGTGCAATCTAATGCTCCAGCCGACAGGGCGGCATGATCCATTATATATCATCCATCCCATAATGGTTGGTACATTTAGTATATGAAATGTATATGCAATGTATATACAAATATAACAAATATTAATTGTTCCTTAATCTTCCAACCGTTATCATCTTGCAACACACTATGGCTAAAGATGAGATTGTCCAAATAGTCCAAGATGAAATGCAAAAATGTAAATTCTGATTATCTGGTGTTGTTTATCCGCTGAATTTTTATTTCTTATGAGTGTCTTCACCTCATTCTGTTTTTATTATAAAGAAAGAAAGGGAAGAAAAAGGACATGCTACACAGAAAAAATGTAATAAGAAAGAAAGAAAGATAGCAGAACAGAGAAAAGATAGAGGGGAGTGAGCGTGTGGAAGTGATACTGCTAATCTGTTTCGATCAAACATAATGAAAAGATGAAAAGAAGGAAAGAAAGAAAAAAGAGTGAGAGAGAGTTAAATCAAAGTTATACTTTTTACATATTGAACTAAACTGCAATAGCTCTAAAGTAAACATATTAAATATTGTAATAATTAAATTATCATACTGTGGTATATCCACAGGTCCAGCTAGTGTAATAAATATTACACAACGCCTAATTAAAATGCTTTCTTTTTTTGTCTTAATTTTTGAGATGTGGCTTCATAATTTATATTAGATTTTTCGGACTGTTGTCTACATCTTTATTATTATATACACAACATTTCAGCCGATAGGCTCTCCAGCCTTCTTCAGGTGTTTCTTGTTGAAACTTCAAAACTGCAAGAAAAAATGCTTTGTTATATTTGTTTAATGTAGGAAGCGCGTGGTGTAATGGTTAAAGTCATGGGAAATGGACTTGTCGACCCGAGTTCAAATCCTGAACGTGGCAATTATTTCACTTAGTGCTAATACCCTTGGGAAAGGTATGTTTCCTACTCTCTCTCCAGCTATGGGTAAATAGTAGGGCAGACTGGGCTCTTTAACCTTGGTTAGGCAACCGGTCTAGGAGAAGGAAAACTCTGAATTCAAACCTGTTGAACTCCGCTTAAGAAATTGACCTTGTGTCGCATCCTGTTCGTGCGGAGGGGTTGGTAAATATATATATTTGTTTAATGGCATATCAATTCCCCATGGGTTAATTAATGCTGAAATTTGATTAGAATCATAACTATTTATAGTTTCAACATTCTATTGTAGTATTTTTCTAATCATACTATTTGACTATAATAACAACTTGTTTGCACAGTTATATAGTACCAAATATTCCTATCTAATACTGATAATTTCAACACAATTATATGGTTTAAAGTAAGTATTCCATTCAATAATCATTTATTTGCACCCATTTATATGGCTTCAAGTAAGTAATTAATGGGATGCTTTTTGACAATTACTTACAAAATAACAAGTCAAATAAATAATTAACCACGGTTGGGTAAGAGACTTTTATGGCTGAATGATCTTGTTAACTGGATTTGTTGATAGAAATATTATTCATCTTTTTATTTCTTGTTTGTTGGCTAATCAGCAAAAACTTACATTTATTAACTCTAGACCAGTGGTTCTCAAACTTACAGTACTACAGATACTTGATAGCGCACTGTATACAAAATAGGACCAATATGTTATTAAGTTAACTGTTAAATATATAAAAAATAACACATTTAACAAAAGCAAACTTAACATACCTCTATGAAGTTTATTCATTCCTGTGTTAATGAGAAACATGAGCTTGATGGGACCTTGCGATTTCTTCAATGTTTGGTTTTATGTTTCAGAGACAAACTCTCATTTCCTCATCCATGCATTGAAGAGTTCCTCTCTTTTTACACTTAATTGTTGCGAGGGTTGAAAATCCCAGTTCACATAAATATGAGGTGGAAAATTGCAATAAAATGGCCTGCACTTTTTCAGATATCGATACATGTTGTTTTTTGATAGAAATCCAAAAAGCTTCAAGAGACAATTCTTTGTATTTAATACTTAATCCACGATTAGTGGACACAGCTACCAGTTCTTCTTTTTCTGTTAGCATTAAAATAGAATCTATTGCAGTTTCTACAAAACGGTTTCTAATCCAATCATATTGCGTAGTGTTAATTGATGGAAAATATAACTCAAATTTTCTTCTAAAGTTGAATATAAAAATTCTAAAGTTGAATATAAAGAAATGGTATAATATAGTAACTTAGTATACATTTGCTTTTCATATCTGGATAGATTTTTCATGAATACTACGGAGCACACCTGAAAAAGCGCCCGGGCACACTGTTTGAGAACCACTGCTCTAGACAGTATCCAGTGTCTGCACGAAGGAATTACCAAGAGTGATGACCAATAGGGAGGTATTTGCCATGCATCCTACTTATGCAGGTATGACACAAGGACATTTTTATGTGGGCCCACCCACGAGCTGAGACTCATGAGTGGTAGAGGCAAAAAATGCGTTGATCCTGTCAGCATTCCCCCTCAAGAGGGGGGGCACAGTTCATGCACTGGGCAATAAACCCAGCCCTGCCCCTTTAAATCAAGGGGGCAGGTATTGCCTGCGGGGCATAGCCCCCTGGGATCAACGCTGTTAATTTAACACTTCTGGTCCAAAGGCTGAAGCACACTAGACCCCCACACCGAAGAGCGAGTCAAAAGAGAGAAGCACAAATGGGTTTACCAGATTTCATTAAACAAGTATTGTTTATGTTTGTTTTGATTTTATTCTTTACGAGTAAGATAACGAAAATGTAGAGCCAAATTCTTCAGAAACAAATATCTTTTTTTTATCCATGTCTCTTAAAACCATAGATCATTAAACAAACATTGTTTTTTATTCTTTGTTTGTTGGCTGACCAAGAAAAACTTACATTTATTACTTCTAGAACAGTGGTTGGCAACCAACAGGCTGTGGGCCACATCTGGCCCTCGGGTGGTTTTCGTTTAACCCACTAACTTAACAGCTGGACTCTGACTATCCAATTAGTATCAAATAGAAATACAGTAGTTCGATTCAGGTTAACCCATTAAAGACCAGAGACAAAGATTTTTTTTATTTAAACCTTAAAAAAAAAAAAAACAGCTTTTTGGATAGAGCAGTTTGAGTCTGAGAAAATTCATTTGCATTATATTTAGTGCCATGGCCCTTCACCAAGACACTGCATAGCCAATTGGCCCCCTCTCACCAAAAGGTTGTTGACCCCTGTTCTAGATAGTACCCAGTGTCTGCACAGAAGACTTACCAGGAGTGATGACCAGTAGGGATGGATGGTGAGAGAGAGTTGGGGAATCCGTGCTGTTGGCACGCCTTGATGATAAAGTGACTCATTTAATAAATTTATTCTATTTTGTTTGTGACTGAATATATTGAATACAACATTGAAAATTCGGGAAAGGTTTATTACTTTTTGTACAGGAATATAGATAATAGTCTACACACTATTCTCCAACAGTATGACTAGCTACTCGATTAGTAGTCACTTGACTACAAATACTACTACATAACTTGACTACGGATAACCTAGTTTTTTTTTACAATTGCTGCTGTTGTGTTGTGACTGAATATATCAAATGCAACAATGAAAATCCAAAAAAGGTTTGATACTTTTTGTACGGGAATATAGATAATAGAGGCAACGTAGTCTAAACTCTGATGACTGAGCAGTTTTTTTCAGATATCTTTTGTTGTAACCCTTCAGAGAATTTCAAACCAAACTAACTATTTCTCTGAATTTTTTAGATGAGGCTTGATAATTAGTATTATTTGGACTATTGTCCTCATCTTCATTGTTATCTGTACAACGTTTTGGCCGATGTGCCCTCTGGCCTTCTTCAGGTTTTTCTTGTTGGACTTGGGAACCTTCTTGGATTCGGGAACCTTCTTGTCATAATCAGGAGCCATCATGGAAATTTGAACCTAACCCTTTTGGACTGAATAAAGGGTTAGGTTCAAACCAAACACTTTAACTTTTTACATGAGGCTTGATAATTAGTATTATTTGGACTATTGTCCTCATCTTCATTGTTATCTGTACAACGTTTTGGCTGATGTGCCCTCTGGCCTTCTTCAGGTATTTCTTGTTGGACTTGGGAACCTTCTTGGATTCGGGAACCTTCTTGTCATAATCAAGAGCCATCACGGAAATTTGAACTTAACCCTTTTGGACTGAATAAAGGACTAGGTTCAAAGTTCCATGATGGCTCCCGATTACAACAAGAGGATTCCCGATTACGACAAGAAGGTTCCTGGTTGGTGTTTGCCATACGAGCAATTTGAAGAATATAGTTGGGACACTGACTGCCCTTCTATTTTAAGCAAGGGCTGAAGTGGAGTGTTGATTGTCACAGGACCACTAAGTACTTGAGTCACAGACTACCCAGCCACTAGCAAAGGCGACAGTAATATAGAATACTTAATACAGCTTAGAACTTGTACCCAGTCAAGGTTAACAGAATGAGAACAGTCTACCTCTTTGAACTGAATAAAGGGTTTGGTTCAAAGTTCCATAAAGGCTCCCTATTATTACGTGAAGGCTCCTGAATTTGACAAGAAGGTTACCGAGTCCACATCAGGCAAAACGTTATGTAGATAACAATAAAGATGAGGAGAATAGTCCAATTGATATATATATATATATATATATATATATATATATATATATAAGAATAAAATACAAATAAGAAAAGTGTATAGAAATGGCTTTTTTGCAATTATTTGCTGAGCAAGTTTAAAAACAAACATATTAAATTTTGAAATATCAAAAATATGTTATATATATATATATATATATAATTTTATTTGATCCTTTCTGTGCACTAAGTATGATAGCATAGTGTCCAAAAAAAAAAAAAACAAACTTATTTGCATCTGTGCAAGTGACTCTGCAGGCCAATTATTGATTGACAGCCTTTGGTGCACACAAACTGTGATGCTTTCTGAGACTGCTGGCTTTTCTCTCTCTTTCTGGCTCTCTTTGTTGTCTAGGCTACCCTCCTCTCCGCCTCACCCCTCTCCATGCCTTGCTTAACATTGAGGCACCAGGCCGCTCTTTTTTTTGCATCTACCTCCCACGTGTTTGTGCCAATATGGCATATCCTCATAACTCTCCTGCAGACATCTTTAAATCGTAGGCGTGGTCTACCAACCGATCGGGAGCCTTTTACTTATTCACCATACAAAAGATCTTTTGGGATGTGTCCATTTTCCATTCTCCTGATTATATATATATATATATATATATATATATATATATATATGAAGATAGTATACACATAGTGTCAATGGTGCTTGGTTCAATGACTGCATAAAAATGAATTACAAAGGACCATTGACTATAACTACACTCTCCTTAGATATATATGCTCTAATACTGATATTGAGCACTCTCTACTTATACATATAGCAAAGTATTTCATCAATATTAATTAGTGTATGTTGAAAAAAGAAATAAAGGAAGGAAAGTATAGAATGGATAAAATAGGATATTTTAATTAATTTTACTTACACGTGTTTCGGTCAAGAGTTTATCCATGTGTACATTATTCAAAATATTATTATTTTTAAATAACCAAATGAAATGAAATAATAATAATAGAAAAAATGTAGAAATGTTCCGTACACAAAGAAGATTTGACCTTCTTCAGAGTAAATCCATATTTTTTTAAATGAAATTCGTTGGAAAGTGGAGAGTTTTTGAAATGTTCGAAAAAAGAATTTTTTTTAAAAAATCACGTGAATTAGTGTATATATATATAAGTACCTACATGAGTCAGATACTATCTATAACCGGTATGGTTTAGAAATAATATATATATATATATATATATATAGTAAATGAAGAAAAAACTCTAAACTTGCTTCATTACAATAATTTATTTCAACCATATTAATACGGCATCTTCAGGTTATCACAAGAAAATGACTCTTATTGAGAATTTCCCAAAGTAACATCTCTTTTAAATCTATCAGTTTAGGGGAGGAGGGAGGGTTGGTGTCTTAGTGTGGAATGGGTAGGATTAGTTTCTTTGAATGAAAATTGGGAAATTCTCAGTAAGAGTCATGTTCTTGTGATTACCTGAAGATGCCGTATTAATACAGTTGAAATAAATTATTGTAATGAAGCAAGTTTAGAGTTTTTTCTTCATTTACTAAATATCTTGCTCTGTCCTTCTGGTCACTGGTATTAGGCACATTGAGCTTTCCTTATGGTCTACCTGCATCAGCTTGGTTAAACCACACATGGAAAGATCCTAACTACGGAAAAAAACTATATATATATTATATATATATATATATATATATAAATTAAAAAAAATGTTTTTTTTAAATTGGGCGTTATTATGAAGCATTAAAAATGTATAAATGAATGAACTCGATATTATGGAGTATTGGATTCACTTATTTTTTTATTATTTTTTATCATAAATTTTCAGGTTCGTTAGATACCCTTTGTCAAATGTTATTACTGTTTAACGGTTTCTTTGTCTCTGTTGTTATCGACAGTAGCAGCGTCTGTGAAATATTTGTAATAACGGAGAATTCCGATATCTGCGTTTAATCCCTTCACGTGCGTTTGTAATTTTAGAATCCATTTAGTTTCTGATTGTTTTCTAGATTACGTTGTTGGAAATGCGTGTTCTAATAAGATGCATTTGAGGTGTGTAAGGTGTTAAAATTAAGTGCTATTGTACTATGCGGGGATTTGAGATTTATAGTGGATTTGTGGTTATTTAGTCTTAGTCTAAAGGGTGTTGATGTTTCTCCCACATATCCACTATTTCTACATTGTGTGCAGTATATATAGTATATAATGTTAGCACTATCGCATGTTAGGTGTGGCGGATGGATTGTTATGTTTGTGTAGGGTATTTTTATTTCGGTTTCCGTATGTATGTGGCTGCAAACTTGGCAAACCCTGTTGAATAGCTAACAAAGCTTTCATCAGATGATGACTCTGGTATCAAGCATGGTTTTATATATATATATATATATATATATATATATAACCATGCTTGATACCAGAGTCATCATCTGATGAAAGCTTTGTTAGCTATTCAACAGGGTTTTTTTTTCTACATGTATATATATACAGACAACAACAAAATTATTCATCAATTTTGAATATTTTTATGCATTTCTCAGAATTTAATGCCTGTTTTTTTTATACATTAATAAGCACAAAAAAAAAAAGAAATGTAAAAATTATAATAAAATTCAATTTTCAGAACAATAAGTTAAATAAAACAAATTTGTCAGGCAAATTATGCAAAATAGGTGAAGAGAAAATTATTCATACACTAGAAAATATAATTTTAAATTTATTGGTTTGTGTAAGTATAAGTAATTTACATAATCATTTTATAGGTGAATCTTTCTAGACTATTTATTCAGTAGAATATTTGTGATACTTCCAGCAAAGAAAATAACGTGGTTTATAGAGTGTCACCATTGTTATTCTTACATTAACAACACAATGGGGAAGACAAAGGAGCTTAACATTGACGTGAGACAGAGAATTATTAACTTCCACAAGTCAGAAAATAGTTACAGCACTATTTCAAACTGGTTAGCTATTCCTAGATCTACGGTACAGTCCGTTATAAAGAAGTTTAAATAGTTTGGCATTACAAAGAATTTGTTTGGGCGTGGAAGAAAACCGAAATTGTCATCGAGAACTGCACGAAAACTGTATTGTGATGTTAAAATAAACCGAAGGAAGCATGGAGGCTTTGAAAGACTCAGTGCTTCGGCAGCCTACAAAAGACGTGGACAGTTTATTCCATGTCTTCGCAATTCTGAGCGTGAAAAAATGTTTCCGAAAGTCACGTGAGCAGTGCTGTTTTCTGACTTTGTTGGCATGCCCACGTATATTGGAAAGATGGAGATCAAAAAGGTGCTCAAGGTTGCTGTTGTTAAGATGATTAATGACCTTATGAGCGTTTACCAGGTCAGTTGCCAGACCCAAAGTTTCAGCGAATCCATTCCCAGGGCTGCGAGACGTTCAGAGTATGGTAGATGCCTGATGGAGGGTATCGCCTGGTTGAACATCTCTGTACAGTTTCTAGGAGGTTAATATTCTGAGCAAGATAGGGGTTCCAGACTGGTGATGCAAACTCCAAGTGTAGATTCTTGTAAGACCAGGTTTGGAGGAACAAAGAAAAAAAGGATTGTATTCTAAAAATAGGCAAAGCCAGACTGACCGATACCAAAAATTCAAAACTCCCATCAACTAACGGACATTCTGAGAGTGGGGGAAGGAAAGGATTTTTCTAGTAATAGAAGGCAGAAAGGCAGCAGCCAGTGAACAGGCAAGTCACGAAATAATAATCCTCCTCGAACCGAGTGAACAAATACAAGTAAGCTTTTACACTAATAAGAATTTGTAAAAAGGAAAGTCATTAACTAAACTGCATCTTTGTAACTTGTTGTTCATTTGATACAATTTAAAATACACATATAAAGGACAATTTGGTTATGATTCAAACTTCTTTGTTATTATTTGTAGTGTTTTGCTTTTTTCTTTAATGTTACATTTCACATAAAATTTATCTCCAACCAACGTACAACATTTTCTTGAACAAAGAAAATTGCTTTTGAGAACAAGTACTATAGAGGGATGAAACAAAAATCTACCTTTTTGGACATTATGATGTAGAGAAGCTTTGATACAAGAAAGATGAGGTTATACTCCTAAAGAACACAGTGACAAAATTAAAACATGGAGGTGGCTTGATGATGATTTAGTTCAAGGGATACTGAAAAATTAATTGTAATAAGAGGAAAAATGAAATCTGTAGACAACATCAAAATTCTGGCTGAAAATCAACAACTATCAATCCCAAATCCTGATCTAGGTTGGTGGTTTACTTTCCAGCAAGATAACAATCCCAAACATATGTCTAAATCAATAACTGTGTGGCTTCAGAAATAAAAAATTACAGTTCTTCCATTGCCTTCAATAAGTCTTGACTTGAATTCTATTGAAAATCTATGGCAAGAATTAAAAGTTCATATAAACACCAGGTCACCAAAATGCCTTCTGGAATTAGAATGTTGTAATCATTGAAGAATGCAAGAAAATCCCAGAAAGGATTTGTTCAAATCTCATTAAAAAATTTAGGAAAAGATTGCTGTTAGTTATAAATATGAGAGGCCATGTTATTGACTATTGATATTGTTAAAATGTTCGGACCATATGACCTTTAGACACCCCTTTTTTGATTGCGGTTCATCACAACATTTTTTTATTTACACTGTCAAAATCCAGTTGTTTGTTAGGGTTAGGGGCTAGGGTTAGGGGTTAGGGTTAGGTGTTAGTTTTATAATTAAAAAAAAACTCTAAAAATCATCTGTTAACAAACAACTGAATTTTGAAAAAAATGTCCTTATTAGGGGTGCCTAAAGGTCATATGGTCCAAATGTTCAATTTTTTGTACTGTACGAATAATTTTGTCTTAGTATCATTTGGATTATTCGGACTATTGTCCTCATCTTCATTGTTATCTGTACAACATTTCGGCTGATGTGCCCTCCAGCCTTCATTGGCTAAAACGTTGTACAGATAACAATGAAGATGAGGACAATTGTCTGAATAATCCAAATCATACTAATTATCAAGCCTCATCTCAAAAAATTTAGAGTAATTTTGTATTTTCTTCTTTTCTTTATTTTTCTTCTCATAGTAAATTCAACTTTCTCAAAATTGAGTTTTATATTCCCTTTGTTGTACTTAATAACATAAAAAGTCTGGTATCATACAGGTATTACATTCTAAGAAATAGGTCAAAATATTCAATATTCATGGGTGTACAATTAATTTCGTCATTGACTATATATATATATATATATATATATATATATAACCCAAGACTTTAAAAGTCTGAGTTTCATGTGTCATCATGACAGAGAATCCATTTTCTATCTGATGTTCATGATGACATATGAAACTTAGAAACTCAAAGTAACTTGAGGAGTACAGCAGAGTTTTAGGTTTTAAACAAGCTCTGCTCTAAAAGCATTGAATAATTTTTACAAGTTTATATATATATATATATATATATATATATATATATATATATATGTGGAATTAAACAAAAGGCAGGTCTCCTGTTTAACGATATTATTGGTGATCTTTTCAAGCTTTCTGGCCAAATTTTTTAATATTTCGATGGAATTCATGGATTAGTCCACCTAAGTTCATATCCCGAGTACTTTCGGCACTTTGAAGTGCCATCATAGAGATGTATATTAATGGATGTGGAGGCTGGAAGTAGGAAAATTAATAGGAAAAGTGTTATAGGCATTTTAAAATGTGAGTACTGCATTGAAAATTAATTTTATTTAACGATAGTTTGTATTGTTTGATGTATAAAGCTTCTAGTATATAACACTTTTCCTATCAATTCTCCTCCACATTCATTAATATACTTAAAAAAAAACAAACTGGAACACATTATCCCTGATGATGGCACTTCGAAGTGCTGAAAGTACTCGGGATATGAACTTCAGTGGACTAATCCACAAATTCCAACTAAATATAAAAAAGTTGGCCAGAAAGCTTGAAAAGATCACCAATAAAATCATTAAACAGGAGACCTGCCTTTTGTTTAATTCCACATGTATAAATGAAAGAATGCAGCCCAAATACACACACATACACACACACACACACACATATATATATATATATATATATATATATATATGTATATATATATATATATATACAAGATCAAACATGAACTGTTGGGTTACCCATTGAGCTCTGGGTACATAATTGGGATTAGGGAAAAGTGAGTCTGCAAAGTGAATTGAATTTTTTTTTAGATACATCTGGAGAATTAAATTAAAAAAACAAGATCATTTTGTAATATTTCTAAGAAAGGGAATGTTTGACCTAATTTTAATTTAAATGGACCTGATTAAGCTACAGACTAGCTGCTTCTGAAACTTAACATACAAATATATTTCACACTCTCTAAATCACTCTCTTTACACTCACAGAGAAACTAACATATATAACAAGGTAATCAAGATATACACCAAGAGGGTAAAAGTGACAGGCAGAATGTGGAGTAAGAGACGGGTCAGTTTTTTTACATAATTACATAAGTAAAGTAAAAGTAAAGTCGACGGGCCGGCCTAAAAGTCGGTATCAGCCAGTCAGCGAGGGAGTCTATCCCCTTTTCAATAGCACTAGACCAAGGAGATTGTATTTAGCATCTGAAGTGGAGCGCCGCACCTACCATCAGCTCCTTACTTTACCGCACAGATCCCTGTGCTTGGCGAGGACCGGTATCGAACTAGGAACCTTGTGGTTTCTAGCCAAACGCTCTACCGACTGAGCTAACCCGGCCCAATGAAGTAAATGGAAGTGAATCTGACAGTATGAATAGAAAATTTTTAGAAAAAACAAAAGATGTTATTAGTTTGCTGACAGATCTGTTTCGATCTGTTATATATATATAAAGTCATCCACAGACACCGTGTTTCAACATTTCACGTCTCTTCAGTGTGGCTAGACACAACAATTACCTCTGACCAGGGGCAAAACCCAACTGACTTTTCCTCAGCCCGATTCATTAACCTCTCGGCCATTTGACAGCTACCATTAAGTGGCGGTGTTTAAATACATATATTTGTTTATATATTTTATGATCACCAGAGAGATCCAGTCTGTAAAGAACAGACGATCATTGCTTTATGCTGGCAGTGAAAGTTAATTTAAGTTGCCACTAGAGAGCTCTACCGTGTTTTGGGAGCATAATAATATATATATATATATATATATATATTTACCAACACCTCCACACGAGCAGGATGTGACACAAGGTCAATTTCTAAAGCGGAGTTTAACAGGTTTGAATTAAGAGTTTTCCTTCTAGACTGGTTGCCTAACCAAGGTTAAAGAGCCCAATCTGCCTTACTATTTACCCATAGCTGGAGGAAGAATAGAATTCATAGCTTTCCTAAGGGTATTAGCGCTAAGTGAAATGCAATTACCATGTCCAGGATTTGAACTCGGGGCGACGAGTCTATTTCCTATGACTTTAACCATTACACCATGCGCTTCCTACATATATATATACATACATATACATGCCATAACTGTTCATGTATAACATACATTCATGTATGACTGCACTGTTAGATTTGGGCAATGAAATTTTGAAGAAAGAGAAAAAAAAAGTATTTTTTATATGCACTGACTTTTTAGAATTTGTAGCAATTAAGTTTAACACTTGTTCAAATTTTTTTTCTGGTTTGTTTAATTCAAATTTAGCATTTGTTCAACCTTTTTTGGTTTATACTGACTAAAAATAAAAAAATGTATAAAGTTTACATATGTTTTGAAACTTAATATTTTTCGCAATATCTAAAGCAAACACACGGACAAGTTTGCACGAAAATGTTAAAAACTTTTGGTAAAAATAAGTTCATAATATAAGAAACGAATTATAAACAAACACACATTCCAGTGTTTATGTCTTTGTAATGGTATAAAACAGAAGTGTTTGTTAGTTTTGGATATTAGCTATAATTTACATTTGGTAATACTGCCATGAATATGGTAATAGCCAGATAAAAAGTTGATAGTTCTTGTGTATGATACGCACCCTTAATTTTTAAGCATAAAAGTTTGGAAAAGAATAGTGCATCTTATACACAAATAATTATGGTATAAACTTTTTTTAATCATTATTAAATATTTTTACATTATTTTTTTAAGATTGGAATTTTTTTCCAATAAAAACAATTTGTAACCTTACAACCATTGCTCTAACCATTGGGCTTTAAACAAACACATTTTTGTTTTATTCTTTATATATTTCGAGCAAACACACGGACAAGTTTGCATGAAAATGTTAAAAACTTTTGGTGAAAATAAGTTCACAATATAAGAAACAAATTATAAACAAACACACATTCCAGTGTTTATGTCTTTGTAATGGTATAAAACAGAAGTGTTTGTTACATATTGGTTAGTTTTGGATATTAGCTATAACTTACATTTAGTAATACTGTCATGAATATGGTGATGTTCATAGCCAGATAAAAAGTTGATATTTAATTCTTGTATATGCAAAAATTAATAGTATTACTAAATTTTAGACTTAGAAATTTGGAAAAAAGTGTGTGCTATACACATATAATTATGATATACTAGCAAGAATGTGGGCATAAGTATTTAAGTTTTAATGTAATGAAATATATCAAATTAAAAAGACTAACGAAATTAAATAAGAATGCATATAAGAAAATTGCACTTATTTTAATTATATTTTAATTTGTTTCCATATGAAATCTTTCATAGGATTGATTTTAATACGTTGGAGAATAAAACAATGATATTAGAGATCAATAACTCCAAGTAATTATCTATTAAAGCCATTTTTTAAAACCAGTATGCAAATTAATCACATCATAAACCTTTATTTCTTAGTGATATATAAGACATATTACTATTTTACCCATAGTCAGGGGGAGAAAAGATGGATTCATACCTTTCCCAAGGGCATAATTGTAAAGTGAAATTCAAACAGTCTCATCAAGGATGTGAACTTTGCTTGTTGAGTCCATCTTCTTACAATGATAACCATGTGCGCATTAATATATATATATATATATATATATATATATATATATATAATATGATAAAAAAATGAAAAATGAAAAAAAAAAAAATACACACACACACATATATATATATATATAAATAAATGGATACCTTGGTGCAGATATAAATTTATTTTGGCTGTTTTTGGCCTCCTAAGTCTGATCTTTTACTGATTTGAAGACCCCATACCTGGTCTCACAGGTATGATCTTCCCTGTTTCACTGATTTTTTTTTGTATGAGCTCTTTGAATCAGTAAAGATCAGACTGAGGAGGCAAAAAATGCCAAAATAAATTTATATCTGGACCATCTATTCATTTATTTATAATACTTCGTATATGTAAAAAATATATATGCAAATCTTGATATATACATATGGGTCCTCAATTTAATTGAATCCTATCAAAGAAACACTTGATCTCATCCACACACACACACACACACACATACATACATACATACATACATATATATATATATATATATATATATACAGTACATATGTAGTTAAAGATTAATGGTAAAATGAATGAATGGATGAAATAAAAATGAATGAAATGAGGGAATAAATGAAAAATCCTTTCCAAGGGACCCCTCTCAAAATATTAAAACACTTTTTGAGAGTGGGGAGATAGAAAGTTTTTCTCATCTATTATTAGACTCCTTTGAAGCATCAAATTAATATAATTATTCTATATGTTATTTGAGAAGATAGATTAAATATACTAAATTAAATATTTAAATTATAAATGACAAAGTGTTATTTTTCCTTATATTAACAGCTCTAGACTGACCATAATTTTGAGAGGCTATTACGTTTTAAAGAATTAACTATATATAAAGATAAATATAATTATTATATATATATATATATATATATATATATGTGTGTGTGTGTGTGGTTTCCACATATGCTTCATATATAGATATAATAAAGATGACATGACCTATATATGGAAATATGGAAACTGGTGAAGAAAAAACAATATATATTTACATCTAAGAATTTTGGAATTAAAGCATTAAAAAAAAAGAAAAGAAAATTGTCAACAATTGTTCAAAAAGAAGATACAAAAACAGATACATCTCAACAACCAGACATTAAAGCTACTTCCTGTTGAAGATAACATGCCAGTTTCATTTTTGTCGCTGGCTGAAGAAGATAGGACCTTAATAAAGGATAATTTTTTTTGATGCTTCAATTCCAACAGCATTAGATGTGGGTATATTTTGTGTTGTTTTTTTTCAACAGTTTCTTAATCCATAATTGTAACACACAAAGTTTTCATGCTCATTTCAAGTTATGTTGGAATGATGCTGTTCCAGTAAGAGTATTCAAACAATAGTAGTATTGATTGTGAAGGCATGTGGTGTAATGGTTATAGTCATAGTAAATGAACTTGGCAACCTAAGTTCAAATCCTAGATAATGTTGTTTGCATTTCACACAGTGCTAATACTCTTGGAAAGGTATGAATCCAACTATTTTCCCACCAGCTATGGGTAAATAGGACTAACTGGGATCTTTAACCTTGATTAGGAAACCAGTCTAGGAGAATGAAAACTCTGATTTCAAATCTGTTAAACTTCACTTAAGAAATTGTCCATGCCTAAACCATTGTTAAGAGAGTCCAGAAGAATAGTGGATGCATACCTTTCCCAAGAGTATTAATGCTATGTGAAATGCAGCCAGCCTTTTCCAAGGTTTGAAGGTCGCCAAGTCCATTTCCCACAACAATAACCCTTACATCATGTGTATCTTCTTTTTTTACATACAACACTCCACTTTGGCCCTTAAGCTTACTTAAGCTAAACAGGCGGTGAGAAGGGCCTTCATCATTCAATTGACTGGTTACATCAAGCCCTAGCACTTATATATGATTGTCCCAACCCTATTGCCCTCATAGCAAGCTGCAACCCTTTTTATCATATATGTGCTAGAAGGCAGTGGCTGAGGGTATTGGTGTTCTGGGTATGAGATTAAACTGCATCTAATGGTGAAGTTCCAATTTTGGAGATCTGGGGAGTATGGAGTAACCCATTCATCGTCATTACTCCCAGGTCCACTCTGGCCTGTAGTGGTAGTACCTTTTATTGTCCTATCTATGGCTTAAGAAGAAAAATAAGCTTTTTGTTTGTACACAGTATTTCCAATGGAAGTGATCAAAAATATCTTGCACTGCATTTTAAAGACTTTCAATCTTTAGCACCTGCAAAATCTTTTAAAGTTGTTGTAAAGTTGGCGGAGTGATCTATTGTCGGTATCAGCCGGACAATAAGGGAGTCTATCTCCTTTTTACTAAGGTGGAGCGCCACACTTACCGTCAGCTCCCACTTTACTGCACAGATCAGTATTCCCAACCTGTAACTGGGGACTGGCATTGAACCAGGAACCTTGTGATTCCTGGCCAGGTGCTCTACCAACTGAGCTAAACTGGCCCCCTTCCATCAACTCCACACTTTACAGCACAGATCAGATTACCCAGTCTGTGCTACTCATGTGCTGAGTCGGCGGGGACTAGCACTAAATCAGGAACCTTGTGATTCCTGGTCAGGTGTTTGACCAACTGAGCTAAATCAGCCCCTCCCCCGTTATTTTCACAGTTGCAAAATCAATATTCAAATTTGGACATAAAATGTTCCCATGAAAGGTACGTGTCTGAAGCGACCTTTAACCCCCCCATCCAGACCCCCACCCCAATTGTAAACACTTTTGACATGTCCATCCACCTAAAAATAAAGACTGACATTGTCCAGTTTAAACTTGGTGGACTGAGGTTAAACAAATTTAAAAACATGTTATTTAGGTTAGAAGATCAATTTGGGGAGGTCAGTCAAGAACCATGAGAAGATTTAGATAATGCTAATTCAGATTTTATTTCAAACAATATCTTATGTTTGTATATATATATTTACCAACCCCTCTGCACAAGCAGGATGTGACACAAGGTCAATTTCTAAAGCAGAGTTTAAAAGGTTTGAATTCAGAGTTTTCCTTCTCCAAGACAGGTTATGTAGCCAGGTTAAAAGAAGCCCAGTCTGTCCTATTATTTACCCATTGCATACTTTTCCCAATGTTATTAGCGCTATATGAATAGCATTTATGTTTGTATATAGAATAAAGTAATTCTGAAAAACATATGGATATTGGGGGATCAGTTTTATATTGTTCTTTAGTATTAAACTCATCCCTTATTTCATGACCATACTATATTCTGTCTATTTCTACAATCCAGACAGGATGGAAGTAATTTCCAAAAATATGCTCGTAGGTAATTTTTAGTTTGGTTTGGTTTATGGCATATCAAAATCAGTGGGTTATTTAATGCTGATAAAGTTTTGAAATGAATTCATTCTTAATAGATACTCAATCTTTTTTATAAACACATTTTTCTATTTAACCCATAGACGGTACTACCACTCCAGGTCAGAATGGACCAGGGAGCAATGGTGATGAAGGGGGGCTCCACATTCCCCAAACCTCTAAGACTAGAACCTCCACATCAGATAGTTTGTCATTCCCAGGACATGAAGACCCTCAGCCACTGCCTTCTAGCACTCATATAGGTGCTAGGCTTGGCATAACCAGCCGATTGATCAGTGGGGGCCTCTCTGACCACCCTTCTAGCTTAAGTAAGGGTCTAAGTGGAGTGTTGCATGTCATGGACTGTTCATCCACCAGGATTCCGTCCTTAAGCATCACAGATTGCCACCAATGGCCAACAGGTGGTACTATTGGTGGGTTCTTACCCCTCTGCAGAGGTGCAGTCGGTATATTCTAATGCCCCAGTCAACAGGGCTTCTAAAGCAGAGTTTAATAGGTTTGAATTCAGAGTTTTCCTTCTCCTAGACTGGTTATGTAGCCAAGGTTAAAAGAGCCCAGTCTGCCTTACTATTTACCCTTAGCTGAAGGGAGGATTGGATGCATACCTTTTTGAAGGGTATTAGCACTATATGAAAAGCATTTATGTTTGTATATAAAGAATAAAGTAATTCTGAAAAACATATGGATAGCAGGGGATCAGTTTTATATTGTTCTTTAGTATTAAATTCATCCCTTATTCCATGACCATATATTCTGTCTATTTTTACAATCCAGACAGTAACTTCAAAAATATGCTTGTAGGTAATCAAATGAAGAGATGATGGAAAGTGAGGGATCACTTTTGTATTGTTATTTAGTATTAAACTCATCCCCCATTTCTTGCCCATAGTATTCTATCCTTTCCTATAGTCAAGTATAACAATATGCTCAGTTAATCAAATCAAGGGATGACAGAAAATGGGGGATCAATTTTGCATTATCCTTTAGTATCAAACTCACCCCCCATTTCTTGGATATAGATTATATCTATTAGACAGGAAGAAAGTAATCTTAAAAATAAAGGGTTGTAGATAAAAGAATTGATTGATTATTTTATTAAATGGCATATCAACCCTTGTGGGCTATTTAATGCCAAATCTTGTTTTTTTTTGTATATATAATTTGTAAGCAAATAGTTTGTAGGTAAATATTTTGCTTTGGTTTGGTTTTATAAACTGGTAGAAATAATTTTCAATTTAGATTTATCATTAACTATATGTGTATCAATAAATAATATTATAATAAGTAAATATTATATGTTATATATGTATATAGATTTACAAACCATAAGCGCTCATTTATTAATATTAAGTTGAGAAATGCAACAACTTTATCTAAATATATTTCGGACTTAAAAGATCAGAATATATCACCAATTATTGAATGGAATATCCTCTGAAAATCAAATGTGTGCAGATCTCTAAATGATCCATGCTACCTATGTCTACAAGAAAAGTTAACTATAATTAAATTCCCGGATAAGAAAAATGTTTTAAATAATAGATTTGAATCAATCTTCAGGTTGGGTCGGTCACTGAAATATTATTTGAATTACAATATCAAATTTAACTAAATAAATTAGAATTTCTTTTTCTTAAATAGTTATTAATTTTAAGTAGGATAAATACAAAAAAGAAGAATGAAAAACTATAAATTAGTAATATTCAACCCCTGAAATACAATCAGAATTAAATTTTAACTGTTTTTACTAGCTATTATTTATAATTAGAATTAAATTAATAACAATACAGAAATGAGAACTAAGGAATAAGCTCCACATGAAAAATTGAGAGAAAAATTTCATCTAACGTAGTGTTCAACCATTATTATCCGAAAAGAAATGTATCTGAGTTTAACTAAGGAGTTACATTGACTTAGTTAAGCGTAGTGTAGGGTCCTGATGAAATCATTTGGATGGAAACCATGGTAGACCCTTAAATTTTTTCCTCTACTAATATTATTATTACAGTTTTTTAATATATTGAGCACTTTTGGATTATGTACTTCAACGGAAACGTTAAAGTGGCAATTGGATATTATATATATATATATATATATATATATATATATATATATAAAATGCAGCGAATGCACGTGATACATGCTTTTTGGAAAAAAAACAATATTTCCAGTTTGAATTCAAATTATTCTGTTTCTCTCTTGAAGAATCTGGATCAAAAACATTTACATCTAAAAATGGACCTAATTATCATTTCTGCTCTTATGAAGATTTTTTTAATGAAATCGAAATATTGACAATATTAGCAATGAATAAGATATAAAATATATTCAATTTAACAACATATGTGTTTTTCATACCATTTTATATATATATATATATATATATATATATATATATATACCTTTGTTGGGGGGACCTTACCCCTCTGCAGGTGATACAGCATATTCTAAGCCAAGTTGACAGAGCAGCTGAAATGTTATGTTAAAAATAACAAAGATAGAGATCCTAGTCAGAAAAAATGGTGGGCTATTTTTTTTCTCTCCATCAGCATTAGAAAAACTAGCAATCAGGCAAAATCTCCCTAAATTAAATGGCTGACTAATTGGTACCAAATTCAGAATTCCAATCGAGCCATGGAGACCGGAAGTAACTGTTGTAATGGTTATTGCTTAGTACTGAGTCATGACTAATATTGATAAGGTATTATATTTAATTTCTCATAATTGGTCGGTTGATTTGGGCCAAAGGTAGATGTAGGTTAAACAGCGAAATACGAGAAGGGTGTTTCCTCATGCATTGGTAAGACCGATCTCATAATTTGGGGGGGGGGTGAAATGACATAGTGGGAATGTCACTCCCATAAGATTCTTTTTTTTTTTTTTTTTTTTTCCATCTAGGATTACTTTGAACGACAGAAAAAAGTTAGGCGTCATTTGAAAGTGGTTTTCTTTCTCTTTCTGATTGTGATCAAAAAGTACCGAGACTGAAAATTTAAAATCTAAACAAAGACATCTAAGTAAGTTATATAATAAAGTGGGGATGTCTAGATGTCTAGCCACCTCATTGGCTGGGGCTGTAGAATATGCTGATTGAACCTCTGTAGAGGAGTAAGACCACCCCCAACGAGGCCACCTATTGGCGGTGTGTGGCAACCCATGATGCTTATGGATGGAACCCTGGTGGCTAAGAAGTTCATGACAAGCAACACTCCCTTTTGGCCCTTACTTATCAATACTCTTGATTACCATTACTCACAGGTCCACTCTGACCCTGAGTGGTAATACCTGGTAGAGCGTCATCTATGGGTTAAATATAAGAAAAGTATTGTAAGAAATCTGAGGTAGGGTTATCGTCCTTGTCTATGAGCCTCACTATCAAACCAACCAATCATGGGCCAGCATACTTTGGCGGCAAAGCCAAAGAAGCAAATTCTTTCTCTTTCTGATTGACCAGTACCAGAGTCGGACCACAAAAAAGGATGTCTCTTATATCCAGCAGAACGACCAGATTAGCCGTAGCAAGGGGCTACGATAATTCCCCTACCTCAGGATTTCAGCTAAGTGGACTATTATTCTATATAACATTCCTGCAAACAAACCAAAGTTTGCAACAATTTGTTATGTATGTCAGTAATACATGTCTATTCCAATTCTAAATTTGTGTTTGTTTTACTTCTTTAACTCTAACTTGTCTGTCACCATTCGTGTCTGAATCACCACAGTATTTTTTTTTTAATGTTTTTAAAAAATGGAATCTAAAAAAGTACCCATCAAGAATGAAAAAAATAAAACATCTTCAGCAGACTCAAGTTTTTTAAAACTCATTTTCTTCTATTTAACCCATAGATGGAATCCTAATAGGTACTACCACTCCAGGTCAGAGTCCAGAACTGGACATTCACCATCAGATAGAGTTTAACGTCATACCCAATACAATAAGACACTCAGCCAATTATAGATGGGACCCTAACAGACAACTTCTCCAGGTAAAACCATTCTGGATCAGAGTGGACCTGGGAGTAATGGCAAAAGTGTACTCTACATTCTCCAGATCTCCAGAATTGGAGCTTCACCATCCAATGCACTTTAGTGTCATACCCAGAACACCCCATTTAGGTGGTTGGGGGTCTTACCTCTCTGCAAGAGACACAGCATATTCTAAACCTGACAGGGTGATAAGTAACCTATGGGATAGAGTCTATTCATACATGTGCAGTATAGTCCCTTCTAATGGCCAAGTTACATCAAGGCTGTGTAATCCATTCTTAGTTTATTCAAAATGGCTAGATGCTTTTGAGACTTTCCCAACCTGTAACAGTGCTTTGTGAAATTTCCATGGCCTAGGAGTATTCACAAGACTTAAAATACTTGTGAGTCAAAAGTTTTGCTTACACATAGAACATGGGATTTTTGTTCACATCAGAAACTGTTTTTAATAATAATAATGAAATTTATTGTGTACAATGCTTAGGTGCACCACAACTCATCAAAGTCTCATGTCGAGTATACAGAATAATGTATTAGTGTCAGGAACATGAACAGTTTACAGTAGTAATATGCATGTATGTATGTGTGCGTGTGTGTGCATATGTGTGTGGAGAGGGGCATCAGGTATAGTGTCGGCAGACTACAGGAAGCATGGAGGCTTTTGAAAGATCTATTTGAAAAAACAACATAGAAAACATTCTGTCCTTTTTGAGGGAAATAAGATTATACCATAGAGTATAAACATGAACCTGATCAATACCATACTAAACTAATCCCTTAACATGATCCCCAATGATACTACACATCATTAAAACCGTTAATTATATTACTTCCTTGGCATGAAATAATCTCAGACAAGTTGATATGCAATTAAAATCAAACCAACCAACAATCAAACTTGGGGGAATTGAACTGATGTCATACCAACATATAGTCTGGACAATTATTTGTTCTGATCTATGTCTCACTTGTTGCACTTACAATGTTTCAACAACAAAGAGGAGGTGGAAACTTCAGTGAAGGAGTTCTTCACCTAAATTGGTATCATTATGGGATCAAAGAACTGGCAGAAAGGTGGCTTCATCCAGCATATAGTCTGGATCTAGAATCTCTCGGATTATTACTTGTTCCAATCCATGGCCTTCACCTTGAAGGACAAACACTGGTATGAAGCGTGGGATCAAAGAACTGGCGGAAAGATGGTTTCAGTCGGTGCAAAAGGATGGCCTCTACTTTGAATGCTAGGCTGTTTTTGTTGTAAATTGAAGAATAAAGCAAATTTTAGTTAGTTGACGGAGTGGCCTATTATCGGTATCAGCCAAACAGTGAGGGAGTCTATCCCCTTTTCCCTAGCACTAGGCCAGGAAGATTGTTTTACTGAGGTAAATTGTCACACCTACCATAAGCTCCCTGATATTTTACTACACAGATAAGATTACCCAAGTTATGCTCCTCATGCACGGAGTTGGTGAGGATCAGTATTCAACCAAGAACCTTGCAAATGTTAGGTGGATGATCTACTGACTGAGCTACCAAAATATTGCAAAACTTTTGACCCAAGTTTATGAAAATATAATAGAAATTAAAAAAATAAAAAAAGAAGCATTTTGAGTGTATCATAAAGTGGTAGTTTTTACACCTAGAACCTGGCAGATGATCTACTGACTGAGCTACTAAAATATTGCAAAACTTTTGACTCATACAAGTATATGAAAATATATTAAAATAAAAAAATTAAATAAAAAAAAAGAATCATTTTGAGTGTATAATAAAGTGTTACATTTTACACCAAGAACCTTGGAAATGCTACATAGATACTCTACTGACTGAGCTACCAAAATATTGCAAAACTTTTGACTCACCCTAGTATATGAAAATATAACAGAAATTGTTTTAAAAAAAAGAAGCATTTTGAGTGTATTGTAAAGTGGTAATTTTAACACCTGATATAAAGTTTATCAAATAGTTTTTAAATCCTATGATTACAATCTGTTATTAATGTTGATAAAATCTTCTTCAAGATACGACGAAGACTGTATCAATAAAAATCTACTTTTTTTTTCTTTTAATTCTGTCTCATTCTTTAAATCGAATTGCACTTTCGTTAGCCTGACTACTGTGCACTTAAGTCAAACTCGGTTCAGCATCTTTTATTCCAGACTGGGTTATCTCGTTTTACAAAAATGAAATCTAGAAATGTCTTTGAGCATCTCGTAAAAGAAATAAAATTAGCTCTTCTCAGTTTTCATCTTCAGTTTTAAAGATCTGAAAATACTTAGAGACAGAAAACCAATTCTATTATTGTTACTGTTAAGATTATTATTATTATTATTATTACTAGTAAGAATATGTGCCCTCCAGGTATAAGTATTTAAGTTTTAATATAATTAAGTATTATATTGAATTAGAAAAACTAATGAAATCAAATACAAACACAAGAAAGATTACACTTATTTTTACTTTATTCTAATTGATTTTAATACAAAATTATATATAGGATTGCTTTTAATACATTTTAAGAATAAAATAATGATTTTAGAAATCAATCTCCTTGGTCTTCTACTAGCAAAAAGGGAATAGACTCCCTTACTGTATGTTTTGGTTTGTTTTGTTTTATGGCATATCAAACTTGGTAGGTTATTTAATGCTGACAAAGTTGTGAAATAAATTCATTCTTAATGTATAATATAATTTTGTTTATAAACTCATGTTTTTCTATTTAACCCATAGTACCTAACATGTACTACCACACCGGGTCAGAGTGGACCAGGAGCAATGGTGATGAAGGGGTGCTCCACATTCCCCAAACCTCCAAAACTGGAACCTCACCATCAGATAGAGTTTAATGTCATTCCCAGGACATGTAGACCCTCAGCCACCACCTTCTAGCACCCATATGATAAGAAGGATTGGGGGTTGCCATAAGGGCAATAGGGTTGGGTCAATCATATAGGTGACAGGGCTTGACGTGGCCAGCTGATTGATCGGAGGGAGCCTCTCTGACCGCCTGTCTAGCCCAAGAAAAGCCTAAAGTGGAATATTGCAAGTCATGGACTGCTCATCCACCTGGGTTCTATCCTTAAGCATCACAGGTCACCACCCACGGCCAACATGTGACCCCATTGGGGGAGTCTTACCCCTCTGCAGAGGTGCAGTTGGTACATTCTAATGCCCCACCGACAGGGTGGTTTACTGTATGGCTGATACTGACAATAGGTATAGCGGACATTTTACTTTAGATTTACCAACCCCTCTGCATGAGCAAGATGTTATACGTGGTCAATTTCTTCAGCGGAGTTTAACAGGTTTGAATTCAAAGTTTTCCTTCTCCTAGACTGGTTACCTAACCGATTTTTAAAAGCCCAGATTTAAAGAGACAGATATGTTTATATAAGCTTATTTGGAAGTGTGTGGTGTAATGGTTAAAGTCATGGGAAATGGACTTGTCGCCCAGAGTTCAAATCCTGGATGTGGTAATTGCATTTCACTTAGCGCTAATACCCTTGGGAAAGGTATGAATCCTACTCTCCCTTCAGCTATGGGTAAATAGCAGGGCAGACTGGGATCTTTAACCATGGCCATGTAACCCGTATAGGAGAAGGAAAACTCTTAATTCAAAACTGTTGAACTCCACTAAAAAAATTGACCTTGTGTCACATCCTACTCATGTGGAAGAGTTGGTAAATATATATATATATAAAAGCTTATTTGCATACTCTTTTGCTATTTACTGGGGTTGAACTGTTTTTGAAAGTTAGACTCCCATTCCTCTTGCCTATCGTCCCATGTGTTGAATAAATTCAATGGTGGATTGGTACAAGTTATTTATAAATTCTATTAATTCAAAGTAGGTTAAATGTTCTACATGAAAAAACTTGGATCGTTACCCGATGTGCAATTTGAGATTTTAGGACGGATAAGTATTTCAAAAATTCTGTCAACTGAATATCTTTACATTTTCATTGTTGTTGCTTATCACAAGATTTTGGATTGTAAAAAATGTTTTCAAGATAAAACCGCACACTTTCTCAGGTGTATAAAATGTCAGTTATATAAAAAGGTATATATATATATATATATATATATATATATGGTAGAAATGTGAGGAGGTTAATCCGACAGTATGTGGAGAAAAGTTGACAAACACGGGATGTTGTGGAAACTTGATGTTTATTGTCGACGGTGCAACGTTTCGGTCTCTTATTAGACCATCTTCAGGACTTGAATATAGTTCTTACTCCAATGATGGAAATTCTCAAAAAAAAAAAAAAAAAAAAAAAAAAAAATTTTTATTTTATTTTTATTTAAACCTCAATTATTAATAAAATTGTTTTACATTACTTACACTGTTGACCATATCTACATGCTAATAACATGCAATTGTATTTATATATGCAACAAAATAGCGGTTCACAGTATGAATGGGAAGGCTAATTTGCATATTGATCTTAAAAAATTGATTTTAATAAATATATGCTTAGTATTATTGATTTCTAATTGTTTGGTTTTATCTTATTGAATATGAGCAAAAATCTCTTCAATAAATCTTAAAAGAAATCCCTTAACAAGAAGAAATAACTGTAATATTATTCTTTACTTCCTATTTTAACTAAACAGTTTAATTAGGAAAATTTACCAATGAAAGACGGGAGTAACAAAAAATGATGGAAGAGTTAGTTTCAAAGTTGTTCTATTTTTCAATCATACCCCCTCTGTTCAAAATCTTTTTATCTACATTCTTATTCAGTTTCATTAGCCTTTCTAATTTAATATGATATTTTATTATAAAATTTAACTAAAATACTTGCACCCGGAGGGTGCATATATTTGCTAGTATATGTAATTTTCCTTATCACAAATTTAAACCTATCAACAATCAACTATTTGCATATTTTTTACTTTATTCCCTCAAGAAATAAGTCCAAGGTGGATACTTGAAATAACTTATTTGAATTATGCAATACATCTATAATAGATATCTACTAATATATATATAAAAAAAAAGAAATTAAAAAAAAGGTTTTTATTTTAAAGAAAATACTCATTAAACATAGAACTATTAATAAAAGATCAAAACAATTAAAACAAAAAAACAAAAAAAAACCAACCACTATGCCTTTTATAATTTGAATATTTAATTTATAATATTGAATTTATTTGAAATTTGGAAAGAAAATACTCATAATGCATAGTTTTCTCAAATTTTGCATCAATCCTAATATATAATTATTATATAATATTTTTATATATAATTAATATATAATACTTAATCTATTTAAAATCTAAAAAAAAATTAAAAAATTATACTTATACATATTTTTCTTAAATCTTCCTCCAATCCTAATAATATATAATTAAAGATAATCTTTTATTTACTTATTTACTGGTCCGTATAATTAAATTAATACATTTTATTTTTTACAATTGAGAATAAGAATAAATAAATAAAAAAATAGAAAATTAGAGAAGAGAGGGAAAGAGAAAGAATTGAAACAAAGAAGGAAAGAGAAAGAAAAGAAAATGAACGCTAAGCATAAGAATTTTTCTACGTAACCGTCTTTTTATTTTGAATTGAATGGCTACATTGTCACAATATTCACCGGATGATAAACAGACAATATTGGATACATATGCAAGGTAGGATTTTAAACATTCTTTCTCAAAAAAATATTCAAAATAAAAAAAATTACAGTTATTTGCCCATTTCATTCATAACATAAAGAAGGGGGAAGGGAGGAGAAAGGAGAAAAAGAAGAAGAGGAAAAAAAAAAAATATCACCATGCAAAAAAAAAACTTAAGCACGTTCATTACTGATTTTCGTCTCTGAAGATAAAGTTTTCTTTGAAATCAATAAGACAAAAAAACAACATCTTTTTGTTTTTATTTTTTATACGCATTGTAATTGCCTTCAAATTATTATATATATATATATATATATATATATATATATTGGCGGTAGTAACTATGACTCTCTTAATGGGAGTCTTAATGCGACTAAGCAACTACCTCCTCGTCCTCATGGTTCCCGCCGAGTGGGCGGTATTATTGGAGGATAGGTATATGTGCATATTTCATCCTGGCCGCTCAGGCAAACATTGCTGGCAAGGAAGCAGCACCCTCATTGTCGCCCTTCGGGGTCCGGTACAAGTACTGCCCAATTGTATTCTAACAGCAGATTATGATAATGTCAAATAGTCAAGAATCAACTGCCCCTATATATATATATATATATATATATATATATATATATATATATATACACATACACTTCTCCGCATCCTTCATTCCTTTCACACCGACATGCAAGGCACCATCCAGTTTGATGGGTCCTAAGACCCCTTCAGCATCTATCATGGTGTCAAACAGGGATCTTTTGGGATCTTCTTTTCTCTTCTTCTGCACCAAGCTTTTTTACACAAGGACAGATGGTATAGAGAGAGATGGTAACTTATTCAATCTTAGCTGTCTAAAAGCCAAAACAAAGGTCAGCCTTTTGTCATCCAAGATATACTATTTGCTGACGACACAGCAGTGGTAGCACCTGCAAACACTCATGAACCAGTTCACCCAAGCTTGCCAGGACTTCAGCCTGACCATTAGTATCAAGAAAACCAAGATGATGGGACAGGGAATCGAAAATCCCCCCCCCATTACCATCAACAATTACACCCTGAAAGCAGTAAACACCTTCACCTACCTTGGGTCCACCATCATCGATAATCTGTCACTTGATGTTGAACTAAGTTGCCGGATGGAAAAAGCTGCCTCAACTTTTGGGAATCTCACAGTGAGAGTGTGGGACAACAGCAAGCTCACTATCCGTACAAAAGTACAAGTGTATAGGACATGTGTTATCAGCACCCTCATGTATGGAAGTGAAACATGGACCTTGTACTCCCGCCAAAAGTGGTGGCTAAATAGCTTCTACTTTCGCTGCCTTAGACATATACTGGGCATCACGTGGAGGGACAGGATCACTAACACAGCAGTTCTAGAGAGAGCTCAAATTTTCAGCTTGTATTCTCTACTGAGACAGCGTCATCTCCACTGACTGGGCCATGTCCTCTAATGGATGATGGATGAATCCTGAGGACATTCTATGCAGAGTTTTCATTCTGATAAGAGACAGATTGGTCATCCCCAGCAGTGATTTAAGGATGTCTGCAAGAATGTTCTCAGGTGCTTTGGCTGGGACCGACCTCGGTGGCGGCAGGATCTCCATAGTGAAGTATTCATGTCTGAAGTCACCTTGGCACAACACCATGAAGCCAAGAGGTCCAGAAGAAAGTGGCAGCAACAAAGCACTGGCACATCAACATCTTCAGGGACAGCCTTCACATGTGACATCTGTGGTCTAGGCTGTTTTTCGAATATTGGAATTCACAGTCACAGAAGGTGCTGTAATTTCAGGGGCACAAGAATTATATTGTCTTCAGAGACTACAATGCCTATATATATATATATATATATATATATATATATAATATATATACACACACACACACACACACACATATATATATATATATAAGTATTGTAATACAGGTACAAATAATAACCTATTCGTTTCACCATAAGGATCTTCAGGGTTAAATCCAATGGATTAATCAAGATATTGATTAATTGCAGTCGATTACATGTGTGTGTCTTTCACGATAAATGGTTCGTTATGGATAGTATTCGACGAACGCAGTTTTGAAATTCAAAAGTTCAAAAAAGCGGAAGTTGTGTTTTTGCAAGGATCAAAATGTAAACATTGGTTGTAAACCGTCTTGTGTTATTGTTTTACTAACTTCAATTAAAATAAAATAAAATAAATAAATTTGAACATATGTTAATAAAACCACATTTAATCACTACAAACCCTACAACAATATAGACAATCCCCATCATCGTCGTAAACCAGTAAAACAATAACACAAGACGGTTTACAACCAATGTTTACATTTTGATCCTTGCAAAAACACAACTTCCACTTTTTTGAACTTTTGAATTTCAATGCAGCGTTCGTCGAATACTATCCCATAACGAACCGTTTATCGTGAAAGACACACATGTGTAATTGACTGAAATTAATCAATATCTTGATTAATCCAGTGGATTTAACCCTGAAGATCCTTATGGTGAAACTCGAGTACCTGTATTACAATCAATTTGCTCAGCTAACATATTGAGCACTTCTTATTTGTTATATCGCTGTCTTACCTTTCTGAATTTTGCATCAACTAACCATTGTGACCATCTTCACCGGTAAGTCACCTTTTCCAAAATAACACACACATACATATATATATATATATATGTCTGTCTATATATCTATTATCATACTAATGCTGAGTGAATCAATCTGTCTCCTAAAGGCTTTTTTTTACTGTTTAGTTTAATGACACAAATTAATGTTATGCTAAATCATTTTAGTTATAGAGTTACGTTTGAAAGAAATCCACTTTAATTGGCTCTGATTAATTGTAATTTGCCTAGTCAAAAACTAACCTGTCTTTTAATTTACATTCTCCCTTGCATATTTATATATATTTTGATTACCTCCTCGTTGTATGTGGTAGTTTCTCTGGGAAAGTAGAGAGAGAGAGAGAGAGAGAGAGAGAGATGGGAGAATTTGAAATGTATTTGTAAATTAAATTTCATAAGCAGTAACCCATAGCTTAAATTAGGTCAAAGTTTTCTGTTCTTAGAAATCTTACAAAATGATTTTAATGTATTGTCAAGTCGTTTTTTGTTTTGTTTTTAATGAATTTAATTCACTTTGCAAACTCACTTTTCCCTAATCCCAATTATCTATCCAGAGCTGACCAATGGGTGACCCAATGGGTCACGTTTTGTGTGTGTGTATATATATATATATATATATATATATAATATATATATATATATATATATATATATAGAGAGAGAGAGAGAGAGAGAGAGAGAAAACAAATTGGAGAGATAAACATATAGAGATGTAAAGACTGAGGGAGAAAGATGCAAAGAGAGAGAGAAAAAAGAAGAGATTTAGGGAGAGAAAGAGAAATATATATAGAGAGAGAAAGAAAGAAAATGGTTGAGTGAAAGAGATTGAAAGGGAGATAGAAAGAGATAGAGAGAGGGTGCATGAGAAAGTGAATGAGAGAGATAGAGAGAGAGAGAAAAAGAAAGAGAGAAAGAGATTGAAAGGCACATACATATATATATATATATATATATATATATATATATATATATAGATAGATAGAGGGAGAGAGAGAGATTGAAAGAGAGATAGAAAGAGATAAATAGAATGAGTGAGAAAGTGAATAAAAAAGACAAAGATACAGATAGAGAGAAAGAGAAAGAGAGAGAGAAAAGAATGACAAATGAAAGAGAGAGAGAGAGAGAGAGAGAGAGAGAGAGAGAGAGAGAGAGAGAGAGAGATAAATAGACAGACAGAAAGAGGTTGTGTTGTAAGTCGATAAATAAAAGATTATTTAATTTCCTGTTTTTCCAACAATGTGGCCCTGTTTGCCGCCATCTTTGAAAAAAAAACAAAAAAAAACATAGTTCGGCTTTTTTTCACTTTTCAATACCCCCTCACACACTGTTCCCCCTTTTTAAATTTACGACAAAATATTCCGCTTAAAACTTCCCATCTGACAAGAATCCACTTGACATTGCACATATAACACAGAGTCACATATTTTGCTGTCTCTCATTTTTCGCAATGACCTCATTCTTCTTTGGGGATCGTGGTTTGATTAAAAATAACAAAGTCTTGCTTAGGATGACTCTCATATCCCCTCTCACTCCCCCAACAACCTGTACCCATTCAAAACTAGTAAATACCCCAAGGCCGCATGTGAAATGTGGCCTTGGGGTATTTACCAGTTTTGAATGGGTACAGAGACGTCTGAAATGTAGCCACCCCTTGATTCTCTTTTTGGTGCCATTATAGCATGTGGCCTACCTTTTTGATTCTGTTATAGTATATGGCCTTCCCGGTTTGAATGTGTCCTACCTCAGTTAAGAGTATATTTATAGATATAAGTAGTAGACAATTTATTGAAACTAATTATTTTTCACATATATTCAATTTCAAGAAATGCAATTCAGTCATAAGCTGTATATAGTAATTAAGAATAATTTTTTAAAAATTTATCCATAATTTACATGAACCAGACATCTATTTAATTGTAAAATATTCTAAAATTCTAAAATAGGGTTAAGGGTTAGCAGTTATTATTATAACCTTATACTATGCTTTTTATGGTAGGCCACATACTATAAGAGAGACATGATTTCATAGGCCACATTCAAAAGGTAGGCCACATACTATAATGGTACCCTCTTTTCTATAACAATATTCTTTACCAATAAAGCCCCCCTTTGCCTCTTCTGGGGGAGTAAGTAAAGTTGGCACAGTGGCCTATATAAAGTATCAGCCGGACAGCAAGGGAGTCTATCCCCTTTTCACTAATGTTAGACCAGGGAAATTGTTTGGGGCTGAGGTGGGGCACCACATCTACCGTCAGCTGCCCACTTTAGCACATAGATCAGATTACCAGCCTATGCTACTCATATACACTGAGTTGGCAGGGACTGGTCTCGAACTCAGAACCTTATGATTCCAAGGTGGGTGCTCTGCTGATTGAGCTAAACTGACCCCACCCCTCAAAAACAAATCCTGGAAGCTGCATCCAAAAAAAAAAAACAGCAAATGTACGGCCACTTACCTCCCATCTCACAAACCATTCAAGCATCATTCCAGGGGATGCGAGAAGCGTCCATTCAAATTTAGATTAGATTTTTTTCTTTTGTAATTAATATCATTTATATTTTCGTTTCTTTATTTCAGATTATTATCATTACCCTTCATCATGTTGAAGAACATTTACATATTATATTAGATTTAGAGAGTGAAATATATATATATGATCTTTTGATAAAACTGTAGTATGGATTGACATTCTATATTTATGAACAAAAGTATAAATTGTAGGGGTGCGAGGTCAAAGCAAAACTCTTTTAAGGGGTGCGAGGTCAGAGCAAAACTCTTTTAAGGGCGTGGGAATAGAAAAAGGTTGGGAACCACTGCTCTAGTCCAACGATGGAAACCAGTCCACTCTTTTGAGGGGGAGGGTGGTTATGCACTTTGCAGAAAATCCAGTTGGCATATGTAAAGCCGTGCGACAGTCTGATGAGACAAGAAGCAGACAAATACATGGGGAAGGGGTTTTTGTTTTTTGTTAATATGTGTCAGAAAACAATTTTGTTTGACTGACATGAAGGATTTTGGGGATTTTTCATTTTTTTTTTAAGGAGCATCAAGAAAGAAAAAAAAGAAAAGGAGAAATTTTTTCTGAATTTTTTTATTTCAATTTTTAAAAAAGAAATTTCCTCTAAAATTTTTTATTTAATTTGAAAAATAAAAAGAAAAGGTAACCATATTTTTTTTAAATTTAAAAAAAAATTGAGTCAGTTTTGATTGAATAAAAAAAGTCATTTGAAATTACGTAAACGAGTAATGAGAGTGAGAAGTAATGAAAGATGAAGGGAAAAATGAAAAGAAGGTTATGTTTAAAAGAAAAAAAGAAATTGAAAAAAGAAAGAAAAAAACAATTGAAGGAAGACTTCACTAACATCAATGAATTGAATTGTTTAATTTTGAAAAAAAAGAAAAGAAAGAAAATGAGAATATATAATTTGGGAAGAAGAGAGGAAAAATGAAGAAAAGTGAATGAAAATGAAGGAAAAGAACAAATTGAATTGTTTATTTGAATAAATAAAGGAAGAAATAAGTAGGAAAGAAAGAAGTAAATTATTAATTGATTGTAATGGTATTTCAACCTGTCTTGGGTGATTTCATGCTTTAGAGGCATAAAATTGCATGGCAATTATCAACCCTTTTTATCATATATTTGCTAGAAGGCAGTGGCTGAGGGTGTTCATGTCCTGGGTATTATATTAAACTATATCTGATGGTGAAGTTCCAGTTCTGGAGCTGTGGGGAATGTGGAGCACCCCTTCATAACCATTACTCCCTGGTCCACTCTGACCCGGGGTGGTAGTACCTTGTAGGGTCCCATCTATGGGTTAAATAGAAAAAAATTGAGTTTGAGAAAAATGTTGAATACCCATAAAAAAGGGTTGGAGTTTGCTATAAGGGCAATAGGGTAGGGACAATCTTATTAGTGCTAGGGCTTGACGTGACCCGCCAGTTGATTGGAGCTGACCGCCTGTCTAGCCACACCTCACAGTTACAGAACTGGGGCCTCATCCCCAGTGTAATACCCAGGACACTTTTTTGGGTAGGTGGGGTGGGGGGACTTACAAATCTGCTGCATATTCTAAGCCCCGCCAACAGGGAAAGAAAGAAGAAAAAACATAACAAAAATAAAGAAAAATGATGAGGAGAAATAGATGAAGGAAAGTTCAACATTTTTTGGTTATTGATGTCTATTGGATACTTATCTATATATTAATACTCTTGTTCCTTAATCTTCCAACCATTATCATCTAGTAACAACCTCTGGTTAAAAATGAGGCCATCCAAATCATCCAAAATGAAATGCAAAAATGTAAGTCCTAATTATCTTGTGTCACTTATCCGCCGAATTCTTATTTCTTATGAATGTCATCATCTCAGCTAAATAATGGACCATTCCGTCTTTATTATAAAGAAAGAAAGGGAAGAAAAACGACATGTGATACAGAAAAAATAAAAGAAAGAAAGAAAGAAAGAGAGTATGGGAAAGATAGAGAGAGGGTGTGAACAGGATAATGCAAATCTGTTTCAATTGAACATAAGGAAAATATGAAAAGAAGGAAAGAAAGAAAAAAAATAAGTGAGAGAGAGTTAATTCAAGATTACTATACTTTTTACATATTGAACTATTTGACAACAGCTCTTAAGTAAACATATCAAATGTAATAATTAAATTATCATACTGTGGTATATCCACAGGTCCTGCTAGTTAAAATTTAATGATTTATTTCTCTGAATATTTGAGATGAGACTTGATTATTTGTATTATTTGGACTATTGTCCTCATCTTTATTGTTATCACAAAAAATCATACATAAGTAAAAAGGTAGATATTCTAGGTAAAATAGGACATTAGGTTTACAAGTTCCCAAAATTCACTTGGAATTGTCCAGTTGGGCACATAGCATAGAGGATATAGGTGTTGAGTTAATACAGTTCTAAGTGACAGTTATCTTTTGGCAGCAGGTTCAATTCTGGTCAAGGGCAACAGTAACATAGAATAATTAACACAGCTCAACACTTGTACCCAGTCATGGTTAGCGGAATGAGTCTACCCCCATGGATTGAATAGGGTTAGGTTCAAAGTTCCGTGAAGGCTTCCAATTATGACATCAAGGCTCCTGAGTTCAAAAAGAAGGTTCCTGAGTTTGAGAAGGTTCTTGAGTTTGTGTAGGTTCCAGAGTTCAACAAGAAATACCTGAAGAAGTCCGAAGGGCACATTAGTTGAAACATTGTGTAGATGAGGACAATAGTCCAAATAATCTAAATAATCCAAATTTAATGATTTAGTCTCAATACTTTTTGATCACTTCTCATATTTTATATTAAATTGAATTAATCAAAAACAAAATCTGTTTTTAAGTTTCAACAAGTTCCATTAACAACCTTCTATTGACAGAGTGTTTATAATTGGCAGTTATGTGGTAGGGCTTAATATGACCAGCCAATTAATCAGAGTGGTCCTCCCTGACTGCCCGTCTAGCTACTCCTCAAAGTTACAGAACTAGAGCCTTATCATCAGTGTCATACCCAGGACACTACTTGAGGGTATTGTGATGTAAGCAGTGATGTAGTTTTGATTACAGACAGACACCAAATTAATATTATAATAAGATATAATAATTTAGTCTCAATACTTTTTGATCTCATCTCATACTTTATATTAAACTGAATTAAACAAAAACAAAATCTGTTTTTAAGTTTCAACCAGTTCCATTAACAATCTCCTATTGACAGAGTGTTTATAATTAACAGTTATGTAACTAAAAGTTACTGACTTGTATAAAATGGGGCTTGAGAAGAAAAAAGCATCCAATAACAAGTTTCTTTTTTAAATTTAAAGCCCCGCTAAGAAATAAAAAAGACTTCCATTCACAAACTTTTCTGGTTTATAGAAAAAAGAAGAAGTAGATGTCTTATGCCAATGGTTCTAGGTTGACCGAATTATTCTGTGAAAACATCTGTTCTTTCTTCTTTCGTGTGTCGACAAGAGAAACAAAAAAAAAAAAGGAGCCATTGATATGAGTTTTTAAATCCCATCTTGGCTCATCCTCACTTTCGTTATCTTTGGTTGAACACTTGGAATATTGTGTTCTGTTGAGATATCTGCAGTTTACAACTTGGCCTCTTTGAACAGAGCGTCTTTTGAAGGACATGGCAAAAAAAATAAAGCCAGGTTCCTTACTCTCAGACATTTTACCGAAATAAAATCCCCAGAGTAAATTGAAGACAGTAAGAAATGGAACAAAAAACAAAAAACAAAGAACCCTAAAAAAGAAAATCTTTAAGATGGGACTTTACTGAGAATTCACTCTTGTAAAGATATTCTATAAAATGAAAAAGGGCCAGTTTAGCACAGTCGGTAGAGCGTTTGGCTAGGAATCACAAGGTTCCTGGTTTGATACTGGCCCTCGCCAACTCAGCGTATGAGTAGCACAGGGATCTGTGGGGTAAAGTGAAGAGCTAATGATAGGTGCGGTGCTCCACCTCAGACACTAAAATGATCTCGTTGGTCTAGCACTAGTGAAAAGGGGATAGACTCCCTGCTGTGTGGCTGATACTGATATTAGGCCACCCTGATGACTTTACTTTTTTACTTTATAAAATGAAAACAAAATATGGAAAAGGCATGAGCCTATTTTTGCCTGCGCTCATTGTCAAATTAATTGACAAAACTAGATTACCATTACACTTCTATGCATCTCCATAAATGTCCTAAATGGCTGTCCCTATCAGTCATTGCCTCTGGCAGGTCGCCTGCACAGCATCCAGAATCCATACAGAGCTGATCAATATAGGTTTCTGCTGTTTGGCCTACACTGGTATATGTATATATAGGTGTCCAGAGGAGAACGTCACTTGTCTTTGCTTCTCCTGGAGTATGAAACATGTCTTGTTCATCTTATTTGGATGGTTTATGTGATAGGGGGTAAGTGGCCATACAGCTGCTTTCTTTTGAAGTGCTGCTTTCAAGATTTATTCAAGACAGCATGACAGCATCCTTATGTAGTTCCCATCTAGATTTTCCTCTTATTGTTTCATGGTACCAGGTAACCATTACATTTTTTGCACTGGCCATTCTGTATGGATCCCCACATAAAAAAACAAAAACAACTTGTATTAATTTGGTTTGGTTTGTTTTACGGTATATCAACCTCAGTGAGTCATTTAATGCCGGCAAAGTTTTAAAATAAATTAATTCTTAATAGATACACAATTTTTATAGACTCATGTTTTTCTATTTAACCCATAGATTGGACTTTAATAGGTACTACCAC
Organism: Doryteuthis pealeii; assembly: GCA_023376005.1. Classification (NCBI taxonomy): domain Eukaryota; kingdom Metazoa; phylum Mollusca; class Cephalopoda; order Myopsida; family Loliginidae; genus Doryteuthis; species Doryteuthis pealeii. The sequence goes on from CM042175.1 coordinate 25,943,446, forward strand.
TCCGAGTCAGAGTAGACCAGGGAGCAATGGTGATGAAGGGGTGCCGCATTCCCCAAAACTCCAAAACTAGAACCTCACCATCAGATAGATTTTAACGTCATTCCAGGACATGTAGACCTCAGTCACCACCTTCTAGCACCCATATGATAAAAAGGGTTGGGGCTTGCCATAAGGGCAATAGGGTTGGGAAAATCATATAGGTGCTTGATGTTACCAGTCGATTGATCAGAGGGCCTCTCCGATCGTCCAAGTAAGGGCCAAAGTGGAGTGTTGCATGTCATGGACTGCTCAGCCACCTGGGTTCCATCCTTAAGCATCATGGGTTGCCACCCATGGCCAACAGGTGGCCCCACTGGGGGAGTCTTACCCCTCTGCAGAGGTGTAGTCGGTACATTCTAACGCCCCAGCTGACAGGGTGGTGTATTAATTTGGCCTGGTGGATTACAATCAAGTGATTGTATTAATTTCATTTGACATATGCCTGCCTCTTGTCTAAGACTTGAATTGCAAGACATTATTTGCGATTGCCTTTATCATAATATAGATATCCCATTTGGTATGGTATATATTAGATACTTATTAACCACCATTCTATATCAGACTTTTTGGATATTTTCTAATACTAGGAGAAATACGCTGGGCAGAAATATTTGCCCTTTATATCCTGCAGAAACTATTACAGATGCAGACTATGCAGATGATCTAGCACTTCTCACAAATACACCTGCACAAGCTGAATCAC
>CM042175.1:25946687-25966687 GCA_023376005.1 Doryteuthis pealeii
TATATATTTAAATTTGATGGAAGCAACAATATGCTAGATAATAAAGTAATCAATAAGAAACCCATGATAATATCTTCTAAATTTTGCTGACCATGTGATATTAAGAACAATCTATGCTGCAAACATCTAAAATCGCCCAACTCATTCACCTGCTTCATAATTAAAAAATACCTTCAAAATTTACTACCAATCAAATTGCAGAAGTAAAAATGTATTTTATTTACTAGACTGTACATGCTGCCAAAAACAATATGTCGAATAGTCAGAATGGCCATTTTATTTTAGGCTAAACAACTATAGACACAGAACAAAATCTATGGATCACAACAAATTAATACCTGTAGAATAACACTTCCGCTTAATCAAAGACAAAAACAAAAAAATGGATTAACAAAATAAAAAGTTTTTATCCATTTGGACTTAATATAAAAGTTGGACACAAAGCCTAGTGGATAAAGGAGTTAGGTTAAGACAGTTCTAAGTGACAGTTATCTCTAGACTGCAGGTTCAATCCTGGTCAGGGGCAGCAGTAACATAGAATAATAATTAACACAGCTTAACACCTGTACCCCAGCTATGGTTAGCGGAATGAGAACAGGATACTACCATGGACTGAATAAAGTGTTAGGTTCAAAGTTCTGTGATGGCACCCAATTATGACAAGGAGGTTCCCGAATCCGAGAAGTACCTGAAGAAAGCTTGGAGGGCACATCGGGCTGAAACCTTTGTACAAATAAATAAAGATGAGGACAATAGTCCGAATAATACAAATAATACTAATAGAATGTTTTTTCTGTCAATTCTTAGGTTTCTATTCTTTCATTGGTAATACAAATACATACATACACACAAATCTATATAGATATCTATAGACAAACACATACATACAGATATATATATACACTCACACATCCATACGTCTATTATATGTATACACACATCCATATATATATATATATATAATAATATACAGCACACACACACACAATCCATATATTTATATATATATATATAATATATAACTATCCATATATACATACACATTCATCCATATATTTATATATATATATATATACATACTCCCATATATACATACACATTCATCCATATATATATATATATATATAACATACTCCCATATATACATACATTCATCCATATATTACATATATACATACACATTCATCCATATTTATATATATATATATACATATATATATTACACATTCACATCCATATATATTTTTATATATATATATATACATACTCCCATATATACATACACATTCACATATATTTATATATATATAATATACATACTCCATATATACATACACATTCATCCATATATTTATATATATATATATACATACACATTCATACATACATATACATACACACATACATTCATATATATACACAAACGCACATATATATGCACAAACGCAAGCACATACATATATTTGCAAACACACATTCATACATAATATTACATACACAAACTCATGTATATATACATACACTATACATTACTTAAAATATTAAAAAGGACACAAATATCAAATACTACCAATGAATCAATCCACCATTTCTGAGTCATGTACAGTATTTAACATTGTAGGATTTTAAGACTTTAAAATTTAAATCAGCTTTGCTGAAAATAACATTAAACAAAGATTTATTGCTCATTTGGAAAACACTTTTAAAATGTTTATATTAATTAATTATACTTGCAAGAATATGCACCCTCTGGGCATAAGTATTTATCTTTTAATGTAATGAAATATATTAAATTAGAAAGATTAACAAAATTAAATAAGAACACATATAAAAGGATTACACTTATTTTAGTTATATTTAATTAGTTTCTATATAAAATCATTCATAGGATTGATTTTAATATATTAGAGAATAAAACAATAATATTAGATTGATAACACCAGTAATTATTTATTAAAACCCAGTTTTGTTAAAACCAGTATGCAAATTAACAACACCATATATTATATTAACCTTTACTTTTAGTGATATATAATACACATTGCAGGATTTTAAATGCACTAATAACATGGGTTAAAACAATGGAAATCTAACTCAGATTTTCATAGAGACATTGTTAATAAATAAGATTTATTATATTTATTAATTATTTTGAGAAGGAAATAAATACTCATTGACAAACTTATGCAATTCCTGAGGGTATTGTGACATAAGCAATGACAAAGTTTTGGTTCTAGACAGACACTGAATCTCCATTATAATAAGATTATATATAATATATATATATATATATATAATATATATATGATGGACTCGATTTCAACGTATGAGGTTCCGACAACCTCTTTTCATTTAACCTTGTGTGTTAATCGCAGGTGACATTTCAGCCCCGCCAATGATTTACAAAGAAGTCCACAGATGGAACAAGAGTGTGGATTATTAGAATGTATTGCTGGGACACTAGCCAATGCTCTAGTCCTTTCTCTAGCTTGACGCAGCTTGGTGACCTCCGATGCTGCAAAATTCTTGATACCATTGTAACACAAAGTCCTCCATGTTTTACGATCGAGTGCTGTGCTCTCAAAAGTAGCGTGATCTATATTTGCAGCTGAGAGGTTACTTTTTCTACTTGTTCCTTAATCTGAGCAATGGTCGACCCACATTTCTTTGACCACTGTCAAGCTGACTATACATGAGAATCTTTGGTATTCTGTCATCATGCATATATATATAATATATATATATTATATCTATCAATAAAGTTTTACAATAAAGTTTATTATACATTGAGCTCTCTTCAGTGTTTTAAAGATTTGCTGTATTTTATACATACTGGATCATCAATATTAATACAGTGTATCTTTTAGAAAATAACATGTAGAATCATCCCTTACTACCAAGTTTTGGGATAAATCTCTTATATATATATATATATATATATATATATATATATATAGGAAAATAGAAATAAACCCAACAGTGTGTAAGAATGGAAAGTATGAAAAACAAGTATTCAGAGGATGTGTTTATTTACAAATGAATAAATAGTTTTTCTTTCATCCTCTTATTACATGAACATTTAAAATACATATTCTGCAGGACTTTTGATCAGTTTTCTTGATTATTGTAATCTTTTATTTTAATACAATATTAACTATCCTAAGAAGGCAATATTAAGGAGTGATGTCATTTTTGAAGGAACTTCATGACTTTGCTCCTCCTTAAATGTTGCCCTGATGATGGTTGATATATACATACATAATATATAATATAATAATATATATATATATATATATATAATGTTCACTCTGATGAAGGTCGATTCTTCTATGTGTGTGAAATATTTTCACCACACATAAACTGACCGAAACACATGTGTAAGTGATATCGATTAATGTGATATCGATTAAATTCATTTTATCCATCTACATTTTTTTCTTTACTCATTTTTTTCTCATATTATATAATAAATAAACTCTCAAACGTAGGCAAAAACTATTTCTCTGAATTTTTTAAGATGAGGTTTGATAATTTGTCTTTATTTAGATAATTTAGACTATTTTCCTAATCTTTTTGCTATCTAAACAATGTTTCGGATGATGTACCTGTAGCCTTCTTCAGAAGGCTGGAGGGAACATCAGCCAAACGTGTAGATAACAATAAGATGAGGACAATAGTCTGAATAATCCAAAAGTAGGGTAAAACTATTTATTCATTCATGACTAAATACATATTCTGAATGTTTTGCTTTTTATATTTTCTTATTCTTACACACACATACACACACACACACACACACACACATATATTATTTTAAACAAATTTGGTTGACAAATTTACATCCTCCAATGACAAATCCAGCTCCCCAACACACATACAACACACTCATTAATTTTTGACCCTATCCCTTATCATCCAACATTTTGACCAAACACCTGCATCTCCATATAACACTCCCCATTTGAGGGAAGAAAATCCCCCCCCCCAAGCCACCCCTGCCCCTACTGACAACCTACTGTTTTCACCATTCTGAAAACGTCCTTCATTGAAGCTAAGAACTGGGCTTTTGGTCCTGATGATGGTCATAATGGCCGAAACGTTGCATCATCGACAATAAAACATCCAGTTTCCATAACATTCCCGTGTTTGTCTACTTTTCTCCACATCCTCCAATATATAAAAAATCCTCTCCAACAATACTAAAATCCTCTATAAAAACACACCTACAAATCCTAGAAAGCAATTTGAAAAAAAGATAAAAAATAAAAAAACCTAAAATAGCCTTTAACAACACTGGCACCAATATATCAAGTATCTTTAATAACCAACACAACTAACCACAGCACCCCCTCCCCACATATAACAAACCTTCCTAACTGAATAAACCTGTGACCACAAAGAAAATAAAAACCACAATATCCTCCCAACTGAATAAACCACATGCACACATACATATACACACATATGCATGTGGCGCTGCACTCACACACACAATATACATGTTGTGTCATAATAAAGTAAAGGGTTATTTCCTATAAGTCTAACATGATCAAAGGGGAACCACTCTCGACTGATAAATTATTTATTTATTTATTGATCTACTAGGAAAAAAGAAGACGGTGTTAGGGTTAGGGTTTAGGGTTAGTTTAATGGGAAAATAAATAAATAATTTATCAATCAAGAGTGGTTCGACTCTGATCATATTAGACTTAGATAGGGAAATAACAAGTAAAGTATAATTAATATTTTTCATTGGGGGTAAAAAAGATCAGGAAATATAGAGACTTGTGTGTCACATGTTTTTTAGTGAGTGAATAGCTTTGGCAAGTGTAGAAATTTATTTTTTTAGTGGTGTAAAGTTGATGATAATGATGATGATGATGATGGTCAAACAAATAAAATAAAATAAATAGTCAAATTTAATTCATATAAGTTGGAGAAGATTTCAGCCATAGAGAAAACGAAACTAGAGATATATAATTTTAACTTCAAATATCAAGAAAGTCGTGTTTCTTTGTATACTTTAAATATTTTATAATTTTCTATTATTATTATTATTATTATTATTATTGTTATTTTATTTTACATCTAAAAATAATAATAATAGAATACAATCTGTACATGAAAAAATCTCCTGGCCAAAAACACAATGTTGGTAATTCATCAAATTAATTTTATCCATTCAATATTTCTTTCTTTTATTTATTTTATCCTTTCAACATATTAACAGATTCATTTCCATTTTCAACTTACATATATATACACACAAATGTTTATGTGAGTATCACAAAATTATTTCTGATGCCTGATATTCAAAAGATCTTTTGTTAATGACATTATGCAATGCTTTCCCATAATAACTATAATCTGTATTATTCGGACTATTGTCTTATCCGCAGTGTAATTACCCAGGACACTTTTTTGGGTAAGGTGGGCGTGGGGGGACTTACAAATCTGCTGCATATTCTAAGCCGCCAACAGGGAAAGAAAGAAGAAAAAGACATAACAGAAAATAAAGAAAATGATGAAGGAGAAATAGATGAGGAGTTTCAAACATTTTTTGGTTATTGATGTCTATTGAGTACTTAGTCTATATATTAATACTCTTGTTCCTTAATCTTCCAACCATTATCATCTAGTAACACTCTAGGTTAAAATGAGGCCATCCCAAATCATCCAAAATGAAATGCAAAAATGTAAGTCCTAATTATCTTGTGTCACCTTATCCGCCCCAATTCTTAGTTTCTATTTGAATGTCATCATCTCAGCTACCCTAATGGCATCGCTCTTTATTATAAGAAAGAAAGGGAAGAAACGACACTGTGATTAACAGAAAATAAAAGAAAAGAAAGGAAAAGAAGAGAGTATGAGGAAGATAGAGAGAGGTGTGAAGCAGGGATAATGCAAATCTGTTTAATGGAACGATCAAGGAAAATATGAAAAGAGGAAAGAAAGAAAAAATAAGGTGAGAGAGAGTAATTTCAAGATTACTATACTTTTTAAACATATTGAACATTGACAACAAGCTCTTAATAAAACATATCATGTAATAATTAAATTATCATACTGTGTTATATCCACAGCGGTCTGCTAGTTAAAATTATAACTGATTTATTTCTTGAATATTTGAGAGTGAGACTTTGATTATTTTGTATTATTGGACTTTGTCCTCATCTTTATTGTTATCACAAAAAATCATACATAAGTTAAAAGTAGATATTCTAGAATAGGACATTGGTTTACAATGTTCCAAATTCCTTGGAATTGTCATTGGGCACATAAGCATAGAGGATATAAGGTGTTGAGTTAATTACAGTTTCTAATGTACATTATCTTTTGGCAGCAGGTTCAATCTGGTCAAGGCAACAGTACATAGATAAATTAACACAGCTCAACACTTGGTACCCCAGTCGCATGGTTAGCGGAATGAGTTACCGCCATGGATTGATAGGGTTAGGTCAAAGTTCCAGTGAAGGCTTCCAATTATGACATCAAGGCTCCTGAAGTTCAAAGAAGAAGGTTCCTTGAGTTTGAGAAGGTTCTTGACGTTTGGATGTAAGGTTCCAGAGTTCACAAGAAATACCTGAAGAAGTCCGAAGGGGCACATTAGTTTGAAACATTGTGTAGATGAGGACATAGTCCCAAAATACTAAATAATCCAAAATTATGATTTAGTCTCAATACTTTTTGATCACTTCTCATATTTATATCTAAATTTGAATTAATCAAAAACAAAATCTGTTTTTTAAGTTTCAACAAGTTCCATTAACAACCTTCTATTGAACAGAAGTGTTTATAATTAGCATTATGTGGTAGGGCTTAATATGACCAGCCAATTAATCAAGTGGTCCTCCCTGACTGCCCGTCTAGCTACTCTCAAAGTTACAGAACTAGAGCCTTATCATCATGTCATACCCAGGACACTACTTGAGGGTATTGTTATGTAAGCAGTGATGTAGTTTTGATTACAGACAGACACCAAATTAATATTATAATAAGATATAATAATTTAGTCTCAATACTTTTTGATCTCATCTCATACTTTATATTAAACTGAATTAAACAAAACAAAATCTGTTTTTAAGTTTCAACCAGTTCCATTAACACCGATCTCCTATTGACAGAGTGTTTATAATTAACAGTATGTAACTAAAAGTTACGACTTGTATAAAATGGGGCTTGAGGAAGAAAAAACATCCAATAACAAGTTTCTTTTTTAAATTTAAAGCCCCGCTAAGAAATAAAAAGACTTCCATTCACAAACTTTCTGGTTTATAGAAAAAGAAGAAGTAGATGCTTATGCCAATGGTTCTAGGTTGACCGAATTATTCTGTGAAACATCTGTTCTTTCTTCTTTCGTGTGTCGACAAGAGAAACAACAAAAAAAAGGAGCCATTGATATGAGTTTTTAAATCCCATCTTGGCTCAATCCTCACTTTCGTTATCTTTGGTTGAACATTGGAATATTGTTCTGTTGAGATATCTGCAGTTTACAACTTGGCCTCTGTTGACAGAGCGTCTATTTGAAGGACATGGCAAAAAAAAATAAAGCCAGGTTCCTTACTCTCAGACATTTTACTGAAAAATAAAATCCCAGAGTAAATTGAAGACAGTAAGAAATGGAACAAAAAACAAAAACAAAGAACCTCTAAAAAGAAAATCTTTAAGATGGGACTTTACTGAGAATTCACTCTTGTAAAGTATTCTATAAAATGAAAAAGGGCCAGTTTAGCACAGTCGGTAGAGCGTTGGCTAGGAATCACAAGGTTCCTGGTTTGATACTGCCCTCGCCAACTCAGCGTATGAGTAGCACAGGGATCTGTGGGTAAAGTGAAGAGCTAATGATAGGTTGCGGTGCTCCACCTCAGACACTAAAATGATCTCGTTGGTCTAGCACTAGTGAAAAGGGATAGAACTCCCTGCTGTGTGGCTGATACTGATATTAGGCCACCCTGATGACTTTACTTTTTACTTGATAAAATGAAAACAAAATATGGAAAAGCATGAAGCTATTTTTGCCTGCGCTCATTGTCAATTAATTGACAAAACTAGATACCCATACACTTCTATGCATCTCCATAAATGTCCTAAATGGCTGTCCCTATCAGTCATTGCCTCTGCAGGTCGCCTGCACAGCATCCAGAATCCATACAGAGCTGATCAATATAGGTTCTGCTGTTTGGCCTACACTGGTATATGTATATATAGTGTCCAGAGGAGAACGTCACTTGTCTTTGCTTCTCCTGGAGTATGAAACATGTCTTGTTCATCTTATTGGATGGTTTATGTGATAGGGGTAAGTGGCCATACAGCTGCTTTCTTTTGAAGTGCTGCTTCAGATTTATTCAAGAGCAGCATGACAGCATCCTTATGTAGTTTCCCATCTAGATTTTCCTCTTATTGTTTCATGGTACCAGGTAACCATTACATTTTTTTGCACTGGCCATTCTGTATGGATCCCCACATAAAAAAACAAAAACAACTTGTATTAATTTGGTTTGGTTTGTTTTACGGTATATCAACCTCAGTGAGTCATTTAATGCCGGCAAAGTTTTAAAAATAAATTAATTCTATAGATACACAATTTTATAGACTCATGTTTTTCTATTAACCCATAGATTGGACTTTAATAGGTACTACCTATCCGAGTCAGAGTAGACCAGGGAGCAATGGTGATGAGGGGTAGCCGCATTCCCCAAAACTCCAAAACAGAACCTCACCATCAGATAGATTGTTAACGTCATTCAGGACATGTAGACCTCAGTCACCACCTTCTAGCACCCATATGATAAAAAGGCGTGGGGCTTGCCATAAGGGCAAATAGGGTTGGGAAAATCATATAGGTGCTTGATGTTACCAGTCGATTGATCAGAGGCCTCTCCGATCGTATCCAAGTAAGGGCAAAGTGGAGTGTTGCATGTCATCGGACTGCGCTCAGTAGATAGACCTGGGTTCCATCCTTAAGCATCATGGGGTTGCCACCCATGGCCAACAGTGGCCCACTGGGGGAGTCTTACCCCTCTGCAGAGGTGTAGTCGGTACATTTCTACGCCCAGCTGACAGGGTGGTGTATTAATTTGGCCTGGTGGATTACAATCAAGTGATTGTATTAATTTCATTTGACATATGCCTGCCTCTTGTCTAAGACTTGAATTGCAAGACATTATTTGCGATTGCCTTATCATAATATAGATATCCCATTTGGTATGGTATATATTAGTATACTTATTAACCACCATTCCTAAGTTCAGACTTTTTGGATAATTTCTAATACTAGGAGAATAGACGGTGCGCAGAAATATTGCCATATTTGACCCTGAGATTACAGATGCAGACTATGCAGATTGATCTAGCACTTTCTCACAAATACACCTGCACAAGCTGAATCACTGTTTCATAGCATAGAGGACACTCGTATTTTGTTTTGCAATTACAGTTGGGGTTGTATGTTGCTTGTGGTGTGGTCTATAGTATTTTTTTGTAACTAGGGTTACCTGAAAGATCGTGTATATGCAGGCAGACCCCACACGATAGGGCGAACTGAAAGAAAGCATCCGTAGAGAGATAACAGCTATTCCAGTTGATATGCTAACCACAATTTACGTGATATGAGAAATTGATCTCTTAAAATTTTTTCGGTGACCATCCAAAGACATGAATATTCAAATCTTAGATTACATGTAAAACACCTGTGTACAAGTTATGTAATAAGTATGCTTAGTAACTCTGGGTCACTTTTGTAATCTGAGAAAAATAGCATTTAAAATGTGTCCCATCATTATGGTCCACCCTATATATATATATAATATATATATATATATATATATTTGATATACCAAACTTGTTGGTAAATCCTCACGGTAAGAAAAAAAAACAGCAAAATAGTTTGTTGGTAAAATTACTATCAAAACATTCCTGGGGATAAAAAAATTTTGAAAAAAAGAAAAGACCAAGATAATCGTACAACCAAAAATAATCTATTAGTACAATATTTTGGCCAAAAGAAAAAACACTTTATATGTATATATATATATAAGTATATATATTCATACAAACCCACCAGGAGACTAAAGCTAATAAGTTAAAAAGTGCTCAATACCTAAGTAGAGTAAATAATAAAGATAAATCTAATGAGTCAGAACAAACCTACTAAAAGTTTTAGCTAATGCTCTTCAGGCCTAAACTGACTCTGAAGAGCATTAAGCGAAACTTTAGTAAGTTTGTCTGACTCATTAGATTTATTCTACTTCAAGCACTTTTATTCTCATTTCTCCAATACTAAGAAAGGACTAACTATATATATATATATATATATATACTAACTATATATATATATATATATTTTTATTTTAACAATGAAGGAGTAACCTACTCGAGTTTTCATCGATTGATTCTTCAGGGTTACTTTAGTTAATTAATTGAGTTTTTGATTAATCTTAGGTGTTATAAACATGCCTGTTGGAATACTAAAGTTAAGTTCCATTCCAACAGGCATGTTTATATGCTAAGATTAATCGAAAAATCGATGAAACTCGAGTAGGTTACTCCTTTCCATTGTTAAAATAAATTTATTGCTCTACATTGTATTGAAGCACTTTGTATTTGTTTTTTTCTCAACCTTAGCCTCTGGATATTGTGCGCTTCCAACGATCGTACTTATACCTACCGGTAAAGTATACTTATACATATACAAATATATATATATATATATATAATATATATATATATATATATATATATAATATATATAGTTAGTCCTTTGTTAGTATTGGAGAAATGAGAATAATGTTGATTACTTTGTAAGAGCTGTATTTTTATTTATCATAGTGTACAATGCATTTAAGGTGTGACCGTAGCAGTCGCACCTTAAATGTATTGTACACTATTTTGCTTAATTTTTTTTTTTTTTTTTTTTCTGATGCTCATTATGTTACTATTTTGCAACTTAGACAAAAATTAAATAATCGGTTAAATAATATATATATATATATATATAATATATATATTATATATATATATTGACATTGCATTCTGTAGAAAGATATTACTACCAAGGTATGTGAACTGGTTTTCTAATTTCAGTTTTGCTACCCCAATATATATAAGATGAAAACATCTCCACATTAGGTAGCAAAACTGAAATTAGAAAACCAGTTCACATACCTTGGCAGTACTATCTCTTCTACAGAATGCAATGTCAATATATATATATATATATATATATATATATATGTAATATATTAAGAAAATGAAAAAACACAGGTTTAAATGGGTTAAGTAGTGAGTTTATTGGCCGACGCTGCAGTGTTTCGATCTATTAATTAGATCATCTTCAGGATATTTGTTGGTATATGGAAGGTGATAAGAAATTATTTATCACAGAATAACGAGAAAAAAGCGAGTGGTAGTCATTGTTATTCAGTCTGTTTAAAAATTTTTGAGGTTTGAAAAAAGGGATGGTTTGAAATATGGCGTGGGTATTGGGACGGTGTTGGTGTGTGTATCGAAAGGAAAATTGTGCATTTTTTAGGTGTGTGGTTGGTGTGTGTGTATAATTTTTTAACCTGTGGTTTTTCATTTCCTTAATATACTACATACCGTAGGATTCACTTCCTTTCTTACACACACACACATATATATATAATATATATATATATATATATATACTAGACATTTCTCATTTCAATATACCATCGGATTCGCTTCCATTTTCAACTTACATTATATATATATATGTATATATATATATATATATATATATATATATATATATATGACATTTCTCATTTCAATATACCATCGGATTCGCTTCCATTTTCAACTTACATTATATATATATATGTATATATATATTATATATATATATATATATATTTATATATATATATATATTTAAATTGATGGAAGCAACAATTGCTAGATAATAAGTAATCAATAAGGAAACCCATGATATATCTTCTAAATTTTGCTGACCATGTGTGTATTAAGAACAATCTATGCTGCAACATCTAAAATCGCCCAATTCATTCACCCTGCTTCATAATTAAAAAATACCTTCAAAATTTACTACCAATCAAATTGCAGAAGTAAAAATGTATTTTATTTACTAGACTGTACATGCTGCCAAAAACAATATGTCGAATAGTCAGAATGGCCATTTATTTTAGGCTAACAAACTATAGACACAGAACAAAATCTATGGATCACAACAAATTAATACCTGTAGAATAACCTTCCGCTTAATCAAAGACAAAAACAAAAATGGATTAACAAAATAAAAAAGTTTTTATCCATTTGGACTTAATATAAAAGTTGGACACAAAGCCTAGTGGATAAAGGAGTTAGGTTAAGACAGTTCTAAGTGACGTTATCTCTAGACTGCCCAGGTTCAATCCTGGTCAGGGGCAGCAGTAAATAGAATAATAATTAACACAGCTTAACACCTGTACCCCAGCTATGGTTAGCGAATGAGAACAGGATACTACCATGGACTGAATAAAGTGTTAGGTTCAAAGTTCTGTGATGGCACCCAATTATGACAAGGGAGGTTCCCGAATCCGAGAAGTACCTGAAAAAGAAAGCTTGGAGGCACTCGGCTGAAACCTTTGTACAAATAAATAAAGATGAGGACAATAGTCCGAATAATACAAATAATACTAATAGAATGTTTTTTCTGTCAATTCTTAGGTTTCTATTCTTTCATTGGTAATCAAATACATACATACAACACAAATCTATATAGATATCTATAGACACACATACATACAGATATATATATACACTCACATCCATACGTCTAATTATATGTATACACACATCCATATATATATATATATATAATATATACACACACACACACACAATCCATATATTTATATATATATATATAATATATAACATCCATATATACATACACATTCATCCATATATTTATATATATATATATATACATACTCCATCATATACATACACATTCATCCATATATTTATATATATATATATATACATACTCCCATATATACATACACATTCATCCATATATTTATATATATATATATATACATACTCCCATATACATCAACATTCATCCATATATTTATATTATATTATATACATCTCCCATATATACATACACATTCATCCATATATTTATATTATCATACTCCCATATATACATACACATTCATCCATATATTTATATTATATATATATACATACTCCATATATACATACACATTCATCCATATACTTTATATATATATATTAATATATATATATATCTATTTCTATACTCCACTTATATACATACACATTCATCCATATAATTTTATATATATATATATACATACTCCCATATATACATACACATTCATCCATATATTTATATATATATAATATACATACTCCATATATACAATACACCATTCATCCATATATTTATATATATATATATACATACACATTCATACATACATATACATACACACAATACATTCATATATATACACAAACGCACATATATATGCACAAACGCAAGCACATACATATATTTGCAAACACACATTCATACATATATACATACACAAACTCATGTATATATACATACACTATACATTACTTAAAATATTAAAAAGGACACAAATATCAAATACTACAATGAATCAAATCCACCATTTTCTGAGTCATGTACAGTATTTAACATTGTAGGATTTTAAGACTTTAAAATTTAAATCAGCTTTTGCTGAAAATAAAATTAAACAAAGATTTATTGCTCATTTGGACAAACACTTTTAAAATGTTTATATTAATTAATTAATACTTGCAAGAATATGCACCCTCTGGGCATAAGTATTTATCTTTTAATGTAATGAAATATATTAAATTAGAAAGATTAACAAAATTAAATAAGAACACATATAAAAGGATTACACTTATTTTAGTTATATTTAATTAGTTTCTATATATAAAATCATTCATAGGATTGATTTTAATATTTAGAGAATAAAACAATAATATTAGATTGATAACACCAGTAATTATTTATTAAACCCCAGTTTTGTTAAAACCTATATGCAAATTAACAACACCATATATTAATATAACCTTACTTTTAGTGATATATAATACACATTGCAGGATTTTAAATGCACTAATAACATGGGTTAAAACAATGGAAATCTAACTCAGATTTTCATAGAGACATTGTTAAATAAATAAGATTTATTATATTTATTAAATTATTTGAGAAGGAAATAAATACTCATTGACAAACTTATGCAATTCCTGAGGGTATTGTGACATAAGCAATGACAAAGTTTTGGTTCTAGACAGACACTGAATCTCCATTATAATAAGAATTATATATATAATATATATATATATATATATATATATTGATGGACTCGATTTCAACGTATGAGGTTCCGACAACCTCTTTTCATTAACCTTGTGTGTTAATCGCAGTGACATTTCAGCCCCGCCAATGATTTACAAAAGAAGTCCACAGATGGAACAAGAGTGGGTGGATTATTAGAATGTATTGCTGGGACACTAGCCAATGCTCTAGTCCTTTCTCTAGCTTGACGCAGCTTGGTGAGCCTCCGATGCTGCAAAATTCTTGATTCCATTGTAACACAAAGTCCTCCATGTTTTACGATCGAGTGCTGTGCTCTCAAAAGTAGCGTGATCTATATTTGCAGCTGAGAGGTTACTTTTCTACTTGTTCCTTAAATCTGAGCAATGGTCGACCCACATTTCTTTGACCACTGTCAAGCTGACTATTACATGAGAATCTTTGGTATTCTGTCATCATGCATATATATATAATATATATATATTATATCTATCAATAAAGTTTACAATAAAGTTTATTATACATTGAGCTCTCTTCAGTGTTTTAAAGATTTGCTGTATTTATAACAATACTGGATCATCAATATTAATACAGTGTATCTTAGAAAATAACATGTAGAATCATCCCTTACCTACCCGCATGTGAAATGTGGCGCTTGGGTATTTACCAGTTTTGAATGGGTAAGAGACGTCTGAAATGTAGCCACCTATGATTCTCTTTTGGTGCCATTATAGCATGTGGCCTACCTTTTTGATTCTGTTATAGTATATGGCCTACCCGGTTTGAAATGTGTCTAGCTTAGTAGAGTATATTTATAGATATAAGTAAGTAGAAGAATTGCATTGAATAGCTAATTATTTTTCAGCATATATTCAATTTCGAGAAATGACAATTCCCTGTCCATTATGAAGCTGCTATAATAAGTAATTAAGAGAATTTTTAAAAATTTATCCATAATTTACATGAACCAGACATTACTTTAATTGGTAAAATTTCTAAAATTCCTAAATAGGGTTAAGGTTAGCAGTTATGTATTATAACCTTATACTAAAGTGCTTTTATGGTAGGCCACGACTAGCCTATAAGAGATGACATGATTTCATAGGCGCATCATCAAAAGCGTTAGGCACAATAGCTATAGATGGGGTACCGTAGCCGCTCATTTTCTATAACAATATTCTTTACCAATAAAGCCCCCCCTTGTGCTTTTCTGGGGAAGTAAGTAAAGTTGGCACAGTGGGCCTACGTATAAAAGCTATATCAGAGACCGGACAGGAAGGGGAGTCCTAGTCCCCTTTTCACTAATGTTAGCCAGCGGAAATTTTGTTTGAGGGCTGGTGGGGCACCGACATCTACCGTCAGCTTGCCCATTTATGCACATAGATCAGATTACCAACCTATGCTAGACTCATATACACTGAGGTTGGCAGGGGACTGGTCGTCAGGGAACCAGAACCTTATGATTCCAAGGTGGGTGCTCTGCTTGATTAGGCTAAACTGACGCCAGCCCTAGTGCAGAAACAAATCCTGGAAGGCTGCATCCCAAAAAAAAAAAACAGCAAATGTACGGCACTTTACCTCGCCATCTCACAAACCATTCAAGCATCATTCCAGGGGATCGAGAAGCGTTCCATGTATTAGATTAGATTTTTTTTCTTTTGTAATAATATCTTTATATTTTCGTTTCTTTATTTCAGAATTATTATATTACCATTCATCATGTTGAAGACATTTACATATTATATTTTAGATTAGAGAGTGAAAATATATATGATCTTTTGATAAAACTGTAGTATGGATTGACAATTCTGATCTTTATGAACAAAAGTATAAATTGTAGGGGGTGCGAGGTCCAAGCAAAACTCTTTATAGGGGTGCGAGGTCAGAGGCAAAAACTCTTTTAAGGGCGTGGGAAAATATGACAAGGTTGGGAACCACTGCTCATCCAACATGAAACCAGTCCACTCTTTTGAGGGGGAGGTGGTTTATGCACTGGTTGCAGAAATCCAGTTGGCATATGTAAAGCGTGCGACAGTCTGATGAGACAAGAAGCAGACAAATACATGGGTAAGGGGTTTTTGTTTTTTGTTAATATGTGTAGAAAACAATTTTGTTTGACTGACATGAAAAGGATTTTGGGGATTTTTCCATTTTTTTTAAGGAGCATCAAAAGAGAAAAAATAAGAAAAGGAGAAATTTTTTCTGAATTTTTTATTTCATTTTTTAAAAAAGAATTCCTCTAAAAATTTTTTATTTAATTTGAAAAATAAAAAGAAAAGGTAACCATATTTTTTTTAAATTTAAAAAAAAATTGAAGTCAGTTTTTGATTGAATAAAAAAGTCATTTGAAAATTACGTAAACGAGTAATGAGAGTGAGAAGTAATGAAAGATGAGGAAAAATGAAAACGGAAGGTTATGTTTAAAAGAAAAAAAAAATTGAAAAAAAGAAAGAAAAAAACAATTTGAAGGAAGACTTCACTAACATCAATGAATTGAATGTTTTAATTTTTTGAAAAAAAAGAAAATGAAAGAAAATGAGAAATATATAATTTTGGGAAGAAGAGAGGACAAATGAAGAAAAGTGAATGAAAATGAAGGAAAAGAACAATTGAATGTTTATTTGAATAAATAAAGGAACGAATAAGTAGGAAGAAGAAGTAAATTATTAATTGAATTGTAATGGATTTCAACCTGTCTTGGGTGATTTCATGCTTTAAGGGCATAAAATTGCATGGCATTATCACCCTTTTTATCATAAATTTGCTAGAAGGCAGTGGCTGAGGGTGTTCATGTCCTGGGTATTATATTAAACTATATCTGATGGTGAAAGTCCAGTTCTGGAGCTGTGGGGAATGTGGAGCACCCCTTCATAACCATTACTCCCTGGTCCACTCTGACCCGGGGTGGTAGTACCTTGTAGGGTCGCCCATCTATGGGTAAATAGAAAAAAATTGAGTTTGAGAAAAATGGTTGAATACCCATAAAAAAGGGTTGGAGTTTGCTATAAGGGCAATAGGGTAGGACAATCTTATTAGTGCTAGGCTTGACGTGACCCCCAGTTGATTGGAGCTGACCGCCTTCTAGCCACAAACTCACAGTTACAGAACTGGGCCTCATCCCCAGTGTAATACCCAGGACACTTTTGGGTAGGTGGGGGTGGGGGACTTACAAATCTGCTGCATATTCTAAGCCGCCAACAGGGAAAGAAAGAAAAAAAACATAACAAAAATAAAGAAAAATGATGAGGAGAAATAGATGAAGGAAAGTTCAACATTTTTTGGTTATTGATGTCTATTGAAATACTTACTATATATTAATACTCTTGTCCTTAATCTTCCAACCATTACATCTAGTAAACAACTCTGGTTAAAATGAGGCCATCCAAATCATCCAAAATGAAATGCAAAATGTAAGTCCTAATTATCTGTGTCACTTATCCCCGAATTCTTATTTCTTATGAATGTCATCATCTCAGCTAAATAATGGACCATTCCGTCTTTATTATAAAGAAAGAAAGGGAAGAAAAACGACATGTGATACAGAAAAAATAAAAAGAAAGAAAGAAAGAAAGAGAGTATGAAAGATAGAGAGAGGGTGTGAACAGGATAATGCAAATCTGTTTCAATTGGAACATAAGGAAAATATGAAAAGAAGGAAAGAAAGAAAAAAAAAAAGTGAGAGAGAGTTAATTCAAGATTACTATACTTTTTACATATTGAACTATTGACAACAGCTCTTAAGTAAACATATCAAATGTAATAATTAAATTATCATACTGTGGTATATCCACAGGTCCTGCTAGTTAAATTTAATGATTTTTTCTCTGAATATTTGAGATGAGACTTGATTATTTGTATTATTTGGACTATTGTCCTCATCTTTATTGTTATCACAAAAAAATCATACATAAGTAAAAAGGTAGATATTCTAGGTAAAAATAGGACATTAGGTTTACAAGTTCCCAAAATTCACTTGGAATTGTCCAGTTGGGCACATAGCATAGAGGGATATAGGTGTTGAGTTTAATACAGTTCTAGTGACAGTTATCTTTTGGCAGCAGGTTCAATTCTGGTCAAGGCAACAGTAACATAGAATAATTAACACAGCTCAACACTTGTACCACAGTCATGGTTAGCGGAATGAGTCTACCCCCATGGATTGAATAGGGTTAGGTTCAAAGTTCCGTGAAGGCTTCCAATTATGACATCAAGGCTCCTGAGTTCAAAAAGAAGGTTCCTGAGTTTGAGAAGGTTCTTGAGTTTGTGTAGGTTCCAGAGTTCAACAAGAAATACCTGAAGAAGTCCGAAGGGCACATTAGTTGAAACATTGTGTAGATGAGGACAATAGTCCAAAATATCTAAATAATCCAAATTTAATGATTTAGTCCAATACTTTTTGATCACTTCTCTCATATTTTATATTAAATTGAATTAATCAAAAACAAAATCTGTTTTTAAGTTTCAACAAGTTCCATTAACAACCTTCTATTGACAGAGTGTTTATAATTGGCAGTTATGTGGTAGGGCTTAATATGACCAGCCAATTAATCAGAGTGGTCCTCCCTGACTGCCCGTCTAGCTACTCCTCAAAGTTACAGAACTAGAGCCTTATCATCAGTGTCATACCCAGGACACTACTTGAGGGTATTGTGATGTAAGCAGTGATGTAGTTTTGATTACAGACAGACACCAAATTAATATTATAATAGATATAATAATTTAGTCTCAATACTTTTTGATCTCATCTCATACTTATATTAAACTGAATTAAACAAAACAAAATCTGTTTTAAAGTTTCAACCAGTTCCATTAACAATCTCCTATTGACAGAGTGTTTATAATTAACAGTTATGTAACTAAAAGTTACTGACTTGTATAAATGGGGCTTGAGAAGAAAAAGCATCCAATAACAAGTTTCTTTTTTAAATTTTAAAGCCCGCTAAGAATAAAAAAAGACTTCCATTCACAAACTTTTCTGGTTTATAGAAAAAAGAAGAAGTAGATGTCTTATGCCAATGGTTCTAGGTTGACCGAATTATTCTGTGAAAACATCTGTTCTTCTTCTTTCGTGTGTCGACAAGAGAAACAAAAAAAAAAAAGGAGCCATTGATATGAGTTTTTTAAATCCCATCTTGGCTCATCCTCACTTTCGTTATCTTTGGTTGAAACACTTGGAATATTGTGTTCTGTTGAGATATCTGCAGTTTACAACTTGGCCTCTTTGAACAGAGCGTCTTTTGAAGGACATGGCAAAAAAAATAAAGCCAGGTTCCTTACTCTCAGACATTTTACCGAAATAAAATCCCCAGAGTAAATTGAAGACAGTAAGAAATGGAACAAAAAACAAAAAACCAAAGAACCCTAAAAAAGAAAATCTTTAAGATGGGACTTTACTGAGAATTCACTCTTGTAAGATATTCTATAAAATGAAAAGGGCCAGTTTAGCACAGTCGGTAGAGCGTTTGGCTAGGAATCACAAGGTTCCTGGTTTGATACTGGCCCTCGCCAACTCAGCGTATGAGTAGCACAGGGATCTGTGGGGTAAAGTGAAGAGCTAATGATAGGTGCGGTGCTCCACCTCAGACACTAAAATGATCTCGTTGGTCTAGCACTAGTGAAAAGGGATAGACTCCCTGCTGTGTGGCTG
>CM042175.1:25971687-26009187 GCA_023376005.1 Doryteuthis pealeii
ATATATATATACATACACATTCATACATACATATACATACACACATACATTCATATATTACACAAACGCACATATATATGCACAAACGCAAGCACATACATATATTTGCAAACACACATTCATACATATATACATACACAAACTCATGTATATATACATACACTATACATTACTTAAAATATTAAAAAGGACACAATATCAAATACTACCAATGAATCAAATCCACCATTTCTGAGTCATGTACAGTATTTAACATTGTAGGATTTTTAAGACTTTAAAATTTAAATCAGCTTTGCTGAAAATAACATTAAACAAAGATTTATTGCTCATTTGGACAAACACTTTTTAAAAATGTTTATATTAATTAATTATACTTGCAAGAATATGCACCCTCTGGGCATAAGTATTTATCTTTTAATGTAATGAAATATATTAAATTAGAAAGATTAACAAAATTAAATAAGAACACATATAAAAGGATTACACTTATTTTAGTTATATTTTAATTAGTTTCTATATAAAATCATTCATAGGATTGATTTTAATATATTAGAGAATAAAACAATAATATTAGATTGATAACACCCAGTAATTATTTATTAAACCCAGTTTTGTTAAAACCAGTATGCAAATTAACAACACCATATATTATATAAACCTTTACTTTTTAGTGATATATAATACACATTGCAGGATTTTAAATGCACTAATAACATGGGTTAAAACAATGGAAATCTAACTCAGATTTTCATAGAGACATTGTTAATAAATAAGATTTATTATATTTATTAATTATTTTGAGAAGGAAATAAATACTCATTGACAAACTTATGCAATTCCTGAGGGTATTGTGACATAAGCAATGACAAAGTTTTGGTTCTAGACAGACACTGAATCTCCATTATAATAAGATTATATATATATATATATATATATATATATATATATATGATGGACTCGATTTCAACGTATGAGGTTCCGACAACCTCTTTCATTTAACCTTGTGTGTTAATCGCAGGTGACATTTCAGCCCCGCCAATGATTTACAAAGAAGTCCACAGATGGAACAAGAGTGTGGATTATTAGAATGTATTGCTGGGACACTAGCCAATGCTCTAGTCCTTTCTCTAGCTTGACGCAGCTTGGTGACCTCCGATGCTGCAAAATTCTTGATACCATTGTAACACAAAGTCCTCCATGTTTTACGATCGAGTGCTGTGCTCTCAAAAGTAGCGTGATCTATATTTGCAGCTGAGAGGTTACTTTTCTACTTGTCCTTAAATCTGAGCAATGGTCGACCCACATTTCTTTGACCACTGTCAAGCTGACTATACATGAGAATCTTTGGTATTCTGTCATCATGCATATATATATATATATATATATTATATCTATCAATAAAGTTTACAATAAAGTTTATTATACATTGAGCTCTCTTCAGTGTTTTAAAGATTTGCTGTATTTATACATACTGGATCATCAATATTAATACAGTGTATCTTAGAAAATAACATGTAGAATCATCCCTTACTACCAAGTTTTGGATAAATCTCTTATATATATATATATATATATATATATATATATATATAGGAAAATAGAAATAAACCCAACAGTGTGTAAGAATGGAAAGTATGAAAAAACAAGTATTCAGAGGATGTGTTTATTTACAAATGAATAAATAGTTCTTCTTTCATCCTCTTATTACATGAACATTTAAAAATACATATTCTGCAGGACTTTGATCAGTTTTCTTGATTATTGTAATCTTTTATTTTAATACAAATATTAACTATCCTAAGAAGGCAATATTAAGGAGTGATGTCATTTTTGAAGGAACTTCATGACTTTGCTCCTCCTTAATGTTGCCCTGATGATGGTTGATATATACATACATATATATATATATATATATATATATATATATATATATATAAATGTTCACTCTGATGAAGGTCGATTCTTCTATGTGTGTGAAATATTTTCACACACATAAACTGACCGAAACACATGTGTAAGTGATATCGATTAATGTGATATCGATTAAATTCATTTTATCCATCTACATTTCTTTTCTTTACTCATTTTTCCTCATATATATATATAAATAAACTCTCAAACGTAGGCAAAACTATTTCTCTGAATTTTTAAGATGAGGTTTGATAATTTGTCTTATTTAGATAATTTAGACTATTTTCCTAATCTTTTTGCTATCTAAACAATGTTTCGGATGATGTACCTGTAGCCTTCTTCAGAAGGCTGGAGGGAACATCAGCCAAACGTGTAGATAACAATAAAGATGAGGACAATAGTCTGAATAATCCAAAAAGTAGGTAAAACTATTTATTCATTCATGACTAAATACATATTCTGAATGTTTGCTTTTTATATTTTCTATACTTACACACACATACACACACACACACACACACACATATATTATTTAAACAAATTTGGTTGACAAATTTACATCCTCCAATGACAAATCCAGCTCCCAAACACACATACACACACTCATTAATTTTTGACCCATCCCTTATCATCCAACATTTTGACCAAACACCTGCATCTCCATATAACACTCCCCATTTAGAGGGAAGAAAATCCCCCCCCCCAAGCCACCCCTGCCCCTACTGACAACCTACTGTTTTTCACCATTCTGAAAACGTCCTTCATTGAAGCTAGAACTGGGCTTTTGGTCCTGATGATGGTCATAATGGCCGAAACGTTGCATCATCGACAATAAACATCCAGTTTCCATAACATCCCGTGTTTGTCTACTTTTCTCCACATCCTCCAATATATAAAAAATCCTCTCCAACAATACTAAAATCCTCTATAAAAAACACACCTACAAATCCTAGAAGCAATTTGAATAAAAGATAAAAAAATAAAAAAACCTAAAATAGCCTTTAACACTGGCACCAATATATCAAGTATCTTTAATAACCAACACACTAACCACAGCACCCCCCCTCCCCACATATAACAAACCTTCCTAACTGAATAAACCTGTGACCACAAAAAATAAAAACCACAATAAATCCTCCCAACTGAATAAACCACATGCACACATACATATACACACATATGCATGTGGCGCTGCACTCACACACACAATATACATGTTGTGTCATAATAAAGTAAAGGGTTATTTCCTATAAGTCTAACATGATCAAAGGGGAACCACTCTCGACTGATAAATTATTTATTTATTTATTGATCTACTAGGAAAAAAGAAGACGGTGTTAGGGTTAGGGTTTAGGGTTAGTTTAATGGGAAAATAAATAAATAATTTATCAATCAAGAGTGGTTCGACTCTGATCATATTAGACTTATAGGAAATAACCAAGTAAAGTATATTAATATTTTTCATTGGGGGTAAAAAAGATCAGGAAATATAGAGACTTGTTGTCACATGTTTTTTAGTGAGTGAATAGCTTTGGCAAGTGTAGAAATTTATTTTTTAGTGGTGTAAAGTTGATGATAATGATGATGATGATGATGGTCAAACAAATAAAATAAAATAAATAGTCAAATTTAATTCATATAAGTTGGAGAAGATTTCAGCCATAGAGAAAACGAAACTAGAGATATATAATTTTAACTTCAAATATCAAGAAAGTCGTGTTTCTTTGTATACTTAAATATTTTATAATTTTCTATTATTATTATTATTATTATTATTATTGTTATTTTATTTTACATCTAAAATAATAATAAATAGAATACAATCTGTACATGAAAAATCTCCTGGCCAAAACACATGTTGGTAATTCATCAAATTAATTTTATCCATTCAATATTTTCTTTCTTTTATTTATTTATCCTTTCAACATATTAACAGATTCATTTCCATTTTTTCAACTTACATATATATACACACAAATGTTTTATGTACAGGTTGTATATGACTTTTGGGGTCATTTACTGCTAAATTAAGTCATTTTGATATTTAGTTTCTTACAAAAAAAAAAAACATAGCTGGGGGTTGATGAGGTTCATATCTTTCCCAATAAAAGGGTGCTCCACATTCCCCAAACCTCCAAAACTGGAACCTCACCATCAGATAGAGTTTAACATCATTCCTAGGATATGAAGACCCTCAGCCACCGCCTTCTAGCACCCATAGGATAAAGAGGGTTGAGGCTTGCCATAAGGGCAATAGGGTTGGGACAATCATATAGGTGCTAGGGCTTGACATGACTAGCCGATTGATTGGAGAAGGCCTATGCGACCACCCATTTAGCCCAAGGAAGGACCAAAGTGGAGTATGGACTGCTCAACCACCTGGGTTCTATCATTAAGCATCAAGGGTCACCACCCATGGCCAACAGGTGGCCCCATTGGGTGAGTCTTACCCCTCTGCATAGGTGCAATTGATGTATTCTAATACCCCAGTCGACATGCTGGTATAGTTTGGGTACTATGTCAGTTTTATACATTGAAATACTTATACATTATTAAATTGGAACAGCAACAATTAATTAGCTTAAGAAAAGCTCAATGTGGAGTCTGAAAGTGAACATAATAGTGCTGTGGTGAGCCAAAAGTTAACACTTTGAAAGCAGAAATAAAATGACGAAAATAAACGCTTTACGCATGGGATCACTGCAGCTAGAAAGAAATAGAAATAGAAATATTAAAAATGATAATTTTCAACCGATCAGATGCGTTCATGCCTAAAAGGAAGTTTTTCAAAAAATACCTATTTGGAGCCCAGGTAAATCCTCTATAAACGAAGTATGCCTGGATAGTCCACGTCTCTCAATTTGAGAAATATTTGCCTACTGCTGAAGGTATTACAAGCTATATCTTTCGCTCTCTACAAGTTACTTCACTGCTGATATATAGTACTCCACTCTGAACATTTAAAAAAAGCCTATTCTGCAGGACTTTGATCAGTATTCTTGATTATTGTAATTTTTTGTTTTAATACAAATATTACTTGTTGAATTTATTTGTTCTTTTTTTCCTTAATATATGTGACCTTATGGTGTGTTTATTGTAATTACCCATATATATATATATATATGTATGTACAACCCATCGACCCCATATACCATAGTGCGACTGGAGTTCAAACTTGCTTACTATGATGTCACAGTAGAGCACATAATTCACTATGCCACAGAGACGCCCTAATGTGCAGGATATATTGTAAAAACTCTGCAACATAAATTTATGTAAATGTTATAGAAAAATATGTACATACTGTAAGTAAAAAAAGAAAAGTATATATTGCAATATACTGCAACATAAATTATTACTTTGTTTAAAATCTAAAATTCCAAAGCTCCTGAACAACCAACACTCAGTGTCTATTTCCAAATTTTCATTCCTTTAAATGATCACCCATTTAAGGATTGAACAAGCTCATTGTAGAATCAACATCATACTCACCTTTACAGGAAGGCTGTGACTAGCATCCAGTCACCAGATAAGAAAAAAACAGGCAGTAACCAAATACAAGCCCTGTACAAACTACCAGAACACAGTCAAGTTTTTGGTATATATATGGATAAAAATATCTGCACTAAAACCAGCAATCAATGAATCCTGGGGATGAACTTGGCCAAGCCACACAGTGGAATAGCCCAACCTGCTATTTAAACCACCTACCAAGTCTGGATTCTCAGAGCAGATTCAACTAGAAACACAGCTAAATACTGGTCACTCAACACAAATCTTGACATGGCATTGCAAATAGGATACAAACCTGTGAGGGAATATCCCATTGGATTTTGAATCCCACTATTCTCCCTCCATCTATGGGGAAATACTAGGGCCGACTGGGCTCTGGTAATCTAGTGGGAACCGGTGCTTTCAACATGACTGTAAAAGAAAATGTTTGTATATGAAATCCTCTTTTGATTGGTTTTTATTAGCAGTTTTAATAAGATTTTAAAGTTTTACCACAAACACACACATATACATATATATATATATATATATATATATATATACATGTGTGTGTATATATTGTAGATAATATGGGTGCTATATTTCCAAGCAGACAGTGCTCAATATCATTGATAGAGCATTTATATTTGAGTTAAGGCAGTGTGGACATGGAGTCAACACCTAGTTACTGACAATTTCTCAGATAAATATTGCATAGGCAAGAAACTGTCACTAACCAGGTGTTAACTCCATGTTCACACTACCTTAACTCAAATATATATGTATATATGTATGAGAATGATGTGTATTTGGGCAGCAGATTCTCTTCTGAGAATTACAAAGGACAGACAAGGATTTGGTGTTTAGCTTTTTATTCAGCTTTTCTTTTTGGCAAGAAAGATATCACAACAGCGGTTGTAGGTAGTTTGAGGGTGGAAGTCTTAAAATGCATTTGATATAGGAACAATCCCATTCCACAGTCACTTGATCCTTAGCTGTTATATCTACACCTGAAACCAGTACCAATAGCCTACACAGTCATACATGATGTCACACCCACCTAAAAATCCCTTGAACACAGACGTACTGACATCCTCAAAAATGACTGTTGACTTTTTTGTAATATAAGGTGTGTGTTAAAAGTCAATTCCTACTCATAGACTCAGCAAGAACCATGTGATCAAACTCTTGGCCAATCGCTGGCAGTACTCTGCTGCTGATACAATACTTAAACTGGAGCATACTGACCATAACTACTTTGACTTTCATTGACGACGGACATAGGATTAAATCACTGGACTTTTAACAATATGCTGGATAGGACTTATACGCAGGATAGTATTTATACGCTTACCAAAGGATTCCATAACTCAGGACTTACTTACTTTAAGCCCTTTTCAACTGGCCAAGGATGGCATTTAAAAACATAACAATGACCATTAGGCAACTAGTCTAGAAGGAAAACTTTGAATTTAAACCAGCTTTATTGTTTAAAAAGTGACCATATACACAAAGTACATTGGTACCTTGAATTACAAATGACCCATCAGCTGTCACTTGGTTGATTTTTTTGCTTTGTGTTGAAATCTAAAATTTGAAGTGTAAGCGAGCTTTAGAATATGCTTATATTAACAAGTTCACTTAACCTGCATTGGGGAAACACAATGAAACCTTGATAAACGAATCTAGGAACACCAGAGATCGGTAAAGACAAATGACACACAAAACGCCCTCTTCACACATATAAAACACTTTGATCATACATTCAACGTCAACCATGCATCATTACTCAAGCTTGGTTTGGCGAGAGAAACCATGAACGTAGTAGTTCGAAGCGTGCACGACTGTGTTTGGCATGCAGAACGAAGATTAGAGGAGAGTGGGGAGATTGAACTCGCATTCTCCTGATCGTGAGTCGTGGCCCAACGCATAGGAATGACTAAACTATCCAGAGTGGCCAGGATGTGAAGGATTGACTTCATGCGTGCTGATTAGTGTCGCATGTGCTGGTCAGAGGAAGGAGCCCGGATGAACACTGTAATTGTGTATATATTTGACCAGCTCTGAGAAACTGGGAGAAACGCTTGCAGTAGCATTTTGGCTGTGGTGACGAGTGGACGAGAGACGAGACCTTGTGATAGTATTGGTGAGAAGAGCGCAGAATTGTCGTCGGACTTAACTGTGCCCCCCAGAGAACATTCATATTACACGCCATTTATGCAAATCATCAGTCATTGCAAACTCAAAGACCATAAAACAAAGGTCCCCTTTTTTCACCTTGTGCTAGCCATCGCAAAAACTGTGACTCAATGTTAACAAGCTCACTAAAAAAATTTAAGTTACCAAATTCATTACCCCAAAGAAAAATATTTATAAAAAGATTTAAAATTAAAACATATTACAGCTCATAATTCATTACATTCTATTTCATTATGTTTTTATACGATTCTCTGCTATTTCTCGGGTAATACTTTTTTGGTACAGCCAACTGCCTCTCGCTCGAGTTCGGCCTATGACATCAGCTAAAAAATATTACGTTTTAAAAGTAAAATAAATGTTTGGTCTTGGTCGTACTTGTGTAAGCGAAGAAAAGTTTGTTTTCATAAAAATTTGTGGGTGTGTTTAGACCCACTGATGTTATAGGCCGAACTCGAGCAAGTGGCAGTTGGTCGTACCAAAAAAGTATTACTACTATTTCTCTTATTTAAAAAAAAAGTTTTTTTTAGGAGGGTCTGAAATGGATTAATGGCATTTCAGTTTATTTCAATGGGGAAAATTGATTAAGTTTATGTCTAAGCACAACAATTAAGTCAAGATACCCCTGTATGTATATAAATTAGAGTGTGAGAAAGAAACTGATAGATAAATAGTAGGGCAGACTGGGTTCTTTAGCCTTGTTTAGGCAACTAGTCTAGGAGAAGGAAAACTTTGAATTTAAATCAGCTTTACTGTTTAAAAATTGACCTTGTACCATATCGTGTCTGTAGCAGAGGAGTTGGGTAAATATATACAATAAAAAGCAACTTGTATTAAGAAGATGAAGGATAATACCAAGCAAAATCATTCATAGTAATGATTGACAGAGCTTCATCTATATATATATATATATATATATATATATAGTCATGCACAGATACGTGTTTCAACTTATCAAGTCTCTTCAGTGTGGCTAGACTTGTGTAAGCTACCTACAGCCGGGATTGAAATCCAATCGATTCAGCATCAGTCAGACAGCTTAACCACGGCTATCATCACCTACAGAATTTGAAGGGGATTTTAACTCTTTTAATACACATTTCTGTATGTATGTAAATATATATATATATATATATATATATATTAGGGTAGGTCGATTTTGGAACTGTAATGTATCCCATGTGGCACAAGTTGAAAATTGACAAGGAATTAACACACAAAATTTTTTTTTTCAAAACTTTGCTTCGTTTGAGGAAATTAATTTCAATCTTTTAAAATGTTATCACTGTTAAAACTTAATTAAGGGGGTTAAAAAGCAGCTGTTGGTGGTGATGGGGTGCATATTTTCAATTTGAATTTTAGTTATAATATTTTATCCGTTTTGTTTAAAAAAAACCAATATTTTTTTATTTATTTGTTTTTTTATTTTATAATACTTAATATATTAAATTAAAAACAATATTATTTATTTATTTATCTACTTTTTATTTTATAATATTTAATATATCAAATTAAAAACAATATTATTTATTTATTTATCCATTTTTTATTTTATGATATTTAATATATCAAATTAAAAAACAATATTTTTATTTATTCATT
The DNA here is from genome assembly GCA_023376005.1 of Doryteuthis pealeii. Lineage (NCBI taxonomy): Eukaryota > Metazoa > Mollusca > Cephalopoda > Myopsida > Loliginidae > Doryteuthis > Doryteuthis pealeii. The sequence continues at coordinate 25,980,889 of CM042175.1, forward strand.
TATTTCTTATTTTATAATATTTAATATATTGAATATTGAAATTGTTAAATTTTCTAACCAATTTCTGGGCCAAATCTTACAAAAACGAGGATTTTTGGTGCATTTTAACCTATTATTATGCTATTTCCTCAAAAAGTAGTGCAAGTAAAAAATATAGTTTTTGGTATCAGTACTCATTATACCAACACACAACTTTGGCTGTTTGAGAGAATTTTATATTTTTTAAAAAGTGAAAAATCAACCTACCCTAATATATGTAGACACACATAAATAAAGTACAAACTTCAGCCTAGAAATAAAATTACATGAAAGCTAAACTCGTCAAAAATGAACAATAATGGTAATTCTTCTTGGAATGAGCTTAGACAAACTGTCAGTCTTTATTTTTCAGGATTTCAAATGAAGACACTGTGCTCTTGTGTTCCTGGGGTCAGTTGAGTGGTGCATCGTTTTTGATATCTAAGGGGCATTGACAACATCCTGTAATTTAAGAAGATGAAAACACTACCTTTGGCGCCACTGATATTAAAGAAAATTTGGTTATTAATGCTAGAGTCTTTGGGGAGACAGAAAGGACAGTGTCTTGGTGATAAAAGTCTTGCTAATTTTGGTAAATTGGTGCCAATTTTTCTGGAGTTCAAATCTTCATGGATCTGTCTTGCATAAAACCAAATGTAAACACTTTTTGTTTATTTTCAAATGCTCTCTCTCTCTCTCTCTCTCTCTCTCTCTCTCTCTCTCTCTCTCTCTTTCTTTTATAAAAAGTAAGTAAAGTAAAGTAAAGTCGTCGGGGCAGCCTAAAGTCAGTATCAGCCAGACAGTGAGGGAGTCTATCTCCTTTTCACTAGCGTGAGACCAAGGAGTTTTTTTTGCATCTGATGTGGAGCGCCACACATACCATCAGCTCCTCACTTTATCACACAGATCCCTGTGCTACTCATATGCTGAGTGGGTGAGGGCCTGTATCAAGCCAGGAACCTTGTACACACTCACTCACACATTTATATATATATATATATATATATATATATATATATATATATAAAACAAACTTACAGACTCATACACTCACATATAAGTAAAAATGGGTATTTTAAAAGGCAATTTCTTACTAAAACGTTTCAGACCAATAAGCAGCACTCCACAAAAAAAGCCACTGTATGGCTACTTGCCTCCTATCACACAAATCATCTATGTTAAACCAACAAAATATCCCAGTTAGATGAACAAGACATGCTGGACACTGCTGGAGAAGCAAGGACAAACTCATGTGATATTTTCCTGTAGACACCTACATATAGACACACCAGGGTGGGCTGACCACCAAAAGCCTACATCAGTCAGCTCTATGTTGATTCTAGATGCTGTGTAGAAGACCTGCCAAAGTTGATAACTGATAGGGATGAGTGGTGAGAGAGTAATGGGTATCCATGCTGTCAATGTAGTGTGATGATGATGATCATGTCAATCATTATGTGATTAAAATCTTTTAATGTTTTTAATTTTTAATATTATTTAACCATTTGATACCGGTGTGAAACTTTTAATATTATTTAAGCATTTGAAATAGTTATGAAACTTTTTATATTATTTAACCATTTGATATAGTATTATTTGTATTATTCGGACTATTGTTCTCATCTTCATTGTTATCTGTATATTTCCTGTTGGTTTGTTTTCCCGATGGTTCCCGATTCCGACAAGAAATACCTGAAGAATGCCGGAGGGCACATCGGCCAAAATGTTGTACAGATAACAATGAAGATGAGGACAATAGTCTGAATAATCCAAATAATCCAAATTATCAAGCCTCATCTCAAAAAGTCAGAGAAATAGCATTTGAAACTGACTATCATTCAATCATCTGATATTGGTGTGAAACTTTTATTATTATTTAAATTTGTTTTTTTTTAAAATGACTCTTTTAGAACACAAATACAAAAATGTTACCTGTAGTTTAAATTGAGTGACAAAGGTTCTTCAAGAGAAAAAAAAGTCCTCTTTGGAGAGAAACTTTTATACTGACTTTTATACTTCTCGACTGGCCAAATTATTCTAACTTTGAGTGGTGACAGATCTATACAACAGCTGGGGCTTTAGAATGCACCAACTGCACCTCTGCAGGGGGTAAGACCCCCCCCCTCGATCGGGCCACCTGTTAGCCGTGGGTGGCACCCCGTGATGCCTAGGGATGGAAACCTGGTAGCTGAGCAGTCCATAACATGCAACACTCCAATTTGGCCCTTAGGTAAGACGAGTAGTCAGAGAGGCCCTCTCCGATTAATTGGCTCGTCATGTCAAAACCCTAGCAACTATATGATTGTCCCAACCCTATTGGCTTTATGGCAAGCTCCAACCCTTTTTATGTTATATTTGTTAGAAGGCGATGACTGAGGATCTTTGTGTCCTGGGTATGATGTTAAGCACTATCTGATGATGAAGTTACAATTCTGAAGCTCTGGGAAATGTGAAGTACCCCTTTATCACCATTACTTCCAGGTCCACTCTGACCTGGTGTGGTAGTACCTTTTAGGGTCCAATTTATGGGTTAAATAGAAAAGACAAATTTGAAGAATATCTCAGGAATATCTCATATGAGGGCTTGACATGACCAATTGATTGGATCAGGCCTCTCTGGCTGCCTGTTTAGTAGCCCAAGTAAGCGCCGAAGTTGAGTGTTGTAGGTTAGATAGTCCAATTAATGGGTGCAGTCAGTGTATTATACAACCCCAAGTTGAGTGTTATAGGTCACGTGACCACTTAGTACCCAGGTCACAGATTGCTCAGCCACCAGGATCTCATTCTCAGGCATTCCAGGTAGTCCATTAATGAGTGCAGTCAGTGTATTATACAACCCAAGTTGAGTGTTATAGGTCACGTGACCACTTAGTACCCAGGTCACAGATTGCTCAGCCACCAGGATCTCATTCTCAGGCATTCCAGGTAGTCCCATTAATGAGTGCAGTCAGTGTATTATACAACCCCAGCCAACATGATGGCTGGTGGAATTGCTCAGTAAATAGCATAGTAAACATAAATTATTGTATCTGGTTTGCTGAAAGTCTGATGAGTGCCGAGGATCCGATGAGCTCGGAAGATCCGATTAGCTCGGAAGTTTTGATAAGCTCCAACAATATGTTGTCAAAGACAGAAAAAGAAAAAGGCATCCAAAGATTCCGCAGTATCCGCAATACGGTTATCCAAACAATAGAATATGTAACTGAATATTGATTTTGTAGTTTCAGTAGAATTAAATACTAACAAATGATATATGTATTAAGTATTATATAGATTTTTATTTCATATTGTTGGATTATCTATTGCAAAGGCAACAATAGGATTTATATGTAATAAAATTGCAAATCATCGTTTCTTGCTTAAGTAGCACATCTTTCTTATTAATTCTTATTATAAGAAATAAAAAAAGGTTATCATACTCACTTTCACAGGAAGGCTGCAACTAGCATCTAGTTGCCAGACAAGGGGTAAACAGGCTGTAACCAAATACAGACCCTGTACTAATTCCATAGCATAATCATGTGTTGGGTATTTATGGATCAAAATGTCTACACTGAAAACCAGCAGCCAATCAGAATTCAGGAAATGAGCTTAGCCAAAGTACATAGTGAAACAACCCAAACCTGTATATAAACCACCTACCAACACTCTCATGCTCAGATTAGATTCAACTTTCAATACAGCGGAATACTGATTAGTTAGTATAGGGTCTGTATTTGGTTACAGCCTGTCCACCCCTTGTCTGGCAACTGGATGCTAGTTGCAGCCTTCCTGTGAAGGTGAGTATGATATGTTGATTCTACAATGACAAGCACCTAACCTTTTTTTATCTTAAGATACAAGAAGGTGGTAGGTGAGGGTCTACTACAAGTTTATTATTACACAGGAAGTTATTTCCTGTAATTCTTTAATACATTTTAAGTTAACAAAAATTATTTCTACCAATTTATCAATACACATGAAATCATATATACAAAAAAAACAATATTTTGTATTAAATAACCCACAAGGATTGATATGCCATTAAACAAAATCATTAATCAACAAATACCATTAGAGTTCCACCACTACACTTCTTCTAGAATGATAGCTTTGACATTAAATAACCCACAAAGGTTGATATGCCATTAAACATGGAAATCAAAAAATTGATGTCGAACACAGTTTGATCTAAAGAAGTAACATCTACGTAGGAGAATGTCCTAATTGATTGAGGGGGAGAGTGGAAGAATATCCCACTTGGCTGTGGGGAGGAGATGTGGAAGAATATCCCACTTGGCTGTGGGGAGGACATGTGGAAGAATATCCCACTTGGCTGTGGGGAGGAGATGTGGAAAAATATCCCACTTGGCTGTGGGGAGGAGATGTGGAAGAATATCCCACTTGGCTGTGGGGAGGAGATGTAGAAGAATATCCCACTTGGCTGTGGGAGGACATGTGGAAGAATATCCCACTTGGCTGTGGGGAGGAGATGTAGAAGAATATCCCACTTGGCTGTGGGGAGGGGATGTGGAAGAATATCCCACTTGGCTGTGGGGAGGAGATGTGGAAGAATATCCCACTTGGCTGTGGGGAGGAGATGTGGAAGAATATCCCACTTAGCTGTGGGGAGGATGTGGAAGAATATCCCACTTGGCTGTGGGGAGGAGATGTGGAAGAATATCCCACTAGGCTGTGGGGAGGAGATGTGGAAGAATATCCCACTTGGCTGTGGGGAGGACATGTGGAAGAATATCCCACTTGGCTGTGGGGAGGAGATGTGGAAAAATATCCCACTTGGCTGTGGGAGGAGATGTGGAAGAATATCCCACTTGGCTGTGGGGAGGACATGTGGAAGAATATCCCACTTGGCTGTGGGGAGGAGATGTGGAAGAATATCCCACTTGGCTGTGGGAGGAGATGTGGAAGAATATCTTGGCTGTGGGGAGGAGATGTGGAAGAATATCCCGCTCAGTCGGTAGTGCATTTGGCTAGAAACCTCATGGTTCCTAGTTCGATAACTTAGCGTATGAGTAGCACAGGGATCTGTGCGGTAAAGTAAGAAGCTGATGTTAGGTGTGGCGCTCCGTCTCAGACACAAAAACAATCTCCTTGGTCTAGTGCTAGTAAAAAGGAGATAGACTCCCTCACTGATTGGCTGATACTGACCTTAGGCCGCCCGACAACTTTACTTTTACTTTTTATATATAATATTGATATTGCTTTCTGTAGATGAGATATTACAACCAAGGTATGTAAACTGGTCTACTAATCTAGAGTGGAGATGACTCCATAAAACACATAAAGTCAGTTTTATCCGAGCTAATAAAATGGCTGATGAGACAAGAAGCAGACATACAGATGGGGGAGGGGGTTTTGTTTTTTGTTCATATGTGTCAGAAAACAATTTTGTTTGACTGACGTGCAGGAATTTTTTTATTTTTTATTTTATTTTTTCCTAAGGATCAAGAAATAAAAAAACAAAAATTGAAATTTTTGCTGATTTTTTTTTTATTTAATTTTTAAAAAAAAGAAGAAAAGGTAGCCATATTTTTTAAATTAATAAAAAAAATTGAGTCAACTTTGATTGAATAAAAAAAGTCATTTGAAATTACGTAAACGAGTAATGAGAGTGAGAAGTAATGAAAGATGAAAGGAAAAATGAAAAGAAGGTTATGGTTAAAAGAAAAAAAGAAATTGAAAAAAGAAAGAAAAAAACAATTGAAGGAAGACTTCACTAACATCAATGATTTGAATTGTTTAATTTTGAAAAAAAAAAAAAGAAGAAAAAAAAAGAAAGAAAATGTGAATGTCTAATTTGAGAGGAAAAGAGGAAAAATGGGAAAGAGTGAATCAAAATGAAGGACATTTTGTTTCAAGAGATGAAAGATAGAAAGAAAGAATCGAGAAAAACAAAAGAAAAGATGGAATTGTATTTTGGAGAAATAAAAGAAAGGAAAGGAGACTGAAGAAAAGAAAGAAAGAAAAAAAAAAGAAAGTGTAGAAAGAAAAAAAAGAAGAAAAAGGAAAGAAACAGTAGTAAGAGAAAAGTAAAAGAAAAAAGACAAAAGGAATGAAATGAAAAGAATGAAAAGAAAGAGGAATAAAAGAAAGAAAACAATTGGAAGTGAAAAGAACAAAAGAAATGAAAGAAAAATTGAAAAATGGAAAAAAGAAAAAAGAATAAAGGAATGAGAAAATAAAAGAGGAAATGAATATTGAAAAGTCAAGAAGTTTGAAGAATGAAAAAATAAGATAAAAATAAGAAATGAAAGAGAATTATAAGGAGAAGAAAAACAGAAGTTTATTGAAAGAAAAAAATGTAATTTTACGATAGAAAACTTTAAGGGAAATAAAGAAAAAATAAAAGGAAAGAGAAAAGGAAAATAAATCTTAAAGAGAATAAGAAAATGAATGAAGAAAATCACAGGACAGAGAAGAAAAGGAATGATATAAAGAGTATGAAAGAGAAAGAGATTCGAATGACAAAATAAATGTAGAAATAAAGAGAAAGAAAATGAATGAAGAAAAAGAGAAAAAATGAATGAAAAAATAAAGAGAAAGAGAAAAATGAATGAAAAAAATAAAGAGAAAGAGGAAAAATGAATGAAAAAATAAAGAGAAAGAATAAAAACGAATGACAAAAAATGAAGAGAAAGAGAAAGAGAAAAATGAATGAAGAAAATAAAGAGAAAAATAAAAAAAATGAGTGAAAAAATAAAGAGAAAGAGGAAAAACGAATGACAAAAAAAATGAAGAAAAAGAGAAAGAAAAATAAATGAAGAAAAAAGAGAAAGAGAAAAAATGAATGACAAAAAATGAAGAAAATAAAGAGAAAATGAATGACAAATGTTAAGATAAAAAGAACAGGACAGAAATGAAAAAGAAAACAAGTCAAAAGAAAAAGAAAAAGAAGAAGAAAAAAAATAGAAGAATACTTTTGGAATCCTTTGTCTTTTAGACAAAAAAAAAAAGGAAATCTATTTGTCTTTGAATTCCAATGTCTGCTGGAGAAGAGAATCAAAATTTTCTTATTCCTTAGGAATCCCAAAAGACAAAGGGTTTTTTTTCAATTTACTCTCTAGTTTTGGGAGTTGATTTTCATCATTTGCTGGAACTGTTACTAATTTCCTGAAGACTTTCTCTCTGTAGACAATAGAATCATCCAATGCACAACGATAAAACAGGGACTTCAATCTTTTTAAAGAATTCAAACTAAGCAGAACAAACATTCTGTAATAAATGAATTTTTGGAATCAAATATAAACAATTTAGTTGGCTTTATTCATTTTTAAACCCATTGAACTTTTAACAACTACGTAGTCTGTACAGGGGATCAAATTTTTTTTAAAAGAAGAAAAAAAGGCAAAATATATCCAGACTTCCCTCCAAGGTAGAAATAACTGTATTTTAAGCTATCCTATTATTCCATTTACCAAAGGGGCAGGTTTAGCTCAGTCGGTAGAGTGTTCGGCTAGGAATCACAAGGTTCTTGGTTCGATATCAGCCCTCACCAACTCAACGTATGAGTAGCACAGTGATCTGTGTGGTAAAGTGAAGAGCTGATGGTAGGTGTGGCGCTCCACCTCAGATGCTAAAATAATCACCTTGGTCTAGCATAAGTGAAAAGGGGATAGACTCTCTGGCTGATACCGACATTAGGCCACCCTGAAGACTTTACTTTTTTACTTTTTTTTATAATTTCATTAACTCTTTTAAATCGTAGCTGTTGGATCCTTGAATACCCTGTACCTGAGCTTAAAAGATTCACAAATAAAACTAATCCCAAAACACATTCAAATTCCACTTCCAGTGGCAGACGTCTTTGTTTAAATCTATCCCATAATTCCATTAAAAGAAAAACTTTGAATAGTTGCTATATTAAGTCCTTTACTATTTGTAAGTTTGGGTTCTTTAATGGCATATCAACTTGCATAGGTTAATTAATTCCAAAGCCATCCTTGTAGAAGAAAAGTTGTGGTACTATTTAACCCATAGTTGGAAAGATGAGGCGGGGGGGGGGTTATACCTTTCCAAAGAGTATTAATCCAAAAGTGAATGTAATAGAATGTAATAGCGTGACTGGAGTTCAAACTAGCTTACTATGATGATCTAGTCCAGCACGGTAGCCATTAGCCACTATGCCAAAGGGACTATTTTTTTGGGGGGAGGGGGGGTGTCTTACCCCCATGCAGGGGATATAGTCAGCAAGTTTTACTGATAGGGTTACCTATCTAAGACTAACGACTTATACATGATTATATGGTTTAAAGTAACTATTCCTGGTTGGCACCCTTCCGTCTACTATAGACGATGTCATAGAGTCCACTTTGTTTTTCTTTTTTTTTTTTAATATCTGCAACTGCATGAGTGGTTGAGCAGCTTAATTTTTGAATGGCAATCTCTGGTGCAGTGACTGCAAACACTTCGGGGGGCCAGGGCGGATGCCTTCGTTAGGTCCATCAATGTGGTGCAGAGTGGCATCTGCTCTCCCGGCACCCCTCCTGCAGCTTGCCTAGTCAGATCATGTCCACGGTTGCTCGGAAGCCACACTGTGTCCCTGGATATGTGCAAGATGCAAAGTCTGCAGACACGCCAGTGTAACACGTGCAAGACTTCTCAAACTATGCTGAAGTCACTCCAATCGCCTTTGTTCCTGTGTTCCTGTATAAGGGGACGATGGTAGCGTCCTGCTTGTTCTGAGGGATGTGTCCATTTTCCCAGCAACTGCAGAGTCGCTAGTGTAGTGGTTGAAGCAGTGCTGCCCCATGCCCTTTTTTTTTTAAAACTATTCCTATTCAATAATAATCATTTGTTTGCACACAGTTATATGGTTTCATAATGGAAGCAAGTGGTATAATGGTTAACGTTGTAGGAAATGGATATGATGAAATGAGTTCAAATCCTGAACAAGGCTATTTGCATTTTACATAGTGTTAATACTCTTGGGAAAGGTATGATGAATTCAACTATATTCTCTCCTGCTACCCCTGTATGTATATTAGAGATAGAGATAGATAGATAGATATATAAAGAGACCAATAGATAAATAGTAGGGCAGACTGACCTTTTTAATCTTTTTCCCCTCACAATATATATATATATCTAGGAGTATCTAATAACGATCTCCAACTCCAGATACTTGAGTTCTGGTACATCTCTAAAATCCAACCAATCCTGTGCACACAAAAGACTTTCCACAAACTACTACTGTTTGATACTTCCAGTTTAAACCTTTTGTGTGGTGGAACTAGAAATTTTCGACCCCCCCCCCCGCATGGTTCGTAATTTCTAATAATTTCTTGTTCCTGTAAATTTCTTTTTTTTTTTTTTAATTACAATCCTATTCGTAACTCCAAACATCTATCAACTGAATTTCTCTGATGAGATCGATCGAAAAAAGAATAAAGATTAACTTAGAATGAAATATCTAATTATAAGAGTTCCCTACTTTTCTTCTTAGAAATTCCTCTTTTAAAATGTATACGCTTTTTCGTAGTCTAATATATATATATATATATATATATTTGATAATTGCTGATGAGACCAAAAGAGGTCAAAACAGCTGTCCAGTGCTCCGGATGTCGCAAATGGTGTTTGCCGAGTTGTCTGGTCGTGGTAATATGATTCAATTATCAATTATATATAATTCCTCTATGAAATTTAATATATATATATATATACATAACAATTAGGTATGAATCTAACTATTCTTCCTCTAGCTATGGGTATATAGGGGGACAGACTGGGATCTTTAACCATGATTAGGCAACCAGTCTACCTAGAGTCACATCCTGCTTGTGAGGAGGGGTTGGTAAATATATAGTGTATATTAAAACACTTTAAAACTCTACTTAAGTTTGCAGATATCTTTCTTAAAATCTATCCCATGATTCCATTAAAAGAAAAGCTGTGAAGAGTTGCCATTTTTAAACGTCATGGAAGTGAATTTGGCATTTTCTAAGACATCAGATGTCTGAACGAGTTTAGGAAATTTGGTAAGCAAATGTGTGGGAAAGTATATATTTACTCAACCACACCCGCATGGGCAGGATGTGACACAAGGTCAATTTTTAAGCAGAGTAGGGTTGGTTTTAAATTTAGAGTTTTCCTACGAGACCGGTTGCTGTACCAAGGCTAAAGAGCACAGTCTGCCTTACATTTTACTCAAGAAAGGGAAAGATTGTTTCATGCCTTTCCCAAGGGAATTAGTGTGATATGAAACCCAAATAGCTTTATTCAGAATTTGAACTCATGTCACCATGTCATAAGGTGATAACCATTACACCCTGTGTCTGTGTGGGAAAGTAATAATTTAGAAATCATAGGTGTAGATCATGAGAAGAATGGAGATCTGCATGCTGATTGGTTAACAAAAGTGTCATGTGACAGAGTCAGGAATTTACTTAGACTCTAAAAGTTAGTGACAGGATCTGTATTCCTATCTAATACTATTTGCATACAATTGAACGGTTTTAAGTATTCCAATCTAATACAAATAATTTTCACACAGCTGTATGGTTTTATGTATTCCTATCAAATACTAATAAGTTGCACACAATTATATGGTCTCAAGTATTCCTATTTATTACAAATAATTTGTACAGTTATACGGTTTTAAGTATTCCTATCTAATAATAATAATTTACACACAGTTATGTGGTTTCAAGTATTCCTATCTAATACACATAATTATATGGTTTCAAGTTATTTTTCCATTTAATAATAATAATTTGTTTGCAAATAGTTATATAATTTTAAGTAACTAATAATAATAATCATTAGTAAACAATTATAGCTTCAAGTAACTATTCTTATTACAGATAATTTACAGTTATATGGTATCAAGTATTACTATCTAATACTAATAATTTTCAAATAGATCTATTAAACCCTAACAGGTACTACCACTCTGAGCCAGAGTGGAACTAGGAGTAATAGTAATGGAGAGGTATTCCACACTCCCCAGAATTGGAGCTTTGACAGTAGATGCATTTTAGTGTCATACCCTGAACACCACCCCCCATACTTGCAACTTTGTATCATAATCCTAACCATGGCGAATGGGTTGGGTAAATATGTACCTAGGGTACCCCCTATTTTATGAGGGGGGGGGGATCTTGCCTCTCTGTCGAGGATACAGTCCATGTTATAGTGCCACTGACAGGGGCATTGAGTTTTTGTACTATATTCTTGTAAAACATCGTCAAGATACATCAAAGGCGGACATTTGGTAATGTTTCGCCAGCATCATTACAGATTTTGGGTTTCGCAACGATTCTCTGTTCCACTGGTAAACCTGTTGTGATGTAATTCCAGCTCCTTCCCAGATTCGCTCTGTGTAGTTTTATGAGTAAATCTTTAATTTATTAGAATATTGGCCCAGGGATTCGCAACAGTCATGCTGAGACTTGCTCGGTACTTAAATCTAATAAGAGACTTGGAACATTCATAAATAAAAGTTAGTCATTGAATATGCGCTGTAATACGTTTTTAGAGGGTGTTGTCAGTGATATCAAATCCTGGTTCCCAGGGGAGTTTCGGGTCTTACAACATCAGACTCCCCTCTCCAGGTGGACCCTATCGGAGAAGATTGAACTCTGATCCACCCTCCTTAGAGTGGGCAAAGAAGTGTGGCTAGAATAGTTGGTTGGATTTTTACGGCATGTCAACCCTTGTTGGGTTATTTATGTCGAAGATGTTTTGTTTTATTTATTTTTGATAGTACTAATTTTTTTCTTCCTATAAACTCATTTTTTAAAACTTTTTTAACTCATTTTTCCTATTTAACCCATAGATGGGACCCTAAAAGATACTACCACTACAAACATCATTTCCAGGACAAGCTGTTAAAATATTATTTAAAAGTCTTCTCTTTGAACAACACAAGATTAGATTACAAATATTTTCTTGTTTTACCCCAAAAAGTCAAAATTCAAGACATATCGAAAAAAACAACTTTCTTGATTTGGCATTTGTACTAACAAAGTACTAACGGGGGGGGGGGGGTCCCACCCTGACCTGAAATAGTTTCTCTCCCAAATGTTTTCTTTTTCCATCCCCACCCTTCGCACTTCATCAGGCCCCCCCCCAACCCCTTGCTGACACCAACTTGATGTAAGCTTCTCATGTTTGTATATTGACCATTGGGGGGCTGTAATTGGGGTGGGGGTAGGTTGGGGGGCTGTCATGGGGGTGGGTAAGTTAGGTACAGTAAAGCAGTGTGTCGAGGTGGGAGGTTGGTTCTTTTCGGAAAGGTTGGCGGAAGTTTCTGTTACATCAAATATTTGATCCTTACCGTGAGGACTGCTCTGACCCACAAAAGATGATTCAACTAGGGTAGAAAAATCTTCCTCTCCACCCCCTGCCCCTGACCGAATAGTCACCCTCTCCCTCCCACAACTTTGGAATGAATTCTATACCCTACCAAGCACTTACCCTTCCCTTGTGATTAGCTTATTAGGATAATTGTAGTTTTTGTTTGGGGGGGGGGGTCGGAGGGGGAGGTTTTCTTGGTTCTTTCTCTTTCTCTTACATTCCTATTATGAATCATTTCATCTTCATCTTAAAGAAAGAAAGAAAGAAAAAGAATTATTTAATAATTTATTTTTAAAATTGTTCTTTTTTTTTCGGTTATTTTCTTTCATTCTTTCTTTCCTTCAGTTTTCTTCCGTGAATCATTAAAATCCTTTTTTTTTAAATTTCTATCAAATTATTATTTCATATTCTCGCTCATTCACTTTCTCTTTCTTTTTATTCCTTATTCTTTCTTATTCATTATCATTCTTTCTTTTAATTCCCATTCATTCATTCTCTTTTTTTCTCATTCCTTCTTTCTTTTCTTCTTTACATTCTCAGACTTTCTTTCTTTCTTCTGTCCCATTCTTTTTCTTTATTTCATATTTTCATTCATTTCTTTCTTATTCCCATTCTTTCTTTTGTTCTTTCACTCATATTTTTATTTATTCTTTTTCTTTATTTCATATTTTCATTCATTTCTTTCTTATTCCCATTCTTTCTTTTGTTCTTTCACTCATATTTTTATTTATTCTTTTTCTTTATTTCATATTTTCATTCATTTCTTTCTTATTCCCATTCTTTCTTTTGTTCTTTCACTCATATTTTTATTTATTCTTTTTCTTTATTTCATATTTTCATTCATTTCTTTCTTATTCCCATTCTTTCTTTTGTTCTTTCACTCATATTTTTATTTTTTATTTTTCTTTATTTCATATTTTCATTCATTTCTTTCTTATTCCCATTCTTTCTTTTGTTCTTTCACTCATATTTTTATTTATTCTTTTTCTTTATTTCATATTTTCATTCATTTCTTTCTTATTCCCATTCTTTCTTTTGTTCTTTCACTCATATTTTATTTATTCTTTTTCTTTATTTCATATTTTCATTCATTTCTTTCTTATTCCCATTCTTTCTTTTGTTCTTTCACTCATATTTTTATTTATTCTTTTTCTTTATTTCTTCTCATTCATTTATATTTTCATTCATTCATTCCTCACATTCCCAGTCTTTCTTTCTTCCTTTTTTTAAGTTCCATTCTTTCTCTCTTTCATTCATATTCCCAGTCATTCATTCTTTCTTTACATTCCCATTATTTATTTCCTTTCCTCTCTCTTTCCTTTCTTCTTTCTTTCTTTCCTTTTCTCTCTTTTCTTTTCTCTTCTTTCCTTTCTTCTTTCTTTCCTTTCTCTCTTTCTTTCTTCTTTCTTTCCTTTTCTCTCTCTTTCCTTTCTTTCTTTCTTCTCTTTCCTTTCTTCTTTCTTTCTTTTCTCTCTCTTTCTTTCTTCTTTCTTTCCTTTTCTCTCTCTTTCCTTTCTTCTTTCTTTCTTTCTCTCTCTTTCCTTTTCTTCTTTCTTTCCTTTCTCTCTTTCTTTCTTTTCTTCTTTCTTCTTTTCCTTTTCCTCTCTTCTTTCTTCTTTCTTTCCTTTTCTCTCTCTTTCCTTTCTTCTTTCTTTCCTTTTCTCTCTCTTTCTTTCTTCTTTCTTCCTTTCTCTCTCTTTCCTTTTATTTATTTCCTTTTCTCTCTGTTTCATTTTCTCTCTTTCCTTTCTTCTTTCTTTCCATTATTTCTTTCCTTTTCCTTTATCTCTTTCTTTCTTTGTTTTTCTAACATTTCAATTGTATTATTTTATTTCAGTTTTTTTTTCTTGCAGACAAAACATCAATTGAACTATTAATTTCAAGAAAAGAACGTCAAAAATTGCTGATAAATAAATTATAAAATGATTTTAGGAAAGAAATAAAACAACAAAACAATTAAGACTAATAGGAGGAGGAGGAGGAGGAGGATAGAGATGGGCTATATGTATCAAGAAAGAAAAATTGTAGATTGTGTAAATGCCACAATCCAAGAAATCGAAGAATACACAGAAAAGAGCAAAGAAAGATTAATTACAGCAGCTGCAACATATGGACAAACAGAAAAACAACAAAAACAAAAAAACAGAAATGGGAAGAAAAACAATTATATGGATACTTCAAATGACAAATTGGGGAAGTTTAACATGAAAAGATCTAGACATGGTTAAAAAGAGGAAATCTCAAGAGAGAAACCAAGTCACTAATAATTGCTGCACAAAACAAGACCATAGGAACAAATTATATCAAAGCAAAAATTGATAAGGCACAACAGAAAAGCAAATGTAGGGTGTAAGGTGACAGATATAAGATTGTAAACCATGTATTGTGAATGTAGCAAACTAGCACAAAACAGGAATACAAAGCTAGGCATGACTGGGTTGGGAAGGTAATCCACTGGGAATTATGCAAAAAATTAAATTTTGACCATACAAAATAGTATATGCATAAACCAGAATCTGTTTTTGAGAATGAAACACATAAAATTCTCTGGAACTTTGTGATAAAAAAACGGATTGCTTTATCCCAGCCAGGGGACCAGATCTAATGTTGATTAACAAAATAAAAGAAACTTGTCATCTGGTAGATTTTGCAGTCCCAGCAGATCACAGGGTGAAGCTGACGGAAAATGAAAAGATGGATAAATACCTGGACCTTGCTAGAGAATTGAAAAAGCTGTGGAATATGCGAGTGAAAGTGATACCAATTGTAGTTGGTGCACTTGGAATGGTCCCAATAAACTTGGAAAAAAGATTGGAGGATCTGGAAATCAAAGGAAGAATTAAGACCATCCAGACTACTGCACTGCTGCAATTGGCTCGAATATTCAGAAGAGTCCTGGAAACCTGGATACTTGTTGTCATTCAGACTCTAGTAAAATACCATCAGCTAACGCTGATGTGAAAAACTCAAAAGGAGTGAAAATAAAAGCTAAAATTGATAAGACACAACAGAACAGCAAATATAGGGTGTGTGGTGACAGAGATGAGACAATTAAGTGAATGCAGCAAACTAGCACTATGAGAATACAAGGCTAGGCATGACTGGGATGGAAAGGTGATCCACTAGGAATTGTGTAAAAAACTAAATTTTGACCATACATCAAAATGGTATATGCATAAACCAGAATCTGTTCTTGAGAATGAAACACATAAAATTCTCTGGAACTTTGAGATAAAAATGGATCGTCTTATCCCAGCCAGAAGATCAAAACTAATATTGATTTACAAGAACTTGTCAACAGGTAGATTTTGCTGTTCCAGCAGATCACGGGGTGAAGATGAAAGAAAACGAAAAAACAGACAAATAGGTTGACTTTGTTAGAGAACTGAAAAAGCTCTGGAGTATGAGGGTGAAAGTTATACAAATTTTAGTTGGTGCACATGGAAGGTTCCCCAAAAGTTTAGAAAACTGACTAGAGGAATTGGAAATCAAAGGAAGAATTGAGACCATCCAGACAACAGCATTGTTGAAATTGACTAGAATACTCAGAAGAGCCCTGGAGACCTGAGGAGACTTGTTGTCAGTGACTCCAGTGAAAGACGATCAGCTAACTCTGATGTGAAAAACTCACAAAGAGTGAAATAATAATTGTCTTTCTCTAACCGTACCCTTTGACTCTCATTGGTTGGAGAATAATAGTAAGTAAAAGTAAAGTTGGTATCAGCCAATCAGTGAGGGTGTCTATTCCCTTTTCACTAGCGCTAGACAAAATTGATTGTTTTTTGCATCTGAGGGGGGCGCCACACCTACCATCAGCTCCTTATTTTACTGCACAGATCCCTGTGCTACTTATACATAGAGTTGGCGAGGGCTGGTATTGAACTAGGAACCTTGTGGTTTCTAGCCAAACACTCTACCGACTGAGCTAACCCGACCCTGGAGAATAATAGAGTAGTTACCAAAAAAAGGATTTTTTAAAAATATGTACATTATAAGAAATGCAATGATTTTTTTTTTGTGGGGGGTTATGGCATGCCAACCTTTGCTGGGTTATTTTATGCCAAATACATTTTTTATTTTATTCATTCTCGTTGGGTATTCAATCTTTTTTTTATTTATAACTAATTTTTTTTAAAAACTCATTTTCTTATAACTCATTTAAAAAAAACTATTTAACCCATAGATAGGATTCACACTTCAGTTCAGAGTGGACTTGGGAGTAATGGTGATGAAGGGGTACTCCACACTCCCCAGATCTTTAGAATTGGAACCTCACTACTAGATGCGGTTTAACATCATACCCAGAACACTAAAACCCTCAGACATCATCTTTTAGAACATGATAAAAACAGTTGGTGGTTTGCCATAAGAGTGATAGGGTCAGGAAAATCCTATATGTGCTAGGGCTTGAAGTGTCCAACCGTTTGTCTAGCCTAAGGGCCAAAGTGGAATGCTGCATATCATAGACTGTTCAGCCACGAGGATTCAGTCCTTAATCATCATAGATCATCACCCATGGCCAAAAGATGGCCCCATTGGTGATGTGGGGGGGGGGCCTTAACCCTCTTCAGAGGTGCAATGCAGTTGGCATATTTTACAGTCCCAGCTGACAGAGCTAGAAATGCAATGAAGAATAAATCACAGAATATGGCATATATATATATTATATATATATATATATATATATATATATATATATATTTTGGGAGAATATGTGCTTAATTGAAGTCATAACTAATTTGAAAATTAATTAGTTGATAATTAATGAATTAGGTGAATATATCTGTTCAAATGTAAAGCGTAAACTAATCGAGAAAAAGTCATTCTCTGTATGTACATTTCGGCCTATTATGCCTCATCAGCAGAGTTATAGATTCGAAGCCGCTTTGTGTGTGATTCGAACCCTAACTGCCTGGCTGACAGGTGAGGATTCTAACCGTTACACTAGCTGGTCTTCCCAGATTTCTCGTTTTGTTTATAAACTGATATATCCTACATTTTTGGAGACTTGCTGCACAACATATTCATTTGGAGGTGCATGGTTACTGTTGTAGGAAATAGACATGGCGAGACAAGTTCAGATCCTGGATGAGGCTGGAGGCATTTCACATAATGCTAATCCCCTTGGGAAAGGTATGAGTCCAACTATTCTCCTTCCAACTATGGGTAAATAGTAGGGCAGACTGTGATCTTTAACCTTGGTTAGGCAACCAGCCTAGGAAAAGGAAAACTGAATTTAAACCTGTCAAACTCCACTTAAAAAATTGACCTTATGTCAGTTTGTATGCATGTATGGAGGAGTTTGGTTGTTTTGTTTTACGGCATATCAACCTCAGTGGGTCATTTAATGCCGATAAAGTTTTGAAATAAATTCATTTTTAATGGATACTCAATTTGTTTTTATAAACATATTTTTCTATTAACCCATAGATGGGACCCTACCAGGTAATACCACCCCGGGTCAGAGTGGACCAGGGAGCAATGGTGATGAAGGGGTGCTCCACATTCCCCAAACCTCCAGAACTGGAACCTTTTAACGTCATTCCTAGGACATGTAGACCCTCAGCCACCGCCTTCTAGCACCCATATAATAAAATGTGTTGGAGATTGCCATGAGGCCAATAGGGTTAGGGCAATCATATAGATACTAGGGCTTGACGTGACCAGCCGATTGATCGGAGGGGGCCTCTCCGACTGCCCAAGAAAGGGCCAAAGTGGAGTATTGCAAGTCATGGACTGCTAAACCACCTGGGTTCTATCCTTAAGCATCATGGGTTGCCACCCACGGCCAACAGGTGGCCCCATTTGGGGGAATCTTATCCTTCTGCAGAGGTACAGTCGGTGCATTCTAACGCCCCATCTGACAGGGCGGGGAGGGGTTGGTAATTATGAGTGTGTGTGTGTGTGTGTGTGTATATAGTTCGATATATATATAGTGTATATAGTTCGATACTGGCCCTCGCCAACTCAGTGTATGAGTAGCACAGGGGTCTGTGTGGTAAAGTAAGGAGCTGATGGTAGGTGTGGTGCTCCACCTCAGACGCAATAACAATCTTCTTGGTCTAGCGCTAGTGAAAAGGAGATAGACTCCCTCGCTGATTGGCTGATACCGACTTTAGGCCACCTCGACGACTTTACTTACTTTATTAACAATGTCTTCTAGGAAAATCTGTGTTAGATTTGCCTCAAAACAGCCCATGTTATTAGTGCGTTTAAAATCCTACAATGTGTCTTATATATCACTAAGAAATAAACGTTTACATAATATATGGTGTGGTTAATTTGCATACTGGTTTTAACAAAATCAGGTTTAATAAATAATTACTTGGTGTTATTGATCTTTAATATTATTGTTTTATTTTCCAATGTTCGACTGTAACATCAGTTCTATGTATGATTTTTATATAGAAACTGCTTAACATATCATCAAAATAAGTGTAATCTTTTTATATGCATTCTTATTTGATTTCATTAGTCTTTCTAATTTAATATATATTTCATTTCACAAAAACTTGAATACTTACATCCAGATGGCATATATTCTTACGAGTTTACACAATATATGTGTTGTAACATAATCTTAACTATTAGACAAAAAAGTTAATGAAATGCAATTTTATTTCAATTATAAAACGAATGACAAAAATGGGTTGAAAAAAGTATTAATTTAAAATTATAAATTACATTTTGTTGCATAACCATTATTAAGTTTTACTGCTAACAATCATTTCCAATAGTTTCTTATAAGTGATTTGCTATATTTTGTTGCATGATATTTAAGATTATAAAAGTATTAGTTACTTGAAAGCAAATAACCATTACTAAATAGAATGTTTGGTTTGTTTTGTTTTGTTTTACGGCATATCAACCTCAGTGGGTCATTTAATGCCGATAAAATTTTGAAATAAATCAATTCTTAAAGGATAATACAATTTTTTTATAAATACATTTTTCTATTTAACCCATAGATCGGACCCTAACAGGTACTACCACTCCGGGTCAGAGTGGACCAGGGAGCAATGGTGATGAAGGGGTGCTCCACATTCCCCAAACCTCCAAAACTGGAACCTCACCATCAGATAGAGTTTAACGTCATTCACAGGACATGTAGACCCGCAGCCACCGCCTTCTAGCACCCATATGATAAAAAGGGCTTGGGGCTTGCCATAAGGGCAATAGGGTTGGGAAAATCATATAGGTGCTAGTGCTTGACGTGACCAGCCGATTGATCGGAGGGGGCCTCTCTGACCGCCCGTCTAGCCCAAGATAGGGCCAAAGTGGAGTATTGCATGTCATGAACTGCTCAACCACCTGGGCTCTATCCTTAAGCATCACGGGTCGCCACCCACGGCCAACAGGTGGCCCTATTGGGGGAGTCTTACCCCTCTGCAGAGGTGCAGTCGGTGCATTCTAACACCATAGCTGACAGGGTGGACTAAATAGAAATAATTACTTGAAACCATACAATTGTGTATACATATTATTAGTATTAGATTGGAATCCTTAAAATAATATAACTGTGGGCAATAAAGAAACAATTACACAAAAAATATAAATATAAACTGTACAATCAATCTCTAGGCATAAAATAACCCCACACAGGTTGAGATGCCATTAAAATCAATCAATCATAAATACATTAGGTTATATTAGTAATTCTACTTTGTTAATTATTAGTATTGGATAGAAATACTTGAAACTATATAACTATTCAAACTAATGATTATTATTCTTTGGCAAAATGAATTTTGAAACTTAAATGTTTTCAATGAACCTATTAACATAAGCGTATCTGAAGCTCACTCATACCTTAAATTTTAGCTCTCAACACAAAGTAAAAAATCAACTGAGTGAAAACTCATGATAAGTTGGAGCAGTCATAAGTCAAAGTATCACTATATATATATGTTATGTATTAGAAATACATTAACGAGAAGATTGCGAGTGGTTGTAATAATAGTTTATTATTACAATGAATACAAATAACAAAAATGGCTCTCGGCCGGCAAGGTAAAAAAGTCTCTGATCGTAAAAGAGGATTGGTAAAGATTACTTATCTTCTGAAGAGTTGTAGCATGTGTGTTTACATCCGAGAATACGAAACAACCTTCGTGGGTGGAGACCACCTCACATCACACTGAGCTAATCTTTGTGTTGTTCTTTTATACGTACTCATTTGCATACATGAGGGATTATCCAGTTACTTCCTTTTACAACAATATATAACACACACACACACACACACACATAGCCAGCGATTATCTACTCACATTTTCATACACGCTCTGTCTGTCTGTCTGTCTCTCTTATACACACACACTCACACACACAATGTAAGAGAATGTTCGATGTCATCTTCAAAACCGTTTATCTCAGCGTTCATAATTTTCAAACGATTCTAAGATCTCTAATTCTTCATTCAAACATTTTTAAACAAATTGATCAACAAAAAACTATCACAGTCGCCTTATTATTCTATGATAAATTTTACTTTTCCTTAAATCAACAAAAGCCCTGAAGAAGATCTACCTAAACAGATTGAAACACTGCAGGGTTGGCTGAATAAATATCACTTGTTTTATTGAACCTGTGTTTTTTCAAATTTTTCACTATATTACATACTGTCGGATTCACTTCCATTTTTCTCTTCACACACACACACACACACACACACACACATATATATATATATATGTTGTAAACAAGGTTTGTTTAGAATGGCTTTTTGCCGATAATTTTTGGGGGAATAAGTGCTTAATTGGAGTCGTACCTAATTTTGAAAATTAATTAATTAATAATGAATTAGGCGGGAATACCTATTAAATGTATGGCTAAACAAATCGAGAAAAATCAATCTCTGTATGTACATTTCAGCCTATTAGGCCTCATCAGCAGAGCTATAGATCGGAAGACCGCCCTGTGCGTGATTTGAAACTGGACTGCCAAGCCGATCCCATAACCCCTACACTAAACGGATTTCTTAGATTTTATGATTTGTTTAGAGTAGGTTAATATTCCTCTTCTAGTGACTTTTATTACATATATATATATATATATATATATATATGAGTGTGTGTGTGTGTGTGTGTGTGCAATATTGACTATAGATAAGTACACTCCAAACAAAATTTTATAAAAAAGTTAATATCCTTTTAAAATAAACAAAACTGGATGGATTATCTTATTTTAAAAATATATAATTAATGAAACTAGTAAAAGTATTCACAAGTATTTAAGTTTTAATGTAAATAATATTATAATGACTATTCATAATCATTGAGAATATAACTTAAATAACTAAGGAAATCATGACATCAGTAGTGACATAGTTTTGGTTACAGACAGGCAGTTACATAATCTCCATTATAATAGGATTTTCACATTTGAGATATTACTACATTCTGATTTAAAAAGAAAAGAATAGACTATCAGTTTCCTGACAAAACTTTTGGACATAACTGAATGCGTAGTAATACAGGATCAAATATATCTTCATAATCATTTTAAACAGGTAAACACTTCTTACTTAATTGCAATATCAATATTTCTAAGTCTTCCAAGTCAAAGATGTCAACATTTTATTATTTCCAGTTGAAAATTCTACAATCAAACTGATATCATTAGATATTATTTATTACCAAACTCTACAGCATTGCAACCCACTAACCAAAAGCATGACGAGGTAGCAGTTGAAAAATAAGTACACTTCCTATATATATATTAATGAAATTTTATATTTGGTAACAGAGTTTCAGTGACATAGAGCTTGGTAACAAATAATATATAATAATATCCATTTTTATTATATAATGTTCAATTTAACATAATAAAATCCGGTATCTTTGTTTCAAAGAAAATTAACTTTTAAAAATTGGTTGGTTGGTTGGTTTTTAAGACATATCAACCCCTTGCTGGGTTATTTTGTGCCAAAATCATTTTAACAATTTCGGTCCTTAATTAAATATTAATATATCTTTAGAATTATTTTAAACAGGTAAAACCTTTTCTGTTTTAATTCATGCTTATGCCAATGAAAAAAGGCATAAATCTGTGGTGTTCTCCCCCTCACCAGCTATGGGTAAATAGTAGGGCAGACTGGGTTCTTTAGCTTTGGTAAGGCAATAAGTCTAGCAGAATGAAAACTCTGATTTGAAACCAGATGTACTCTGCCTAAAAATCAACCTTGTGTCACATCCTGCTTGGAGCAGAGGTAAATACACACCCAGGACACCCCTTTTGAGGGGAAAGTTTTACCTCTCTCTAAGATCAGCTTCTTGCTGAATACTGCAAAATTACAAAAAAAACCCCCAGCTTTTGTTGCTTAGTCACCAACCAGGCAGTCTGTGTCTTTTAAACTTTGATATGGCAGTCAATTTAATTATAATAAAAACAATATTACCAAATTAGGTCAGCATAATTTCAATGCCACACCTGTTTAATTAACTTATTTACTTCGAGACGTTAACGTTGACTGTCTTATAATTACATCAAAGAATAATAATAATTAATAATAATTAATTAAAGGCCAAATTATTGGCACCAGTTTATGCAGAGATGTTTGTGTGTTTAGTTTGGATTCTTTGTTTAATGGCATATCAACCTTCAGGGGTTATTTAATGCCAAAGCCCACTCTGTAGAAGGACAGTAGTGGAGCTATTTAATCCATAGCTGGGAGAATAAGAGGGTTCATATCTTTCCCAGGGGTATCAATCTGAAAGTGAACGTAAGAGCAAGACTAGAGGTGAACTCACTTACTACAATGTCGCAGTACAGTACGTTAGCCACAACACCACAGGGACTCATCAGATGTTTTTTTAGGTTTGGTTTGGTTTGGTTTTACGGCATATCAACCTCAGTGAGTTATTTAATGCCAATAAATTTTGAAATAAATCAATTCTTTATGATAATACAATTTTTTTATAAATACATTTTTCTATTTAACCCATAGATGGGACCCTAACAGTACTACCACTCTGGGTCAGAGTGGACCAGGGAGCAATGGTGATGAAGGGGTGCTCCACATTCCCCAAACCTCCAAAACTGGAACCTCACCATCAGCACCCATATGATAAAAAGGGTTGGGGCTTGCCATAAGGGCAATAGGGTTGGGAAAGGTTTGGTTTGGCTTCTTAGTTTAATTGTATATCAACCTGCATGGGTTATTTACTACCAAAGCCATCCTTGTAGAAGAATAGTAGTGGTACTATCTAACCTAAGCATATTAATCTGAAAGTGAATGTAATAGTAACACTGGAGTTCAGACTTGCGTACTATCATGTTACAGTAAAGCACATTAGCCACTATGCTGCTAGTGTGACTCCCATATCAGTTAAATAGAATTTAATAGACCTAAATTCATCCATCATATGTTACCCCGCCGAAAGAAAAAAAATACCAAAATCAGGGAATTTACCGAATTTAATGAAATTTTCAGTGTTGATATATTAATGAATATAAGATATAATGCAAAGGTTTTTATTTAAAAACTTTTACATTTGTTCAGCTCATTAACTTTGAACCATGTATCTTCGAGAATCTGTGTTATGCCGCAAAGATACATGGTTCAAAGTTAATTGACCTGAAAAAATATAAAAGTTTTAAATAAATAACTAGTGTATTATATCTTTTATTCATTAATATTTAACACTAAAATTTCATTAAATTTGGTTAAATCCCTGATTTTTGGTATTTTTTTTTTTCTTTTGGCAGGGTGACATACGATGGTGGAATTTAGGTGCGTTAAGTTCGATTTAACTGAAGTGGTTTAGTAACTGAAGCTTAAACCATTTAATTCTTATAACTGGTGATTCCTGACGTGATGTGAACACAAACTAACTTTAAACCTTATAATAGTAAAGAGGTGTTTCCAAAATGCCCAAAGCATCAGAACTGGAGTTCTCATCACAGAATGTACTTTAGTGTCAATTGAAGTCAATCAATCAGTCAGTATACTGTTGGTTTGGACAACAGCAACTGGCTAAGCACAACTGAACCAGTCAGTCAGTCAGTCAGTCAGTATACTGTTGGTTTGGACAACAACAACTGGCTAAGCACAACTGAACCAGTCAGTCAGTCAGTATACTGTTGGTTTGGACAACAACAACTGGCAAGCACAACTGAACTAGGCCCAAGACAGCTGGTACTTATGGAACTCAAGAACAGTCCATTCATGCATTTGGGTAACTCCACTCCCTGAGTCCTGATTGGCTGCTTGGTCTCTATGATGCTATGAGGCTTCATAAATACTCTGGCATTCTGCAGTAGGATTGCAACAAGATTAAATCCGTATTCAGTTACAGCTACTTGTTGCCTTGTCTTACCAATTCGATGGTAATTGGAACTTAGTATGATTATTCTACATCACAAAATGTACTTTAGTATCATATCCAGAACACAAGAATTTTGATTGTCTGTTTCATCAGAGCATCTTACCATTACAGGAATTTAAAGAACTCCCAAAAGAGACCAAAAGTAGTGCCAAATGTTCTGATTCTGTGGGGCAATCTTTTATATTCAAAGGAATTTTTGAGAATTCTTCAGTCTACAAAACGAAAGTAATGAAAAGAAACCTGCAATATATATATATATTTCTTTCTGTGAGTTCCGCTAAAGCAATATTTATTTGGGGTGGCTAGCATGTCAAATCTGGGTATTTTTTAGGGTGAAGACAGGGAGTGAAGGTTTCTTACAGAAAATGTCTCCAGGGACAAAATTTAATAAGATTTTGGAAGTGAGATGAGAGAAATGGTTGCATGACACAAGATGTTGAAGATTTTCATTAAATAATTAAGATGGGTTGATATATTTTAAGTGTTTATTCTTTTTATATAAAAACTCATGAGTTGTATTATTGAAGTGCCTATCTTATCATATTGGAGATTATGTAACTGTAACCAAAACTATGTCTCCACTGACATCCCAATTTCTTTAGTTATTTAAGTTATATTCTCAATGATTATGAAATAGGCATTGTTTAATCTTAATTAGCATCTTATTTATTAATGATGTCTCGATTAATGTCTAGCTAAGTTAGATTTTCTACAAATCTGCCAATATTATTAATGCATTTAAAATCCTGAAATACATGTAATATATCCCTAAGAAATAAAGATTTACATAATATATGGTGGGAATAATTTGCATAATAATTTTAACAAAACTAGCTTTAATAAATAATTATTTGCTGTTACTGATTTCTAATACAATCATGTTATTCTCAAACATTAAAAGCAATGCTATATATAATTTTATATAGAAATCAATTAAGATAACATTAAAATAAATGTAATATTTTTATATTCGTTCTTATTTAGTTTTGTTAGTCTTTCTAATTTAATGTAATATCTTATCATATTAAATCTTAAATACTTGCGCCCAGGGTGTGCAAAATTTTGCGAGTATGTATGATATAAGGGAAAATGGAAATAAATCTGACGGTATGTTAATATGTAAAACAAGGTCTTCAGAGAATGATTTTATTATAGTTTGAAGTATTAGCCAATGTTAATACATTTCGGTTTTGTATATTAAACCCTCACCAAGGCATAGGTAATTTGTAATGTCTGTAACTTCTGAATGATATTCAATATAAATATGGAAAGATAAAAAAGAGACAAAACTTATTATATAGCTGTTAGTCATCATTCTATTTAAAAAAAACAAACTATGTGACGTAATTTGAGTTTTAAATTATTTGATATACAAACCGAAATGTTTTAACGTTGACAAATATTTCTAACTATAATAAAATCATTCTCTGTAAACCTAGTTTTTTCATAATATATATATATATATATATATATATATATGCTCCCAACTTCCATGGTAGAGCACTGTGGGGGAGGCATTAATTGAAATTTCACCGTTTAGTGTAAGCTGTTACTCGCCTATCGCTGTTTACAGACTAGAGTTCTTTGGTGATTGTAAAAACATTCCTCGTAAGTATGTATCAATTAATTGTTCACCCCAGACTGACAGCTGCTGATGGCTGCAAGGGTAATGAACTTGGCAGATGAAAATTCTGTCGGGTTTCGATCCCAGCTAGAGGCAGCTGTTAAAAAGTCGAGCCGCACTGATGGGAAGTAAACTTCGAAACATGTGTCTGTTGATGATTATATATATATATATATATATATATATATATATATAAATTAGGAAAATAAAGTGTTCCCCCAAAAAGATGTCAATGTTAGTTTTTAGTGATGTTAGATTTAAATCAACCAATTGGATAATAATCTCTTTCAGTTGAAAAATAAATAAGGTGTTCTACTTTAAAAGACTAAAATGATTATTGTTCTTGAATTTTAAAATGTTACCGTATCCCTATAAATAGCACCTTGTCCCTATAAACAAAAGAATGCTCTATGTGTGTGCAGTGGTATTTCCACCCGTTCTTCACACACACACACACACACACACACACACATATATATCTATATATAAACTAAAAGTAATTAAAATCCCACATTTTTAGTATCATTTCATTAGGATAAGTTTCATGTATTCTTTATATGATTTATTTTCTTAAATAAAGTTTTATCTGATGATTGTGTTTTCTATTCTATAGACAAAGACCAGTCACTGGGGATTTAGAATACACCAACTGTACCATTGCATAGGGGTAAGACTTCTCAATGGCGCCACCTATTGGCCGTGGGTGGTGACCAGTGATGCTTAAAGATGAAACCATGATGGCTGAGCAGTCCATGACATGCAACACTTCACTTTGACCTTTACTAGACGGGCGGTCGGAGAGGCCCCCTCTGATCAATCAGCTGGTCACATTGAGCCCTAGCACCTATATGACTGTCCCAACCCTATTGCCCTTATGGCAAGCCCCAACCCTTTTTTATCATATGGGTGCTAAAAGGTGGTGGCTAAAGGTCTTCATGTCTTGGGTATGACGTTAAACTTTATCTGATGGTGAAGTTCAGTGAATTCAGGAGCTCTGGAAAATGTGGAGTACTCCTTCATCACCATTACTCCCAGTTCCACTCTGACCCAGAGGGGTAGTACCTATTAGGGTCTAAAAGAATATGTTTTAAAAAAATTGAATTTAAAACAATTGAATACCCATCAAGAATGAGTAAAACAAAAACGTCTTTGGCATAAAATGACCCAATGGGTTAACATGCCATAGATATGTGCTTGAAACAGTTTTAAAAATTGAATACCCAACCTGAATGAATAAAACAAAATTGTCTTCAGGATAAAATAGCCCAATAAGGGTTGATATGCCTTAAAAACCAACCAACCACCTAGGGATAGAAGAGCTTATTAAACAAAGTAACCGAATTTCTTTCTCAAGTGAAATACAACTTATTTGAATTCAAAGTTTTCCTTCTTCTGGACTGGTTGCCTTATTAAGGCCAAATGACCCAGTGATTTCTACTATTTACCTCTAGCTGAGAAAAATGTTCTAAGGGAAAATGTTAGATAAAAGAAAGAATATTATTTCTAAGTAGCAAATATATGCACCTTCCTGATGCAAGTATTTAAGTTTTAATGTAATAAAATATTATATTAAATTAGAATGGCTAATGAAACTAAATAAGAATTCATATAAAAAGATTTGCAACAGAGCTGGGGTATAATTGAAAAATAGAACAACTGAAACTTACTCTTCCATCACTCCCGTCTTTCATTGCTAAATTTTCCTAATTTAACTATTTAGTTAAAATAGGCAGTAAAGAATAAAATTACAGTTATTTCTTTTGTTAATGGATTTCTTTTAAAATTTATCCCCGAGATTTTTGCTCATATTCATTAAGATAAAACCAAACAATTAGAAATCAATAATACTAAGTATATATTTATTCAAAATCACATTTTTAATATCAATATGTAAATTAGCCTTCTCATTCACACTGTAAACCGCTATTTTGTTGTATATATATATATATATAGATACTATTGCATGTTATTAATATGTAGATAAGGCAAACAGTATTAATAATGTAAAACAATTTTATTAATAATTGGGGT
>CM042175.1:26014187-26029187 GCA_023376005.1 Doryteuthis pealeii
ATGTTTCGGTCTTTCAGACCTTCTTCAGGACATTAGCTGAGTTCTTGTATTGGGGAATTCAATTCTCTTACTGAGAAATTCTTCAATACAAGAACTCAGCGAAGATCTGAAAGACCAAAACGTTATAGTGTCAACATATATATATATATATATATATATATATATATATATATATATATATATATGTAAGCAAAGGTTTTTCCTATCAGCAAGTCAACAAGTCTTTTATGACATTCATTTTATATGTTTGTGGACATTCACTATCATAGTTAAGGAGGCAAGTTTTATTTCTTGTATTGGTATTTATTGGATGTATTATAAAACACTCAAATTTAGAGAATAAAACAAGAACATATTTTTTAATTAAATCAAATTACCTTGACCAGAAAATTCAGCAAACACTGTGCGTGACATACGAACACTGGACAGCTGAGTGAACCACCTAGACCAACTATTGGGTTTTGACAACAAGATGCTGCTCACAGAATAGAGTCACCTTCTTGCCAGATGGAAGGACCACTTTTCCACACTTCTCAATGAACCATTGACTGTGCCATAGCCGGTGGTTCACTGGAGACAGCAAGTCTCCTCAGGTCTCCAAGGACTCTTCTGAGTATTCTAGCCCATCCCAACAGTGCTGTAGTTTGGATGGTCACGATTCTTCTTCTGATTTCCAATTCACCCAAATTCTTTTCCAGAGCTTTAGGGACCATTCCAAGGGCACCAATTACAATTAGTATGACCTTCACCTTCATGTTCCACAGTTTCCTCAGTTCTTGGAAAGGTCCAAGTATTTGTCTATATTCAATTCAGTTAATACGGATCTAATCTTGTTGCAATCCTGTCCACAGCGCCATATTGAAGTCAGTCGGTATACCGTTGGTTTGCACAACAGCAACTGGCTAAGCACAACTGAACTAGTGCCCAAAGCAGCTGGTACTTATAGAACTCAAGAATAGTCCATTCATGTATTTGGGGGATTCCGTTCCTTGAGTCCTGATTGGCTGCTTGGTTTCTATGATGTTATGAGGCTTCATAAATACTCTGGCATTCTGCAGTAGGATTGCAACAAGGTTAAATCCGTATTGAGGTACGGCTACTTGCTGCCTTGTCTAACCAATTCGATGGTAATTGGAACTTAATATTATTATTCTACAGTCTATCTTTTCGCTTTCTTTCATTTTCACTTAAATTTGCAATTGAATCAAATTTTGGCATTAAATAACCCGTAAGGTTATCTAATGCCAAAATTTGATTCAATTACAAATGTTTGTCATCAATATATTTTTTAATACTCCATTGTATTTTTTTTATTTTTTTATTTCACTTTGTAAATCTTTTATTGTTTCTAATCATTTGTGTATAAAAAAATGATAGATTTTCTGGATAGAAAGAAAAGTTCTCTATTTTTTATGACTGGAACCATGTTGTTAAGTACCTCTTAATCTTGCAAGAAAATTAAAAATAGATAAATAATGACGATCTGTTTAAGAAAAAAAAAATCTATTTTAATTTTGACATTTGTAATTCAAGGGAAATAACTTTAATTGTAATATATTAAAGTTATTTCCCCCTGTTATTCGTTTCGTTTAAATCAAGTTGGACCTGCTTTTTGGAATGGCTAGGTGAAATTAAGGCTATTCAATTTGGTTTCAGGAGAATTCCTCTCTACGCAGCAACAATCCCATCTCCTAAATGGGATGGGGGTCGGGTTTATTACCTGGCGCCTCAGGCACTTCTGAAGGAGAATGCTGATGGGATCAATCATTTTTTGTAATGGACACAGGAGTTTCAAATCATGCGTGGCTCCCCACAATAAAATGACTTTATGTTAATTCTGACTTGGTAGGAAGTCAGGAAAATAGATATATTAAGTTTTGTTTAGTCTGGTACACAGGTACAACAGGTACTATGTCGTCTAAGTGGTCACCCATGTAAGTAATGAACAATCTCATCATTGCTTAACTTCTGAGAATAGACAGGAACTTGTGCTTTCAGTCTACCTTGACTAATCACATTTGTATAATTACATAGACTGAGTTGGAAGAAGAAAGAGTTCATTTTTCTTTATGTTGTCGCTAGATGGTAGTACACAGGCCTCAGGTTTGTTACAGTAAGGAAAGAATTGCATCACATCCACCAAGTTAAACTTCTTTGGTATTTACTAGTAACACTAAAATCATTCCCACTATACCCCCCTCCCCAAACAAACAAAAATGAAATCTAGATTTAGGGAAGATGGGGAACATTAAAGTCAATAACTTTTTTTATTTATTTCCCAATTTTAGTAAATTTGGTTTCATTTTATAGAGTTATGATCATTCTCTACCAGAATTCAAATATAGTAGCTCTAACACGCACGTGTGGATTATCTTGGTGATGGTGGTGATGGGGTGGTGGTGGTAGGGGAGGGCTGTGTTTCTTAGCTAGTCTAGGGAATCTAACTGCTAAATCAGGGAAGAAAAGGTAGAAAAGCAGCAGGACTTGACGAAATACCCCCGGAGGTGTGGAAGATAGGAAAGTTCAATGACATACTGCTTAGGCTATGCAATGCAGTATATAGACAAAATAGAATAGAGAAATGGACGAAAGGCTGCATCCTCCCATTCCCTAAAAAGGGAGATCTCGGAATCGCTAAAAACTACAGAGGCATAACTCTCACTGCTATTGCAGCCAAGATATATAATGCCCTACTACTTAATTGCATCCGGCCCAAAAAAGAGAAAATCCTTAGGAAAAACCAAAATGGATTCCGCAGAAATCAATCCACTACCTCTCAGATCCTGACTATTCGACGGATCATAGAAGGGGTACGAGCAAAGAATCTAGAGGCAACACTATTATTCGTAGATTTCTCCAAGGCCTTTGATTCCATACATAGAGGAAAAATGGAACAATTACTATTAGCATATGGTCTCCCCAAAGAAACTGCTTCAGCTATAATGATGCTATACAAAGACACTAAAGCGATGGTACGCTCACCTGATTGCGACACAGATTTCTTTGACATCACCACAGGAGTCCTTCAAGGAGACACATTGACACCATATATATCTATAATATGCCTAGACTACGTACTCCAAACATTATTAGATACCATAAAAGAAAAAGGTTTCACACTGAAAAGGCGATATCCCGCACAAACAATCACAGATGTGGACTATGCTGATGACCTTGCACTTCTTGCAGATACACTGGCACAGGCTGAATCACTGCTACATAGCTTAGAGGAGGCAGCAAAGAATATAGGCCTCTATGTGAACTCCGATAAAACAGAGTTCATAAGTTTCAAAAATAAAGGAAACATCTCCACACTCAACGGCAAGCCTCTTAAGCCAGTAGAACAATTCATGTACCTGGGTGGTAATATCTCCTCCACAGAGAGCGATGTTAATACACGGATAGCAAAGGCATGGTCGGCCACAAATAGATTATCAGTCATATGGAGGTTCGATCTCCCTGACAAGCTAAAGCGACAGTTCTTCCAGGCTGTGGTTGTATTGGTGCTGCTATATGGTTGCACCACCTGGACCCTAACAAAGTGTCTTGAGAATAAGATAGATGGAAGCTGCACAAGAATGCTGTGTGCAGTCTTGAACAAGTCATGGAAGCAGCACCCCATAAGGAAACAGCTGTACAGTCACCTGCCCCCCATCTCACAAAATATCCGAGTGAGACGGACAAGACATGCAGGACACTGCTGGAGAAGCAAGGATGAACTTGTGAGCGACATTCTCCTGTGGAAGCCAACACATGGACATGCAAGTGTGGGGCGCCCAGCAAGGACCTACATTGACCAGCTATATGAGGATGTTGGCTGCTATGCAGAGGAGCTCCCAGGTGCAATGAATGATAGGGAAGGTTGGTGAAAGATTGTCATGGATACCCGTGCTGTATGCGCGACATGATGATGATGATCATTCTGCCTCAAAATTTCATTATAATTTTTAAAAATCATCTAAATAATGATTTATCTAAAGACGGAATAATCAAATCAATACAAAAATATCTAAATTTCAACTGCAACAATTGCAATAAAAATTATTTAGACCCCCCCCCCCAAACTAAACTTGATTGGTATTTTCCTGAAGACTTGAGTCCTGTTAAACAATGAAATTAATATTTCTCTGAATGTTTGAGATGAGGCTTGATGATTAGTATTATCTGCATTATTCGGACTATTGTCCTCATCTTCATTGTTATCTGTGCGTTTCGGCCGATATGCCCTCCGGCCTTCTTCAGGTATTTCTTGTCCAATTGGACACATGGCCTTGTATTATCTGCATTATTCGGACTATTGTCCTCATTTTCAATTGGACACATGGCCTAGTGGATAAGGTAGTTAGGTTAAGACACTTCTAAGTGACAGTTATCTCTGGATTCCAGGTTCAATCCTGACTGGCAGCAGTGACATAGAAAAATGATTAACACAGCTCTTACTCCAGCTATGGTTAGCAGAATGAGAACAGGATACCCTCGTGGACTGAATAAAGGGTTGGGTTCAAAGTTCCGTGATGGCTCCCGAGTCCGACAAGAAGGCTCCCGAGTCCAACAAGAAGGTTCCCGAGTCTGACAAGAAATACCTGAAGAAAGCCGGAGGGCATATCGGCCGAAACATTGTACTGTTAATAATGAAGATGAGGACAATAGTCCGAATAATGCAGATAATACTAATAAAATTAATAGCTAATATTTTTATTTTCTCTTCACTTCAGTTTAAACACTGACTGGCATAAAGAAATCAAAATATTTTTCTATAAATAACAAAATGATGAACTTAACATTAAATCTAATTATGGGCCAGGCTAGCTCAGTCGGTAGAGCGTTCGGCTAGAAACCACAAGGTTCCTAGTTCGATACCGGTCCTCGCCAACTCAGCGTATGAGTAGCACAGGCATCTGTGCGGTAAAGTAAGGAGCTGATGGTGGTGCTCCACCTCAGATGCTAAAAAACAATCTCCTTGGTCTAGCGCTATTGAAAAGGGGATAGACTCCCTCGCTGACTGGCTGATACCGACTTTAGGCCGCCCCGACAACTTTACTTTACTTATAACTAATGAAGAATATAAGCTCTCAATTTATACTCTACATTTCTGTAATTGACTGTTTTTTTTTAAATTTTTATTATAACATTAAATAACATTAAATATACAGTGGAACTTTGGTTCTTGAATAACTCAGAGGTTGAACAATTCAGAATTTGAACAAAAAGTTTGAGTAAAAAGGTTTCAATTATCAAACAAAGTTTTGGACTTTGAAAACATGAGTTGAACTGATGAAAATGGAAGTCATGTGAATAAATGTTGAGGTAAACTGAAGACGGCTGAACGACTGGTCGAATCTACCCAAGCAGCATCAGTTAGCACCAGTTGCTATCTTGAACAAGTTTCTGATATTGTTTTTATGGAAATCCTTCTCTTCATTTGTGTTTATTCTCTATTTTACGGCTATTTTAACCCTTATTCATGGATCCTTAGAAAGACAGCGGTGATACAACCGAAAAGGGAAAGAGGAAAATTGTGAGGTCTGATGGTCAAGAATGCATGAATCCACTTTGCACTATTTCTTATGGGAAATATTGCTTCAGTTTTCACACAATTCGGTTCTCGAACATTATTTTGGAATTAATTATGTCCGAGAATCGAGGTTCCACTGTACTATAAAATAATCCTGGGTATTACACTAAACTGAATTTAGTGGGAAGTCTCCAGTTCAAGAGTCTTAGGAGAATATGGAGTACCCTTTCATTGCTATTACTCCCAGGTCAACTCTGAATGGTAGTATCTCTTAGGGTCTATTTGCAAGTCATTAGTATTGGATAGGAATACTTGAAACCATATAACAGTGTGCAAATTATTTTTATTAGATAGGAACTAGCAGGACCTGTGGATATACCACAGTATGATAATTTAATTATTACCATGTTTGATATATTTACTTAAGAACTACTGCTCAATACTTCAATATGTAAAAAGTATAATAATCTTGATTTAACTCTCTCTCGCACTATTTTTCTT
This sequence comes from Doryteuthis pealeii, assembly GCA_023376005.1. NCBI lineage: Eukaryota > Metazoa > Mollusca > Cephalopoda > Myopsida > Loliginidae > Doryteuthis > Doryteuthis pealeii. The sequence goes on from CM042175.1 coordinate 26,020,204, forward strand.
TCCTTCTTTCCATTATGTTTGATTGAAACAGATTAGCATTATTGCTTCTGCACGCTCACACCCTCTCTCTATCTTTCCCCATCTCTATATCTCTTTCTTTCTTATATTTTTTCTGTATAGCATGTTCTTTTTCTTCCCTTTCTTTATAATAAAAACGGAATGGTCCATTATTTAGCTGGGGGGATGACACTCATAAGAAATAACAATCCAGTGGATAAGCAACACCAGATAATCAGGATTGACATTTTTTTGCATTTCATCTTAAATGATTTGGATGGTCTCATTTTTAACCAGAGGGTGTTTCAAAATGATAACGGTTGTACAATTAAGGAACACAAGTATTAATTAATTATTACATAGGAATACTGGAGATTATATAGATGTCTATAAAGAAATGATTATAAACAAATAAAAAAAAGTAATGAAACATTGAATATATGGTTATGATTGCATTAAGAAACAGCTACACAAAAACTATAAATATGCCTAACCACTAGGCATAATATAATCCTAGACAGATTGACATACCTTTATAATCAATCATTTTAATGAACACCGAAATTTATAATTCAAGGGAAATAACACTTAATTTAAATATATTAAAGTTATCTCCCTTAGATTTTTTTTCATTCGCCGTAAAATGTTCGGTAAAACTTTCTTCCCAGTTTAAGGCAATGTTAATAAAGTGAACAAATGAATTATCACGATTCATTTGAATTTACTTACTGATTGTTGCAGTTTTTGTGCTAGGAAATTTATTTTTGACATATCCTTATTTCAAATGAGTGTGTTAATAATTCAAAGTGTATATACGAGTGTAGGTAAGTGCAAAAAGAGGGGTAACTCAATGATTTTATAAGGTATTTTTTCCAAAATATATCAATAAATATTAATTTATGATTTAGACACCATTTAATTAATTTATGATTTAGACACCATTATGTTTAAAGATTTCCTACAAAAAAGTTACATGGTGTAGCCAAAAATAAAAAAATGTTAAAAAATAACAACACAACAGATATGCGCACTGAATAGTTGTTCAGGCCCCAGAGTAATCTTACATTTTTAGATAGATTAAATAAATCTTTATTTATTATAAAGAATATTGTGTACAACATGCCACCTTCCAGGTGTTTAAAATTTCCTACAAAATTTTTAAGTGAATAAAGATACGCCAATTGAATTGGAGAAAATACTTTTTTCGCACCAATTCAAAGATGAATATTGTTTTTAAATCTAAGAAAAGAGAAAACACGTAAAAAAAAATGATTTTTTGAGTTTTAAGAAAATAACTTGAATTTTCAAATAACTTTTTTTCAGTTGTTGATTTAATTACATTTTTTATGTGGTCTTTTGGATTTGATATTTCTAGAAATCTAAAATTTAGGGAATGGAAATTTTTTTATTAAAATGACCAAAGATAATTGATAAAAAAAACATTTTTTTCAATTGTTTTTAGAAAATAAAATAAACTATTCATTATAAAAATAAGTCACTGATGAATAAAAGCTAAAAATTTCATTAAAATTGGACAATTCACTGATATTTGGTAATTCTCTTAAAATTTTAAAAATTACCTCCCATGAAAAAAGTGGACATACCTTGTATATATATATATATATATATATATAGTAAACTACAGACACGTGTTTCGAGGTATCACCTCTCATCAGTGCAGTTATACCATTTTTAGCAGGTGTGTGTGTGTGTGTGTGTGTGTTGTGTGTGTGTGTGTGTGTGTGTGTGTGTATTTGGGCAGCATTCTTTCATTTATACATGTAGAATTAAACAAAAGACACATCTCCTGTATAACAATTTTATTTTTGATCTTTTCGAGTTTTCTGACCAACTTTTTAATATTTGGGTGGAATTTGTGGATAAGTCCACCAAAGTTCAGGTCCCGAGTACAAAACAACTAATCTCGTTGTTCGCAACAATTTCTCTCCCCAGACAAGTTGGCTTAATGAGACCAATGTAGTATACAGATTTAAATGTCCCCTAGGAGATTGCAGTCTCCCAGAAAATGAAAATACATACATTGAATTCACCTCAACCACATTGTCACGTCGTCTAACCCTCCATTTAACAGATAATAGCTCCATTTCACAACACCTAAAATTATATTCATGCCCCCACTCTAATTACCAAAATATTCTAATGGAAAATACACATATTCTGCACAAAGAAAAAAATAAAAAAAAACTCCAAATACTAGAAGCTTTATACATAAAACAATACAAACCATCCTTAAACAAAATTAATTTCCAATGCAGTACACACATTTTAAAATGCCTATAGCACCTTTCTCACCAATTCTTCTCCTTCCAGCCTCCACATTAATATAATTTTAAAAAAAACTGGAACACATCACCCCTGATGATGGCACTTCGAAGTGCCAAAAGTACTCGGGACTTGAACTTTGGTGGACTTATCCACGAATTCCACCCAAATATCAAAAAGTTGGCCAGAAAACTCAAAAAGATCAAAAATAAAATTGTTAAACAGGAGATGTGTTTTTGTTTAATTCTACATGTATGTATGTATGTATATATATATATATATATATATATATATATATTTCTTTACTATTAACATTAATACAAATAGGTACAAATGTAGAATAGAGATGATATCAAAATCGCATTTTACATATAAATAAAATTAGATTACAGAAACTCCTCAAGTAGACAAATACTAACCATTACACTAATGTCCCAAATGTTTCAGGTATTTCTGTGAAATATACTGAAATGCTTTGTACACGTAATCTAAATGATATCATCTCTCATATTAGTACCATATAAATAATTTTCCTATTCAAATGTTGTTTTTTGAGAAGGGCCTCAAATTTCATATAGCTTATGGCTTCAGCAGCCTTGATACTGGAGGAGGAGGAGGATTGCAAACATTCATGCGGGTGTGGTAGTAAAATGTAGTATAAGAAGTATTACTTGTCCATTCCAAAAGGCAAACAATTTTTTTAATGTTTTTATTGGAGAGTTTGATCTTACCTTAAAAGGTATTTTTCCATACTAGAAACCAGCAAAATAAAAGCAAGACAAAACATTCCAATACTCGATATTGTATTCTATAACTAAATTAGATTATTTTTGTGTTTTAAACATAAATTTAGTTATCTTCAAGATATGCGCTCCCGAATAAATTATTTGAGTATTATTCAATAAATGTGTCACAATGTAAATTTTCTAATTTTATTAAAAAAAAATATTAATTCATTGTTAAAAAAAGTTAATATATATATATATATATATATATATATATATATATGAGGGGGAGTCAAAAAGTAATGCTATTCTGTTTAGGACAGATATAATTAAAAAACACAGGAACATGTATCATACATCAAAATGAAGTTGGTCCTCTGTGGATCACATCCCTACTTCTCTATATATTTATTGAAAAATGCCCCAAATAATTTACTATAAAAAAATTATTTAAAGATTCAGATGAAAAAAAAGTTTTCCAAAAAAGATCAGATCAAAAAGAGCATATGAGATTAGCTCCTGCTGATAATTTGAAGAAAGCATTCCTTTAAAAAAAAAAAAAAAAAAACAAACTAGAAAATTTGGGAGTGTGTATCCTAAAGATAAAACTAAAATGGTACTAATGCAGAATAGCGCGCAAGAGATAATATCATCAGATTATATATAAAAAGCAATACATTTCATTACACGGAAATACCTGTGAAATTAAGACGCTAGTTTTAGGGTTAGGGTTAGTGTCAGTCTTAGGGTTAGGGGTAATTCCATGTCAAATCATCCAAGCCATGTCACCCACCCACTTCAATTTTTCTGAAATTTTGTATAAGTGTGGATTATGATAAAATTAGCCAATTCCCAAAATTTGAGTTTCCAATTCCAAAAATTGGCAGAGTTATGTTGATTTTGAGCTCTCCAAATTTGAGGGAGGTTACGAAAGATGGCGACTTTTTGTCACCTATTTTTGTCAGTAAAATGAGTTCTAGAGCTTCCCTACTCCTAAAAATTGTTTTATAAAAGCATTTGCCCAAAATTGCTATCAAAACGTTTTAAAGTTAACCAATTTTAAGTTATTGATGATTTCTAATTTTTTCATAGCAAGGTCAATATCCCGATGTGGCACTGCATCTATGATAACAATTTTTTCTATTATTATTTCACATATATTGAACGTTATTTGTATCAAAAAGATAGTTTGATATTTGCTCAGCATTTTTGGATTCCTTGGGCAAAAATGCTTTTATAAACCAATTTTTAGTAGTAGGGAAGCTCTAGAACTCATTTTACAGACAAATTAGATTACAAAAAGCCGCCATTTTTCATGACACCCCACCAAATAAAAATCAACATAACTCTACCAATTTTTGGAATTGGAAGCTCAAATTTTGGGGATTGTTTAATGTTAACATAGTCCACACATGGAAAAAAATTCAGAAAAATTGAAGTGGGTGGGTGACAATTTTATTTTTTTCTGGATAATTTGACATGGAATTACCCTTCGGCTACTTTGGGTGTTTCTGTAATCTAATGCTATTTATATGTAAAATGCAATTCTAATAATATTATCTCTTGTGCGCTATTCTGCATTTGTACACCTAAAATTATTAAACTTCATCAGGAAAAAATGAAATGAAAATTATATATTTGAAAAAATTTATTCAAATAGAATTGTTAAAAAAATATATTAAAAATAAAATAAAAAATATATCAAAAATTTTTCAAAAATTGAAAATTTTCGTAAAATATCCAATTTGTCTACTGACAAATTTATAAATAATCTTTATACTTTTGTTTGAAAAAAATCAAAAGAAATAATGTTTATATTAAGGATATTTTATCAATGGCTTTACATATACAAATAAAATAAGGTATTTTTCAATTTGGTTCTACCAAAGTGTGTGTGTCGGGGAGGGGGGTATCAACTCTGTTTTTCATCAAATAATCATTAATTTACAGCTGTGTGGTCTGAAACATATTGTTTTAACTTTCATTATTTTTTTCATTTTGATAATTATATAATAATATAATTTTCTATTTAATTTCTAATGGCTTATTTTATGTTATTATTGTTGATTAAATGGCCGGTTTAGCTCAGTCAGTAGAGTGTTCGGCTAGGAATCACAAGGTTCTTTGTTCAATACCGGCCCTCGCCAACTCAGCGTATGAGTAGCACAGGGATCTGTGCGGTAAAGTGAAGAGCTTATGGTAGGTGTGGCGCTCCACCTCAGATGCAAAAACAATCTCCTTGGTCTAGCGCTAGTGAAACGGAGATAGACTCCATCGCTGATAGGCTGATACCGACTTTAGGCCACTTTTATTGTTGATTAATTAGGAGTTATATTTTGGTAGGGGATGACAAGATTTTCGGACCCCCCTGTAGTTCTAATCCGGTTACACAAATAAATGATTTGTGATTTTTAAATATTAAACATTAAAATAAGACAATATAACAATCTCTCATTATTCATACCTAAAATCTTACTTTTCTTTAAAAAGACTCTTTGGCAGACACATTTTTTATAACTGAAGGCAAAACGACAATATATGATAGGTGGTGATAACTATTAATGAATGGTTGTTAAGTAATCTCCCTTTATTCATATTTAAAATATTTTTTCTTTTCCTTTTTTTTTTTTTTTAAGACGCTCAGGAAGTCATAGTTTGTTGAGCTGAAGATAAAAACGAATACGTCTGTTTTATATATTTTTGAAAACTTTGTTTCGTAGTTGTTCAGTTAAATTTTACAAAATTACATTACCGTATTTAAACTGCGAGAGAATTTAGTGTTCAATTAAATTCAATTTTGATGTTTTAACTGGTTATCTTCAGCATACGCACTCCCAAAATAATCACATTTTTTTTTTCAAATGCTCCCTTTAAATTTAGCAGTGTACCTCTGTTGATATGCCTTTCCCGGGAAAATATATTCGTTTTACAATAAATCATTTTAGTATTTTTTCAATAAATATTTCTTAATTAACTGTTTTAACGATAAATTAACTTTTTTTCAATAATAAAATTTGAAAACTTTTTTTTAAACAATGAATTAAAACAAAAATTATTTTAGAATTCAAATGAAAAAATAACAAGATTATTTTTCCGAAAAAGGCAGATCAAAAGAGCGCACAATATGCTGCTAAAATGAAGGGAGCATTCCTTAAAATAAAAATAAAAAAGGCGGAAAAATTCGGAAGTGCGTATCCTGAATATAACGTTTTAACTTTCCATATTAAATTAAATTCAAGGAGCTTCATAAATATAAATTGGATTGAGCGATTTTTCTTTACCGTTCAGAAATTTATGTCAGAAGCCATATTTGGAAAAAAAAGATATTGCTCATCAAATGAACTGTTTCAGTAATAAATGACTCTCTTTGCACGTCGAGTTTTATCTTTGTACAATGGATAGATGACAAGTTGAGATTGAAAATCGAATGACCACATGAACTTAAGAAGTCGGTGATGTCCGAACCGAATGGCCAAATAAACGTGGACAATTTTGATGCTGGCATTGGTCAAGTCTGGAAATAAACTCGTAAAGAAAGGAAGATCCCGGGCGTTTCGCCTCTGTTTCATAGGAACGCTGACGGTTTCATAGGAACGCTGACGGTCTGTGGTCAGCACAATGGTCAAATCTACAATTCGGCTGAAGAGAATGGAATATTGACCAATATCGACACTCACAGGGATTGTAAGATCTTTCTGTTTCCAAATGGGCCCACTGGAGAGAAGAAGTTGGCGAAATCTTAAACATGTCGAACAGAAATTCACTTTGTTCCATCCGTGGAGATAGGAGATGATTTTGTGGATTATTTCCAATGGGAAATCTCCAAGGCCTAACTTATCTTTTAGAATGAGGTTTTCTTCGGATTTGTGGCGGGATTTCAAGTCGAGAATTTCGGTGCTTTCCCCTGTGGCCGTTTCCTTCGTCATCACCTCGCATGGTTTAATCTTTGCTCGTCGCGAATTCCAGCAACAATATTGTAGCATAGTTGTTAATAAACAAAGATGTATATATGTAAATAATCTGTTGGTTTGAGAGAAACGTTTGAAGAAAAAATAGGAATGTACCCAATTTACATTCGTCACGGGTAGGATTTGACACAAGGTCACGAGTATGGAGGATTCAACGAGGATCGAACTCGCTATTCTGTAGTAATGGTTATGTAAAAGTAACGTGCTAACCATAACACCACGATGGGACGCCCGTTATTTGAGGAGAAAGTAAATAAAAAAAAGAGAATTTTTTACAACTGTATAGTTGACAACTTCCTCAGAGAAGTTGACAACTGGAGAGAGAGAGAGAGAGAGAGAGAGAGAGAGAGAGAGAGAGAGAGAGAGAGAGAGAGAGAGAGAGAGGTAATTAAGTATTTACAATAACATCTATAAGTAAGGGAGGGATGAGGAGGGGGTGGGAAATTGTGGGTTGGGCTAGAAAAGTTCTTTTCGAGTTTTTTTTTCTTAATGAAGAGAGAAAAGCGCGTGTTTATGACCACACGCATGTGTATGTAGTGTGTGTATCTTTGTGTGTGTGTGTGTGTGTGTGTTTGGTTTGGTTTGGTTTCTTTGTTTAATGGCATATCAACGTTAGTGGACTATTTAATGTCAAAGCCATCCTTGTAAAAGAACATTTTCAAACCAAGAGAGAGTAGTTGGTTTGAAAATCGCAGAGGCGAGAAGCCATATATATATATATATATATCACTAATATTGAGCTCTCTTTTTCATAAATGTAACAAACTATATATATATATATATATATATATATATAGTTTGTTACATTTATGAAAAAGAGAGCTCAATATTAGTGATATATATATATATATATATGGCTTCTCGCCTCTGCGATTTTCAAACCAACTACTCTCTCTTGGTTTGAAAATGTTCTTTTACAAGGATGGCTTTGACATTAAATAGTCCACTAACGTTGATATATATATATATATATATATGGCTGAACTTGCACAACAGTCGGAAAATTTTTGGTGGTCCCCCATGACAGTTTAAAAACTTGTTAAAAAACAACAACAAAAACCCCAAATTACTATACATTTAATATTGAAAAATATTTATTTAAAACCAAGTTTAATTGAAATTATACATTGCAATACTAACACAAACAACTGAGACTAATGTGTCTACCGTTGGGTTCAATAATTAATGTCAATGGTTAATTAAATGTATAGTATTTTTTAAAGCAATACGTAATTAAAAAAACAACCTTAATCCTCAAACCCCTAAACCGTAACCCAATTCGCAAAAAGTTCATTCATAGACTGTAGTTAAAATGTCATGGGGGACATCCAAAAAAGTTTCCGTTTTAATTTTCCGACCGTTGTGCAAGTTCAGCCAGCTATATATATATATATATATATATATATATATATATGCAAAAATAATATATATAAAAGTGCTTACATACATATTGGTATGTTCTCGTTGTTTCACAGACTTTTGAAAAATCGGTGAAACGGACAGAACATACCAGTGAGACTGAGTATGAGGTCTTCGAATTAGCAAAGATCAGGCTGAGGAGGCAAAGAAATGCCGAAATAAATTTATATCTGTACCAAGGTATCCATTTATATAATTCAAACAAATGACTCCCAAACCTAATTGAAAATTCATCAGCCAGGTGCCCACGTCCGATACACACACACTGTAATATATATATATATATATTACAATCATATGATAAATTCGGTACATGTGGTTAGTGTCATTTTTTAAAAAAAAAAATGTGTGTAGAAAGAAATGGATATAAATCCGACAGTATGAATATATAAAAAGTTAGTGAAAAAACATGAAAATATGTCGAAAATAGACATTTCTGAAGCCGACGCTATATGGTTTCGGCTATATTTAAACCATCGACATGACTATTAATCATATGAAAGGAAAACTGTAGACAAACAAATGCCGTATGAGCCTTGGTTTACGATCTTTAAAGGCATTTGTCAATACTCGAAATGTAAGAAAAAATACA
>CM042175.1:26034187-26096618 GCA_023376005.1 Doryteuthis pealeii
TCTTGGTATAGCCTTTGGCAATTGTTCATTGGTATGACATGGTAGAGGCTAGCACAATTAAAATTGTTGTGGAAGGAATTGGGAAAGGCCATTGTCCAGAAGTGGACACAGAATAGCTGCTGCTGCTGCTGTGTGTGTGTGTGTGTGTGTGTGTGTGTGTGTAGTTGTGTGTGTGTATGCATGTGTGTGTGTGTGTGTGTGTGTGTTTCTATATTTCTTCATATTTGTGTTATGTAATATATTGGTTGAAGTATTTGCCTCGTTGTAAAGGAAGTGGCACTCAAAGCATTTCCTTCATTGAATTCATTTTGGCCAGACGAGAGGAAATGGGAGGTGCATTGTGGGTGTGTCTGGGTGTGGGTGAAGCCCTATATATCAAAAGGCTGTGGATATTTGGGAATAAATATTACTATTGTGACCAAAGGAGACGCTGAAAGTGGCTGTTAGGGTGGAGGATGAGGGGGTCAAAAATTGAAAAAAGTCATTCAGTGCCTAACACATTGGGATAGATAGATAGATAGATAGATAGATAGATAGATATGGACAGACCGAGATAGATAGATAGATAGATATGGACAGACCGAGATAGATAGATAGATAGATATGGACAGACCGAGATAGATAGATAGATAGATATGAACAGACCGAGATAGAGAGATAGATAGATAGATATGAACAGACCGAGATAGAGAGATAGATAGATATGAACAGACCGAGATAGAGAGATAGATAGATATGAACAGACCGAGATAGATAGTTAGATAGATATGAACAGACCAAGATAGATAGTTAGATAGATAGTTAGATATAAACAGACCGAGATAGATAGTTAGATAGATAGATAGATATAAACAGACCGAGATAGATATAAACAGACCGAGATAGATAGTTAGATAGATAGATAGATATAAACAGACCGAGATAGATAGTTAGATAGATAGATATAAACAGATCGAGATAGATAGTTAGATAGATAGATATAAACAGATCGAGATAGATAGATAGATAGATAGATAGATATGAACAGACCGAGATAGATAGATAGATAGATAGATATGAACAGACCGAGATAGATAGATAGATAGATAGATAGATATCAGACCGAGATAGATAGATAGATAGATAGATATGAACAGACCGAGATAGATAGATAGATAGATAGATAGATATAAACAGACAGATAGATAGATAGATAGATAGATAGATATAAACAGACCGAGATAGATAGATAGATAGATATAAACAGACAGAGATAGATAGATAGATATAAACAGAGATAGATAGATAGATATAAACAGACAGAGATAGATAGATATAAACAGAGAGAGATAGATAGATATAAACAGAGAGAGATAGATAGATATAAACAGAGATAGATAGATATATATAAACAGACAGAGATAGATTGATATATATAAACAGACAGAGATAGATAGATATAAACAGAGATAGATAGATATGAACAGACAGAGATAGATAGATATGAACAGACTGGTATAGATAGAGAGAAACAAAGTGAGATAGACAGATAGACAGACTGAGTCAGACACAGATATGAACAGACTGAGATACGGGTCAGGGTGGACCTGGGAGTAATGATAATTCAAGGGTACTCCACACTCCCCAAAGCCCCAAATTGCAACTTCAGATGCATTTTAATGTAGAAAGTGAGGAAATAGCAATCAGTTCTTTGATAAAAATACACAAATTGTTTTTTTGTCTTGTAACCTTTTCTTAAACAGTTCAGATGTTGCAATTGGTTGGGTGATTTACAAAAAATCTTTTGAATACAATTAGTGCAATTACCTATATCTGATTATTATCATTAACCCATTTTTATTGTAATCATCAAATAATTCCAGCAATTGATGATAGTAGAGAAAAAGGCATAAACCAAACTCTCCCTGTGTTCTGTGTAGTTGCAGAATTACAAAACAAAAAGAAATGTTTATGTATCAACATCAGTATGCAGTGAGAACTCAATTTAAGTAAACCACTTCCCCATAATTCCCTTTAACTTGTCCTCCCAAACAGTAGCAACAAACCAAAAACGGTTCACTTTTTAGTTGATTGTGAATTCAGGGGTGTAAATTTTTACCATAGTCTACTGGACAGATGTTAGTGGAATATGAAACCCCCGAACTGCAAAAGTGGACTGTTTTACTATTTCTCTGAATTTTTGAGAAGAGGCTTGATGATTTGTATCATTTAGATTATTCAGACTATTGTCCTCATCTTTATTGTTATCTGTACAACATTTCGGCTGATGTACTCTCCAGCCTTCTTCAGGTTTTTCTTGTCAGACTTGGGAACCTCCTCGAACTTAGGAACCTTCTCTTTGAACTCGGGAAACTTCTTTTCATAATCAGGAGTCTTCATGGAACATTGAACCTAACCCTTTATTCAATCCATGGGAGTAGACTGTTCTCATTCCATTAACCATGACTGAGTTCAAGTGTTAATTATTCTATGTTACTGTTGCCCTTGATCAAGATTGAACATGCAGCCTAGAGATAACTGTCACTTAGAACCATATTAACTCAACGCCTATATCTACTATGCCATATGTCCAATTGGACTATTTTAATTTTTTTAATTGTTACTCTGAAATAGAAATATCGTTAAATACTCGGCAAAATTACCTGCGAATAGTAATTTTCAGTTCATTTAAGTATAGGACTTGATAAGTTTATAATCTCAATTCACTTAAAATAACAATAGCATAAATTTTTACCATAGTCTACTGTACAGATGTTAGTGGAATATGAAACCTCTGAACTGCAAAATTGTACTGTTTTAATTTTTTTTTTATTAGGACTGGTTTAGCTCAGTCGGTAGAGCATCTGCCTAGGAATCACAAGGTTCCTAGTTTGATACCGGCCCTCGCCAACTGAGTGCATGAGTAGCACAGGGATCTGTGCGGTAACGTGAGGAGCTGATGGTAGGTGTAGCGCACTATCTCAGACACTAAAATAATCTCTTTGGTCTAGCACTAATGAAAAGGGTATACACTCCCTCTCTCTAGGGCTGATACCAACATTAGGCCACCCTGCTGATTTTACTTACTCTGTTATAGAAATATTGTTAAATACTCGGCAAAATTACTAGCGAATAGTAATTCTCAGTTTATTTCAGTATAGGACTTGATAAGTTTATAATCTCAATTCACTTAAAATAACAACGCTGAGGTCAAAAAAGTGTATAACTGAATCATTATGCAACAACTTTAAATCTATACAACATCAATTAATACTGTTTTTAAAATTTCTTTTAAAATTAATAAATGAATAAATAATTTAAAATTTATCAATGAATTTATGTATAAAGTTATGTTTTTCTAAGAGTTTCATTTTTATTAAAAGTATTAAACCCATTTGAGAAATTAAAAATGTATACATTGGACTTCATTTCATATTCCACTAACATCTGTCCAGTAGACTATGGTAAAAAATTACAACCCTGAATTCACAGTCTACCCTGATGACTGCCATTACAAGAAGTGAGAACTTTTATCTAACGACAATACAAGAAATTAATTGTTGTTCAATCATAGCAGATGGGCAAAATGATCATTGTAGAAGAAAGCTAATGGCTGGAGTATAGGAGCCCTCCCCCCCCCCTTCAAGGCAGTACATGCCCCCTCACTTAAAAGTGATAAGAGCCTGGTGCCTGAGGCACCCCTTTAGGGGAATGCTGATGGAATCTTGACAATTTTTAAACCCACCGCTACAGAAGACTTGCTTCCTGCATGGCATTTGTAAGAATTACATTACTTACTTATGATGTTTCTCTCGTTAGGTGCTAGGTGGCGTTACTGTTACTGCTGCAGCATTCACCCTAAGTCAGTTGAGCCAGCTCCACCCAACAAATTCACTGTATCTCAACTGCAAATGCTACACCATGGTGTCTTGAGTTGTCAGTAGGGTCACTGTGATAGAGATGATACATCAACCTGCAAGATCTTGATGGTGTGGCAACCGCTATCTGGTATAGTATGGTATAGTATGCTATCTGGTATAGCTTATCAAAATTTTTCAATGTTAATTTTATAATCTTATTATAATGGAAATTGTGTGTTTTTCTATCTGTAACTGGAACTATATTACTACTCAAGTCACAATTCCCTTAGTTATTTATGTCACATTCTCCATGATGTAATTTTTATTTGAACCTCAATTATTAATAAAATTCTTTTAAATTATTAATACTGTTGACCATATTTACATACTAATAACATGCAATTGTATTTGTATATATATATATATATATATAACAAAATAGCAGTATACAGTGAGATCGGGAAGGTTGTTTGTTAACAGATGATTTTTAGAGTTTTTTTTTTAATTATAAAACTAACCCCTAATCCTTAACCCTACCCCCTAACAAACAACCGGATTTTGACGGTGTAAATAAAAAAAATGTCCTAATGAAAGGAGATCAAAAAAGGGGTGCCTAAAGGTCATATGGTCTGATAATTCAACAAATTAATCCAAAGAAACAAAATATCTCCGAGTGGCAGGTGATATCGATGCCATACTGATGAAACGAGCACATCGTAAGAGTTTGTGTTTCTTCAAGTTTTAGTGTTCGGACATTCTAGCATGCGAAATGATGAAGTTCTCTGTGATGGAACATCCCAGCTTGTTAATTTGACACTCACACCAATGGGACAGTGAATGCGTCAGTTATTGGAGAAAGTGTAGCAGAAGTCGTGTTCGAGATTGTAGGTGAATTTGTCATAGGAATACCAAGGGAATATAAAAATTTCCCAAACCCACATGCAAATAACCCCATCCAGAATTTAAACTCAAGTCGTTTTTATATATATATTCCACACAAGGATATATCTTATTACACACATGGAAGCGTGTGCTTTAATGGTTAAAGTCATGGGAAATGGACTCGTCGCCCCGAGTTCAAATTCTGGATGTGATAATTGCATTTCACTTAGCACTAATACCCTTGGGAAAGGTATGAACCCTACTCTCCCTCCAGCTATGGATAAATAGTAGGGCAGACTGGGCTCTTTAACCTTGGTTAGGCAACTGGTCTAGGAGAAGGAAAACTCTGAATTCAAACCTGTTGAACTCTGCTTAAGAAATTGACTTTGTGTCACATCCTGCTCATGTGGAGGGGTTAGTAAATATATATATATATCTTACTACACATAGCCTTAAACAACAAAGTGTCCGGGTTTGTTCAATTATAACTAGAAATGTTAGCAATGAGCTGTGGTTTCCAAACCAACAAACTCATGAAGACAACTTTAGAATAAACATCATACTCACCCCCATGGGAAGACTGTTACTAGCGTCCAGTAACCAGACAAAAAGAAAAGAGAATGTAACCAAATACTCTCTGCACTAAATGCTTGAACACAGTCAAATATTTAGTTTATATGAGCGTATTTGGTTAGGTTCTCTTTTCTTTTTGTCAGGTTACTGGACGCTAGTAACAGCCTTCCTATGGAGGTGAGTATGATGTTTATTCTACAACAACCATCACATATTGAAACCATAGCTAGCCACTGCCTCACACTTCACATCAAAAAATGACCTTGTCTATTTCAGCTTGGTGGGAAGTTAAAAAAAAACAAAAAAAACAAAAAAACAATATTCTATGAGAATACCCAAAATGCCAATCTGTCTCTTCTCCAAAATCTCATATAATTTTGGTTCCAATTTCAACCAAACTTTCAGGAATTATAATTCTTAGAAAGAATTTAAATCAGCACTTCTCAAAATGGTCCATAAAGACCCCTGGGGGTGAATATCATTTTGGCAGGGTGAATTTACCAGTTTGCATTTATAAATCGGGGGGTCAAAGTTTAGGTACTGGATATGTTTGTCAAAAAGAGGGGTCCCTTAAAAAATTATTGTGATATTGTAAAAAAGTATCTGGTACCTCTAAAGGAGGCGGCTTCATTCCTGAAATGAGGTAACCAAACGAGTACATGGTACTGTTAGTATTTTTTGTAATTTTATCATTGTAGTTCTTTTTGACAATAACAAAATAAATAAAATTATTCTAATCAATTATTATTCTGATAACTCCATTGCAATCTATTAGATTTCCATATGTCACTGTTGAATGAGCTGTATATCTTTATTAGATTATAAAATGACTTGATTAGTTAAGTTAAAAGTTAAAGTTAATAGAAACAATGACATCATAACATGCATTTTAAAAAGATGTGAATAGTTTATTATAAATTATTCTATCATTTTACCGCCCTGTCGGCTGAGGCATTAGAATGCACCGACTGCACCTCTGCAGAGAGGTAAGACTCCCCCAATGGGCCACCTGTTGGCCATGGGTGGCGACCCGTGATGCTTAAGGATAGAGCCCAGGTGGATGAGCAGTTCATGACATGCAATACTCCACTTTGGCCCTATCTTGGGCTAGACGGGCGGTCGGAGAGGCCCCCTCCGATCAATCGTCTGGTCACGTCAAGCCCTAGCACCTATATGATTTTCCCAACCCTATTGCCCTTATGGCAAGCCCCAACCCCTTTTATCATATGGGTGCTAGAAGGCGGTGGCTGCGGGTCTACATGTCCTGGGAATGACGTTAAACTCTATCTGATGGTGAGGTTCCAGTTCTGGAGGTTTGGGGAATGGGGAGCACCCCATTCATCACCATTGCTCCCTGGTCCACTCTGACCCGGAGTGGTAGTACCTGTTAGGGTCCCATCTATGGGTTAAATAGAAAAATGTATTTATAAAAAAGATTGTATTATCCATTAAGAATTGATTTATTTCAAAACTTTATCGACATTAAATGACCCACTGAGGTTGATATGCCGTAAAACAAACCAAACCAAACTATCTATCATTTTAGCTACCAAAACTGTGCTATCGCTCCTGGTTGGCAGCTGATGAGGGCAGACAATCACACATTGTATGATGAAAATTTTAATTTATTATCAAGATATATAAATATTATATATTTATATTATATTCACACCTAGATAATAAATGTTATGCTTAAGTAATAGTTACCAGGTACTTTTCTCAACATCACAATTTTTCATTAATGGAATATTTAGATTATCTATTAATAAGAAGATTTAGAAAAAGAAAGAAAAATAATGAAAAAGTAAAATTAAAATTAAAATACAATTCCTGAAATTTTAATTCTTATCTATGGTAACCATTTTATTTATTTATTTATTTATTTATGTGTCATTCAGATTAGGGTTATTTAAATGAACGAAATCGTTGAAGTGGAAAATAACAATTTAATGTAAATATTGACACTTTTCTTTAAAAAAAATTAATTGAAATGACTTTTGATCTTAAAGTGAAGTCTATCTATAGATTTCTTTTGATTTAAAGGAATTGGATATTTAAAAAAAAAATGTATGAATATATATTTGCAATGACATTTAGTGAGAGGGATATGTTTGTCTTTCTTGTCTCAAATTATCAATTTTGGTGATGTTTCAAGATTAAATGTTCAATACTCCCCGGACCATAGTTTGAAAACTACTGGTTTAAAAGTTGCTTAATCTAAGAGAAATAACTCCTTTGTAAAAAAACCCAAAACATTTTTATAAAATAAAAGTTATTTCCCTTGAATTTTTATAGTCATTGCTCTTATTTATTAAGCAGGCTTCTCATATTCTGAAACGTTTAATTCTGTCGCCTACAAAAGATGGCTACATAAATTTTACGTGTTGATTTAAAAAAATAAAAAAACGAAACAACAACACGGTCATCAAAGTTATTACCTATAAATAAAAAAAATAACTAAAGCTTTAAACTTACCTTTGGAAGCATCAACTTTTTTTTTTTCATAGGACATTTTAGGGTTTGAACAATTCGGTGTAAATCTGTGTTGTGTTGATATCACTTATTCAGAAATTGTTCGGGGATAATTTCCCATGCAAACTTCTTGGTTTGATAATTAATTATTTAATCTTTAATTCACTAAATTCCGAATAAAAATGCAAACGTCTGAATGAAAAGATTAGCCAATTAGATTAGTGATTTTATCTGCCATTAAGAATCAACCAATCAGAATCACGTTTACGAAAAGCTCACAAAGAAACTGTTAAACTAAATTTTGAAAAATTTAAAAAATACTAGTAGGTCGCACCCTAGAGACAGCACGTCCTAATCAAGTCCCTCTTCTGAAACAAAAAAGTAAATGTTTATGGTTTATCTTCCCCCACTCCATAAATAGCTTTATATATATATATATATATAATTTCTTTATTTTTTCCCACCAAATAAAAGGTTAGATCATTTGCTTATTGCTTTGTCATTCGATTTTGTAAAATACCTCTATGACATTCCTTTTCAGCACAACCACCAAATTATAATGGGGTTAAAAGGAAAATCTCTGAACACTAGGTATCACCAAAATACGTCACGTGATCGGTTTGAAGGAAGAAACGTAAATATCTTTTAACTTATTTTTTTAAAATCTCGCAACAACAAAAAATAACGAACATAAAGAATTGTTACAAAAAAAACCCCAATTAATTCAAAGATAAATTATCCCATCGAGGAAAAATTACTCACCGTTATCTTGAAAAATAAGCAAAACAGTCCGTTTTTTTTTGTTTTTTTTTTTTACATCAGGGTCAGTTTCTTTATTCCTATTTTTTAGCAGAATTCTGTATTCATGATGCTTTTACTTAATAAAAAAAACTCCCGTAGAGAGACTTATAAAAATCTTCTGATATAATTATTCAGACTCTTATCTTTATAGAAAAAAGGGAAAAATCGTTTTTTGTCGGTTCATTTGTTTATAATTTTATAAAATAAAGAATGGGTGGGGGGGTAGACCTTGTAAAAAATATTTCCCAATATAAATTTTAGAGAAAACCTATTTCAAACATATTTTCATCAAAAGGTAAGTAATTATAAAAATTTTCGTGAAAATAGAACCATTAATTGATTTTTCATATTTTTGTAAGCTGAAATTTTTTTAATGTTTCTTCTTTTGAATGGACAAACAAAATTTCAAGATAATATTAACCTTTATACAAGTTTTATTGTGTTAACTATAGAGGAGGTAAATTTTACTGGGCAAATTGGTGGTACCTACTGAACACGCACCAGAAATAACTAGTGCCCTTTAAACCCAAATATTAAAATACTTGTCACCCCACAAATGTTTACAGATTTATTAAATAAATGGCTTGCACATCACAATTTTTCTTCTGTATAAACCCCAGTGAATATATATATACATTTGTTGTGCCATTTTTACATATTTTTTCACTTGTACCATTTTTATTGTTCACTGAAATAAATAGGTCTTATACTTACTTCAATTGAATAATGGTAAAAGTCATTCCAAGTCTAAAAGTATGTGGGGGATTAAAATAAAATAAAAATAAATAAATAAATAAACTCCCATGAGCCTTCACTGGAAGAACCCTCCCCGCATGTGCGAGAAAAAGGACCAACTTCCAAGCCCCAAAGATAATCCCTCAGTCATTTTGAGTTTAGGCCTTAATGATGTGTAGTCGCTACCACAGCTAGGAGGATATCCACTTGCCATGGTGGATATGACCGGTGAATAAAGCCTAAATTATAAAACCACTTTCTGCCTTTGTCTCTTCCCTTTTCGTTCCTTATATTCCTTCCTTTTCAGCGTGACCACCAAATACGATGGGGTTAAAAGCAAAAACACAAAGAACATGCAACAAGAATATCCAGCAATCTTTAAATCTTAAAACACCCCAGATCTCTTGTAATCCCATAAGTAAAATTTCCTTTGAATTTCTTAACTCTTAACGTCCTATACCACCTCATTCCACCCAGCCAGAATTCACATTTGTTTTCCTAATCCTAAAAGATAGCCTTTGTTTAAATGTAATATTAAACATATTTAGAAGTCTTTGATTTATAGGAAATAAAAAGGTAACTTTAAATGAAAAAGCCATTTTTAGCCATTTATTGATAAATCCTTAAAGGAATGGGGCTCTGGACTTAGAAAATTCTCAACAAGATGTTAAAATTGTTGGCCTCTTATTATTGACTTTACTTGCACAATGAGTAAGTAAGTAAGTAAGGTCGTTGGGGTGGCCTAAATTCGGTATCAGTCAGACAGCGAGGGAGTCTATCCCCTTTTCACTAGTGCTAGACCAAGGAGATTGTTTTTGCGTCTGAGGTGGAGCGCCACACCTACCATCAGCTCCTCACTTTACTGCACAGATCCCTGTGCTACTCATACACTGAGTTGGCAAGGGCCGGTATCGAACTAGGAATGTTGTGATTTCTAGCCAAACGCTCTACTGACTGAGCTAACCCAGTCCTTAATATAGAACATCTTGCTATGAAACTGAACTGAATCTGATATTGAGGCTGGAGATCTGGATAGTTTTGAGTGCCCCTTCATCACCATTACTTCCAGGTCCACTCTGACCTGGAGTGGTAGTTAGAGTCCCATCTATTAAGGTCAAATGGATCTTTTGTAAAATTATTAGTATTAGATAGGAATACTTAAAACATGCAAATTATTTGTATTAAGAATAGTTACTTGAAGCAATGATTGTTTACTCAGGATTATTGTTATTATTATTATCATTATTAGTTTTTTTCACACCAGCGTTAGCTGATGGTCTTTCACTGGTGTGACCCCAAGTCTCCAGGATTCTTCTGAGCATTCTAGCCGATTTCAGCAATGCTGTTGTCTGAATGATCTCAATTCTTCCTCTGATTTCTAATTCCTCCAGTCTGTTTTCTAAACTTTTGGGAACTATTCCAAGTGCACCAAATACAATTGGTATCACTTTTCACCCACATAGCTTTTTCAATTCTCTGGCAAGGTCTGGGTATTTGTCTTGTCTTTTTGTTTTTCTTTCATCTTCACCCTGTGATCTGCTGGAACTGCCAAGTCTATCAGTTGACAAGTTCTTTCATTTTTGTTAATCAATACTAGGCCTGGTCTCCTGGCTAGGATAAGGTGATTATTATTGTTATTATCATTGTTATTATTAGTTACTTGAAACCAAATGATTGCTGTTAGATAGGGGTCATTCCATGTCAGTTCACCAGGGCGTTACACCCACCGACACTGAATTACCTGAAATTTGGCACAAATGAGTTAGGAAAGTGTGCCAAATTATTTTGTCTTAAACCTTACCATTCCGATTTTAGAGGGGGGGGATATCATTTTCCTATTTTGCCTCAAAATTAAGGCCATGCAGTGTCGCAAAATCTCAGTGTTTTTTTGTTTTTTTAAAAATACTTTCATACATTCAATATTTCTGAAATTTGGTATGTAAGGCAAATAAGGTGCAGATTTCAACTTTTTGCTGGTGTTTTGACATGGAATGACCCATAGAAATACTTTAAACAATTTAACTATGAGTAAACAAATTATCTTTTAAATAGGAATAATTACTGTAAATCCTATGTGTACAAATCATTTGAATTAGATAGGAATACTAGATATAAAACTATGTTAACAAATGATTTTAGTCAAATAAAAACTACCATTAAAAATGCAATGGAACATTGAAAATATAGTTATAATTAAATCTTTTAAAATTGAATCATTTACAAATGAATCATATTTTGACATTAAATAACCCATAAGAAGTTGATATGCCACTAAAAAAATAAACCAAATCAAATATAGTTATGATTATAATTGAACATTTACAAATTAATCAAATTTTGACATTAACCTTTTTCCTGCCAAATGTTGCGTAGGGCTCAGTCGAGTTGTATTAGTAGTAGTTGTTGTCGTCGTCAGCTTGATGAAACAACATATGAAAGTTGTAGCGTCAAAAAGGGGTTGTTTATTTCTTTCTAAGCTCGTGGGTAGCTACTTCTAGTCATATATAAGGAACAGTGATAGGGGAAAAATATAAGTAACCCATAAGGAGTTGATATGCCATTAAACAAATAAACCCAATTAAATCAATATGATGGCAGGTTTGTAATTTTAGCACTTAACTGTATAATTTTTGGCCACAATATCTTATTATAATGGAGATTCTGTGTTTTTCTGTCTGTAACCGAAACTATCTTATTATAATGGAGATTCTGTGTTTTTCTGTCTGTAACCGAAACTATCTTATTATAATGGAGATTCTGTGTCTTTCTGTCTGTAACCGAAACTATATTACTACTCAAGTCACAATTCTCTTAGTTATTGACATCACATTCTCTATGATTTTATTTTTATCTAAACCTCAATTATTAATAAAATTGTCTTACATTATTAATACTGTTAACTATGTCTCCATACTGACAACATGCAATTATATTTATATATACAACAAAATAGCTGTTTACAGTGTGAACGGGAAGGCTAATTTGCATATTAATATTAAAAAATCGAATTTAATAAATATGTGCTTAGTATTATTGATTTCTAACTGTTTGGTTTTATTTTAATGAATATAAGCAAAAATCTCTTCAATGAATCTTAAATGAAATCCATTAACAAGATAAAATAACTGTCATTTTATTCTTTACTTCCTCTTTTAACTAAATACTTAAATTAGAAAAAATAACAATGAAAGACGAGAGTGATGGAAGAGTAAGTTTCAGTTGTTCCATTTTTTATTATACTCTGTTTCAAATCTTTTTATCTGTATTCTTATATAGTTTCATCAGCCTTTCTAATTTAATACAATATTTTATTACATTAAAACTTAAATACTTGCACCCGGAGGGTGCATATATTTGCTAGTTAACATAAATTTTCATGAGTGGGCTATTCTGTACAAGGAACAAACAATGTAAAAAAAACAAAACAAACAAAAAAGAAATAAAAAAAACAAAAAGACTTGGTTATTTTTTTTTTAGAAGCTTTTGTACCTTTAATTCAAACATACAATAAAACACAAAAAAGATTTGGAACTAACCAAAGAAGTTACGGAAGGAATGAAATTGATTTTTAAAAATAGAAAGAAAAAATCAGGTGGAGTAGGGGTATGGTCGATGGGGAGGGGGTCAAAGAAGGAAGATGATGAAAAGGGAAAGAAAGTCAAAATTTATACACTTACAAAAAAAAAAAAAACCCAAAAAAAAACAACTTTTGACTATTTTAACATCACGTAATTTCTTCATTAATTGTTGAATATTAACAATAATTTATTTTAGTTAATTTGATTTTGTCCGTACTGTAGAGAATCTAATATGGCCTAAAAATAGGGGATGAATTTAATTCTAAAAAACAATATAGAACTGATCCCCCACTTTCGGTTATCCTTTCATTACTTGCAAGCATATTATTAGGATTTACTTTCATCCTGTAGAATATAGAAAATTTAATGTGGCCAAGAAATGGGGGATGAGTTTAATACGTAATAACAATACAGAACCGATCCCCCATTTTCGGATATCGCTTCCTTTCATTATTTGCAAGCATAGGAATTTAGGAGCTATTTGCATCCTGTTTAAAGCCTGTAGAAATGAACAGAACATTTTATGGCCTAAAAATGAGGGACGAGTTCGATATTAAAGAATAAAAAAGAAAAATACTAAACTGGGAAATAATCTGTGAAGTATGTATGAGTGTGACTGTTTAATAATTTTGTTTATTTGTATCAATGAAGTTACATCTCTGTACAGTGGTCTTTCGGTGACTTCCACCCCACTCTCAGAAAATGGCTAAGTCTTCTTTATGATAACATTTTTTGAGCCTAGAATGATTGGTGTTATTAAACATCTAATTAGGAATTGTTATTTACTTTTTTCTGAATTTTTTAGATGAGGCTTGAAAATTTGTATTATTTGGACTATTGTCCGCATTTTTATTGTTATCTGGATAATGTTTCACCTGATGTGCTCTCTGGCCTTCTTTAGGTATTTCTTGTCAGACTTGGGAACCTTCTTGAACTAGAGAACCCGCTCCTTGAACTTGAGAACCTTCTCTTCAAACTCAGGAACCTTGTCGTAAGAAATACCTGAAGAAGGCCGGAGGGCACATTGTCTGAAATGTGCAGATAACAATAAAGATGAGGACAATAGTCCAAACAATACATTTCATTTACTTGTTTTGTTGATCATTAGTTTATAATAATGTATAAATTATGAAGTAGAAGAAGGGGAGTAAGAGGGAAGAAAAGGGAATGGTTGGGTATTACGGATAGGTTTATGAGCCTTAGAGATAAAGGATTTTTTCAAAAACTGATTTCCAATTAGAACATTCTCATTTTATTTGGTTTTTATTTTTTGCTCTAACTGGAACTGCCCATTTGGTCACCCATTTTGGCACTGACCAGGTTGAAAATTGCTTAACTTCAGTGACCAAATCGACATTGTCTTGAAAACCAGTTTAGGGTTAGGGTTAAGGGTAGAACAGTTTTAGGGGTCGAAGAGATTGAGCAGTTGAATAATATAAAGGTGTATATATGCAGTCGGGGTTCAAAGGTCAAAGGTGAATGGTACTCCCAAATATTTTATTTTTATAAAAAAAAATTTGTATTTTTTAATTTTTTTTTTTTATAAAGAAATCAGTTTGAAAATTTATACTGGGTTATGGATATTAAACTTTTTTTTTTTACATGGGGTGGGGGGAGAGAAATAGATGGGAAGACTGTGTAGCCCCAATCTTCCAAGTGCATAGGGCCTGCCAGCCTTGAAAATCAGAATACCTGATTTTTATCTGAGGTTGAACTCTAACCTCATTGATGAAGCAGAATTTTTTTTGGTGGGGAGGGAGCTTATCTTTATCTGGCTCAAGGATAGTATTTTGGGGGTTACCAGTTGTTGTTGTGGGGGGAGGTACTCTCTACACTAGTGAATAGGTCTGTTTGGAGCATTAGATTTTACAAGTATTTGAACAGATTGAGAAAGACTTGTCTAAAGAGACTAAATATTTACAAGGATTTTTTTTTAAAAATGAAGATTTCTTTGGGAAATTATATTTACTAATTTTCTCTGCACTCAGGTTTGAAAATGGTCCAGCAGTTTTTGATTGGTTAAAGATTTAAACCAATAATATTTCAGTTTCTTGTGGGCGTGTTTTCTAGTGCATTTTTTCTTTTCTTTTTTTTGTTCTCAGAAAAGACAGATTTTTGTTGTTGGATAAAATATCCAGTCATTTTTGTTTTAATTTTTTTTATAATTCACTTTTTAGGGGTGAGGGAGGTGGTAACATATACAAGATTTATTCTTTCTTGTTTTTAAGTGTTTTTAGATTATTAACTCCCCAAAATTAAATAATTCTGACATTGTATTATATCTTGAGACCAAAAATTTTATTTATATTATTTATATTATTTGGACTATTATCCTCATTTTTATTGTTATCTGATTTATCCTAATAATCAAAATGATACAAATTATAAAAATTTTTAGATTTACAAAATAAAATTATAAAATTTTGAAAAACGGTTCTGAATTTGAGAAGATTTTACTAGAAATTTTCAAAATAAATTTTGATTCCTGTGAATATTAAAAATCCCTGACATTAAGAGAAAATTTTATAGAATGAATTTTTCAAAAATTCAGAAGAAATATTCCAAAAAGTTAATTTTTTGGATTGTGATTAGATTTTTCAGAATTATATTTTTAAAATTGTCCCTTGAATGTGAAAAATACAATTATTACAAAGAATAAAGTTCTGAATAGAAAAGTTCCAAAATAAATTTTGATTTAAAAATAAATTTATGAAAAATTTTTAAATGAATTTTGGAATTGAATTTTAATATAAAACATTCTGGCTTGATTTCCAGAAATTGATTCTTAATTGGGGAAAATTGGTGTAAGAAACAGAAATTATTGGTCATACATCTGAAGAAAAATTTCCAGAAATTAGAAACTTTCTAGAAATTCATAAATTTTCTAGAAATTAAACCATTCAGAAATTTCTAGAATTTAAAAAAAAAAGAAGGAATTTTTAGAAAATTTCCAGAAAAATAAAGAATTTATAGAAATGAAGAAAAAATTTAAATATTTTAGAAATTGTAAAATAAAAAGAGGAAAATATATTTTTTAAATAAAAAATCTCAACTAATTTTTTGAAATCAAGGATTTTTTTTGTAGTTGTTTAAACACAGAGCACCAAAAAGAAATGAGAGAAGTGTCTAGTGGTTGTGGTTCTTTTAGTGGGGGTGGGGTGGAGAGAAAGGGGCAGGGTCTCCAGGGGGGTGGGGTAGAAAGAGGGGAATGAGATTCAACAGGGGAGGCAGAGGGGATGTTGAAAATTTCAAACAGGCGGGAATACAAATATCGAAGTTTGAGGAAATATAAAATTTAGTAATGAAGAAAAAACAAATGGAAAAAATTAATGAACGCTAGAAGTTAATAATAAATAAATAAATGAAAAAAAAATGTTATAAATAAAAAAAAAAACATGAAATAACAAACTGTGTTATGGTGATATAAGAAAAAATTACTTACTCACACTCACTCACTCTCTCTCTCACACACATAGGTAAAGCCTTAATTACAATGGGGAAAAAAAACTTCCCTTCTTTTCTGACATAAAATGTATGTGTATATATATATATATATATATATATATATATATATATATATACGCACTCACATACATACAGATGTATGTACATGTTATACAGGTATACAGTTCTGTACAGGTAAGTAATATGATTATATATATATAAATGTGTGTGTATGTAATATATATGTATGTACATATCCTAAGCAAGAATTCTGCATTGAACAAATTCTGGAAACAGCACCCTACAAAGTATCAGGTGTATGGCCACTTATCTTACTTGGATGTTTTGGAAGATGGGAGGTAAGTAACATATGCTGGTAAAGTAAGGACAAACTCCTAATTGACATTCTCCAGTGGACTACTGCACATGGACACACCAGTATTGGCTAAACAGCAAATACTTATATCCATAAACTCTGCAGACACTAGATGCTATCTAGAGGACTTACTAAGAGCAATAGCTGATAGGGATGGATTGCGAGAGAGAGAGAGAGTCAAGGGAATATGTGTTGTCAATACGCCTTTTATTCATTTATGAAAGTAACAAACTTTAGTTCAAACTGAGAAATTTGTAACTGAAGTTGTACTGGAAACTGACTACTGTTATATTAGTCAATTAGTGAAATAGATTACTAATTAGGACCAAGCCTATTCTAGTAGTGACCACCCCAAGTGGAGTTTAACAGGTTTGAATTCAGAGTTTTCCTTCTCCTAACTAAGGTTAAAGAGACAAGTTTGCCCTGCTATTTACCCATAGCTGGAGAGGGAATTGGATTCATACCTTTCCCAAGGATATTAGCACTGTGAAATGCAAGAAGCTTCATCTAGGATTTAAACTCGCATTGATGAGCCCATTTCCTACAACTCTAACCATTAGACCATGCACTTCCAACTAGTTCTGAAGACCTAATAGAATAAAAGTGTCACATTGAAATTGCGATAAAATTAAATATATATATTTATCTACCCCTCTGCATGAGCAGGATGCAACAGAAAGTCAATTTCTAAAGCAGAGTTTAACAAGTTTGAATTCAAAGTTTTCCTTCTCCCAGACTGTTTGCCTAACCAAGGTTAAAGAGCAAAGTTTGCCCTGCTATTTACTCATAGCTGGAGAGGGAATTTGATTCATACCTTTCCCAAGGGTATTAGCGCTATGTGAAATGCATACAAGTTTGTCCAGGATTTGAACTCGGGTTGATGAGCCCATTTCCTACGACTCTATCCATTACACCACGTGCCTTAAACTAGAGTTCTGAAGACCTAGCAGAATAAAAGTGTCACATTGAAATTGTGATAAAATTAAATATACAATGCACACACAAATTTATAAGGTTCATAATTATTTAATATACAATTTATATTTATGCATCTTATGTAATATTAGACCCCTCCCCCCATCTTTTGTCATATTAGACCCCTCCCCCCCATCTTCATGTCATATTAGAGAATTAAAAACTTCAGGTCCGTACATGAACTGGTCGTCTTTATATCTTACCAGATATCCCAACTTTGTAGGAAAGAAATATTTTTGAGCCTGTCTCTTTGAAGAAAATTAACGTTTTATATGTTATCAAATACAATATGCAATTTCAAGTTTTCCATATATATGTACATATTAAATATTGTTGCACTCACACATATATATTTATATATATATATATTGGTCAAGTGTGCAAGCATTTTCAGACAGTTAATAATAAGTCTGATATTCTTGTTGGGTAGACGATTGGCAATGTCTGATCTATGAAAGGGGCTTCATGTTTAAAATGATTTTGAACTCTATTGGCTCTTAAAATATTGATATGACTAGTAAGTATAAAGTGTTTACCTGTTTAAAATGATTTGGAACTTTATTAATTCATTGGCTCTTAAAATATTGATATCGCAAATAAATATAAAGTGTTATCTGTTTAAAATGATTTGCAAAGATATATTTTTGTACTTTATATAATTGGTGACATTAATTGTTCAACTGACTTTGGCATAAAATAATCCAAAGTTTACAAGCCATAAAACTAATCAACCTATATAAGTATGAAGTGTTTACCTGCTTAAAATGATTGTGAACTTTATTAATACATTGATATTGCAAATATTTATGAAGTGTTTTCCTGATTAAAACAATTGTGAAGATATATTTTTGTTCTGTATAAAATTGGAGACCATAACTGGCCTTGGTTTGCCATAAAACCAAGAAACCTATAAATATATATGAATATATACATATATGAACATGTCTATATGTCTGTGTGTATTTGCTTACCTGTACGTACCTGTTAATCTAGACATGCATACACTTATTAAACATATTTATTTTTGCTTCCAACATTTACATGAAGAAAAAATTTGATTTGAAAATTAAAAGCTTGTATGAAACATCAAGTCGGATAAAGAAAAATGCAATCGTTATATGAACAAAATAAAAATTTAAAAAAAAGGGACATACAGACATTCTGGACATTATGTCATGTTTACAAAATCAATATTGCCTGGGGGTGGTGGACAGGCTGATCGGGGGAGGGGAGGGGACAAGAAGCAGAAAGAAAAAAAAAATTACCCACAACTTTTGTCTGTGGTTTGAGGGACTTTGGGATGGGGGGAGGAGACAAAATTGAAAAAAAAAATTTTTTTTACAATTTTCTTTTCTTTTTTTGATTTTTATAAAACAGTTTTTTTTGCTTCATTTTTATACAATTGTTTTTTTTTTTTAAGTTTTCTTTTTATTATAAAATTACTATCTCTGTTTTATAATATTTTTTATATTAATTGACAGAGTTAGTAGAAAAAAAAGATCCTTTTTTATATTAGGATGGGATTTTAAAAAAATCTTTTTTTTTTTTCTTTTGAAAAGTAATTTTGGTTTTATTATGGTTATTGGTATTTTTCATTTATTATTTATATTTTTAGTTTCTCAAACATTTTTCAGAATTACTTTTTTGATTTATGCAACATTCAAATTTATACACTGGGTTGGCTAAAAAGTTTGGCTTTTTTATTATTAAATTATTTTTATTACGATATTTTTTTTAATTCATTTTGTTCCATTTGTCGTGTGCCAAAATCTAGCAAACTTCAGGATTCATTCTGCCAAAACATTTTATGTTTTTGTACAAGTTTAAATACTTTTTAAATTCCTCCAGGGAACTGAATTTAAAACAAAAAAAAATCTTAATTAAAAAAAAAACAACTATCACTGAAATTTTTAGATGTGGCCAGATAATTTGCATTATTTGGACTATTGTCCTCATCTTTATTGTTATCTACACAATGTTTCGGCCAATGTGCCCTCCGGCCTTCCTGAGTTTATTCAACAAGAAACACCTGAAGAAGGCCAGAGAGCACATCAGCCAAAATGTTGTGTGGATAACTATAAAGGACAATAGTATATATATATATATATATATATATATATATATATATATATATATATAGTAATGTATTTATGATTAATATTTTGGTAAAAATTATTCATGAACAAAAAAGGATCTTATTTTTTCTGGATTCTGGGAAAATGTATTTTTGCTCAAAATATTACACTGTATAATTCTTGAAAAAAATAAAAAAACAAAAAATAACACACACTAATTAAACTTTGAAATATTTTCTAAAATTTTGTTTTTCCCCAATTTGCACAGAAGATTTGAAACTAAAAAATAATTTCATGAATTAACGAATCCGGAATCCAAAAACAAAGTTTGCCCCAAGATTCTTGCACACACACACACACACACACACACACACATGCACACAGTGCTTATTAATATATAAATACTTATATAATATATATATGATGTATGTTTGTATATAGAATGGTAAAGTATGTTGCAATGGCAAAAATGTATTTGTAGCTTCAGTCATATTGATGACAAAAAGAAAAACAATAATGAAAAACAAGCCATAATTAGGGACTAAAATATCGGTCATTTTTGTTTTGTTTTGTGACCATAGTTGATGCGAGACAGTTTTAAAATGACTGTAAAATCAACGTCCATCTTTGTTTTTGGGGTTGGGTTTTTTTTCAAAATTTTTGAAACTTCCATTTGGATTTTTGTCTATCCAAATTATTTAAAAAAAAGTTTATTTCATGAAAAAAAAAAAAAAAAAAAAAAGATGGTTTGCTTTGTTTCCCTTTTTTTTTTTGTTATTTTTAAAACATTTTTTTTAGAAGTATGAAAAGATTTGTTTATTATTAATTTTGACTTGTATCTTCTTTCATTATTGGAAATATATAGTGTAACAGTTATATATATATATATATATATATATATATATATATATATATGGTGAGTCGTCTGAGAAAATACAAGGATTGCAGTGTCAAATGTTACTGGCACTCAAGTATGAAAAACAAAAAAAGAAAGAATCTGAAAATGGTCTTACTCGTGCATGAGTTAACAGCCAACATATATATGTGTGTAACAGCTATCATCTGAGAAAATAAACTTAATGAGTGAAAAATCAAATCCTGGATGAGGCTGTTTTTGTTTCATTTTTGGACTAATGCCCTTGAGAAAGGCATGAAACCTTCTCTTCTTCCTCCTCCTACCAGTTATGAAGGCCAGACTGGAAATTTTAGACAACCAGTCTAGGAGAAAAGCAACTCCATTCCATAATATCCTACTTGTAAAAAAAGGACAGTAGCAGAGCAGCAGAGTGTGGGACATTTACATGTTTTGATTTTCAGTAGAGGGAGTCTATCCCCTCTTTACTTCACTAGACCAGGGAGGCATCTGTGGTGGAGTGCCATTCCTACCTTCAGCTCCTTACTTTACTGCACAGATCTCTGCACTTATGCAGAGTTGGCGAGGGCTGGTATCAAGCCAGGAACCTTGTAGTTCCTAGTCAGACACTCTATCGACGGAGTTAAACCAGCCCTTAGGAACTAATAAAAAAACTAATAAAAACAAAATAATTCTAGAATAAACAAAAACACGAGCGAGTTGTAATAAAAATAAAAATGAAAAGATGAAACATTTGATTTCTTTGTTTAATGGCATATCAACCTTTGTGGGTTATTTAATGCCAAAACCATCCTTGTAGAAGAACAGTATTGGTACTATTTAACCGAAACTGGGGTGGATGAGAGTGTTCATACCTTTCCCAATGGTATTAGTCTGAAAATGAACATAATAGTGTGACTGGAGTTTAAAATTGTGTACTACAATGTCACAGTCCAGCACGTTAACTATTACGCCATGGGGACACTCCCCCGAAAAAAAAGGAGGAAAGAAGATACAAGTCAAAATTTTTAAAAATAATAATGGTCGATAATGTTTTCTCTGAAAATAAATAAATAAAAACATTTTTTGTGTTTTTTTTGTTTTTTTTTCAGTGTAGACTACATGTTGCGATTATGTTAAATTCAGATTTGCTATTTAAAAATTAGAAGCTGACAGAGAGAGAGAAAAAAAAAAACGAATGAAAAAAAAAAAAAAAATCAATCAGTTTATCTACAATAATAGAAAAAGTTATTTAGGTATTTTTTTTTTTTTTACCAAGAAAACTACTTCAATTATCTGTGTATAAGATGCACATTTAACAATAGATTTTGTGTCAATATTACACATAATCCTATTCGCTGGTATTATGATTTGGGGGTTATAATCTGAAATTAGCAGCTATGGATCTTGGAAGGGCTGGAGTGAGCAATAAATTCCTAAATACCTTTGTAAACCATATAAATTTTTACAATTAATTGATTTCTCAGCTAAAAATTAGAGAACAAAAGGATCAAATTCAGAATACAATTACTGTAATTATTTGTGTAGAAGACACATTAATTTTTCCAGATTTTTTCAACCCAAAATTTAAAGTCTGGACAGTGTAGATCCTTCCATGGATCTCCAGTTAGTCGTCCCTTTTCCAGGTCCTCTGAATATGGTGCGACACGTGGCTAGGAAAAAAGTTAATTATATAGCTCTTTTGTATAATATATAATTATACAAAAGAGCTATATAATTAACTTTTTTCCTAGCCACGTGTCGCACCATATTCAGAGGACCTGTAAAAGGGACTGACTAACTGGAGATCCATGGAAGGATCTACACAGTCAAGACCATAGCACTGCTGAGATTGGCTAGAATACTGAGAAGAGTCCTAAAGAGCTGAGGTGACTTGCTGTCACTTGGACTCTAGCGAAAAGGCCTACAGTTAATACTGGTGGGAAAATTAAAAAAAAAAAAAGAAGAATTTTAACGGAATCATTGATAGGTTTTTATGTTAAATAAACTTTGGAGTACAGGTCTATAAAAAAAAAAAAACACATTTTTTTATACATCCTGCTTATCTTTCAAGCCCTTCTTACAAAATCTTTGTTTTGCACTATATGACCAATACAGAAGAGTCAATGTGCCATAAATTGTTTAAAATTATAATCTTTCTATTAATGATAATTCTTAGTTGCTTATGGCTGATTTATAAATATTGCCCCCCCCCCTTACCAAACAAAATAAAATCCATTTTCTTATTTTAATTTTATAAGTGTTTTTTTCTTTCTCTCTCAGCTTGTGTAAATGTTTTAAAAAAGAATGTTTGCAATTGGTATTATTTTTTGTGTTATTGTAAACAATATTGTCATTATTATAGACAAGGAAAAATTGTCCAGTTTTCTTGTGTTTTGCATTGTTTTTTTTTTGTTTTTTGTTTTTGTTGTTTTTTTTGCATAATATTTTAGAATCTTTCATAAGATTTTTTTTTTCAAATTTAAAAAAAAAATCTTTAAAAATTTTCTTTTTCAATTTCAATTCAGAGTAAACAAAAATTTGATGATTTAAAAAAAAGTCTTCGATATATCAAATGCATTTTGTAAGCATTTTTCATTGTCGAATTGTTTGAAAGCTTATCTTTCAGGCCATTAGTTAAAAATTTTTGATGGGTACTCTGTGAATTTGGCTTGGTGTTAAAGTTGGTCTTAGCCAACAAATAATTCTTAAATAAGTCCGAGGCCAAAATATCTTACATTTTAATTCATTTTTTTTCCTCTGATAAATTGAGCCACACCTGAAATGTTTTAAAATTTATTTATTGTTTTTGTGGATCTGTAATTTTTTTCCCTTTTTTTTTCTTCGTTCCACAGTTTTTCTTTTTTTTTCTCTTTCAAAATTAACATTAAACTAAAAAAAAAAAAAATTGATTTTACAAGTATATAGGTACTGCATTTTTTTTGATTTTACAAATCAACAAGTACCACACTTTTGGATTTTAAAAGCCAACAAAAGAGAAGATGTACATTTTCAGAGATGAATTGGAGCAAAAAGCTTTTTGTTTTGTTTGCCAAATGCGCCAATAATTTTTACAGGATGCTATTAGCTGTAATTTGGGGTCAAGAACGTCGGGTCATTCACTCCATTTGGACAGGTCTTGAAAGAAGGCCTTATTCTATAACTTCAAGGTACTCAGTAGATCCGGTGAATTCAACATTGGTGTTAAGGGGCTGACCTTCCCCCTCGGCACCAATATCGTTTTGGGATACTTTATCCAGTGTGGCAAGAACTTCCGTGAATGAAGGCCGGTCATCAGTTTCAAGTTGCCAACATTTCAGCATCAGTTGATAACTGTTGGGGGGAAAGAAGAAGAAGAAAAAGAAAATATTAAATAAAATAATGAGTAAAAAATAGATATTTTGAGAAACATACAGACACTTCACTCTTGCATAGCTGTTATCATTGTTGGAAATGAACACAATTGTTACATAATTCATGAGTAGCTTACGAATTATGTATGTAAGCGTAGTAACTATTCAAATAACAGAAAATGGAAAATTGCCATTAACCATTGGAAAAAAAGTTATTAATGGCAATTATCCCTTTGCTGACCTGTACAAAAAAAAACCCAGAGAAATAATGAGACAAGAAAGAAAGAAAGGAAAAAGAAGAAAGAAAAATGGCGAGAAAGAACAAAAGCAAAAAAGAGAAAAATAAAAAAACAGAGGGAAGGAAAAAAAGATAATAAAAAAGAAGAAAGGAGACCAGTGAGAAAGAATGAAAAACAGAAAAGAAAAAAAGAGAGAAGAAAAAAGAAAAAGAAGAAGAAAGAAAAAAACAGAGAGAAGAAAAAAAGAAAAAAAGAAAAGAAGAAAGTCAAGAAGATAAGAAAGGACAAAGCAAGAAAGAATGAAAAGCATAAAGAAAGAAAAAACAGAGAAGAAAGAAAGAAAGACAGGAAGAGAAAAAAAGGAGACAAGAGAGAAAGAATAAAAAACAGAAAGAAAGAAAGAAAAAACCGAGCAAAGAAAGAAAGATAGGAAGAGAAGAAAGAAGATGAGAGAGAATAAAAAGTAGAAAGAAAGAAAAATGGAGAGGAAAAAGAAATAAGATAGAAAGAAAGAAAAATTCTTTGGATCTTTAATGTTACAAATTTTATTTTATTTTTAAATCAAACCTGATTGTCTTTGATCTAAATACGTAATTCCCTGTTGAGCAAGAATTTACTTACATGAATTCTGGGCAATATTTGGGCTTCTGCATACGTCTTCCACTCTGTAAATAACTGTGTACATCCCAAGGCACAACATCTGGGTAAGGGGTTACCCCTCGGGTCATCAATTCCCAGAGCAGTACTCCATAAGACCACTAGGGGAAGAAAAAGAAAATTAAGCAATGAAAATTTGGGAAATAAATTCTTAAAAATGGATGGGTAGGAGGCTTAGATTTATCTCTATATATAGATTCTAGATATATTTATAGATAGAAACACAGAATTTAAAAAATAAGTCTGAGCAAACCGGCAAACAACAGTTAGTATAAATATCTCCTGAGTCTCCAGTATCATTTACATTATTAATTCTAACATAATTGGTAAGTCAACTGTATTTCTTAAATATTAGTCTATTTGAATACTTATATTCACCATTCATTCATTCATGTTTAAAAAAACAGAACAAAAAACAGTATCTTTATTTTTTATAACAGAGACAGCAAATATGCTAAGCATATGAAAAACCCTTACAATTTAAAAGAATATATATATATATATATATATATATATATATATATATATATATATATATATATATATATATATAGTAAAATAAGGAATGAAAGGAATATATATATATATATATATGGTAAAATAAGTAATTAAACTTTACCTCATTCTGTCAGATTCATTCTAATCCCATTTTCCTCATATATATATATATATATATATATGTTAGATAGATAGATAGATAGACACCTAGGTGGCTGATGGCCCAGTAGTTAAGAACTCTGACTAATGAAAAATTGGTCAGGTTTCTATCCAGGCTGGAGGTAGCCTGCTAAGTAGCCACATTGAGGAGACGTGATACGTTGAAACATGGTGTCTGTGTATAACTATATATATATATATGTGTGTGTGTGTGTATATATATATATATATATATATATATATATATACACACACACACACACACACACACACACAGAGGGTGTGCTTCATAAAGGATAACAAATAGAATTTATACAAACAGAAATTTTATCCTATGATATCAATCAAACAACAATATTTATCAGTCGATATGATTGTATTCTGCTATTCTCATTCAAGCATCCATTCCTTTATATTATCTCAGTTATGTTGGGTTTTTTTAATTTAAATTTTAATTTAATTTTCCAAGGCTTAACATATTTTATATACATCTCACAAATGGGAAATCCTCCACAACTGAAAAAAAAAAAAAACAACAACAACAACAAAAAAAGAATAATGGTTTTTAAAATTCTGTTACTCACAACATCACTCTGAATACTAAAATTAAAATTCTCAAGACTCTCAGGCGCCATCCATTTGACCGGAAGTTTTGCCGTATGTTCTTCTGTGAAGTAATAATCTTTGCTGAACAATTCTTGTGTTAAACCAATGTCAGTCAACTTTACATTTTTTCCCTCATGTAATCTAAAAGAAAAACAAATATCATTTTGCCATCAGAATATACATTTGTTTCTTAGGTTATCACTTTTATAAAAAAATATATATATATATTTGGTGGCTGTCCAGAATAGACCGCCAATTAAATTTTAATTCTGTTAATATATATATAAAAAAAAAAAATTACACAGATATGTAATAATTCATCATCCAGCTAAATTTCAGTCATTTGCTTTAGTTTTATATTGAACAGTTAAGTTCCAAAATTACATTTTCAACTAGCTACAATCAGGTCATCAACCTTATTTCTTTAGTTATTTAAAGTGTTAGATTATTATTTCTCTGAACTTTTTAGATGAGGCTTGATTATTAGTATTATTTGGACTATATATTTATATATAT
The DNA here is from genome assembly GCA_023376005.1 of Doryteuthis pealeii. Lineage (NCBI taxonomy): Eukaryota > Metazoa > Mollusca > Cephalopoda > Myopsida > Loliginidae > Doryteuthis > Doryteuthis pealeii. The sequence goes on from CM042175.1 coordinate 26,060,819, forward strand.
ACACTCAAGTCTAGGTACAAAAGAAAAAAAAAATGATGGTTCACTGTGCTTTTTAAAAGAAGTTAAAAAAAATACATGCATGATATCATTAATTTATATATATTTTTTTTCACTTTGATACATATTTAAAGTTATTGGATCTTATGACCTTAAGGCACCCCTTTTGTGATTTCAATTCGTGGGGACATTTTTTCCATTTACACCGTCAAAATCCGGTTTAATTGTTTACAGACGATTTTTAGAGTTTTTTTTTAAATTATTAAAACTAACCCCTAACCCTAACCCCTAACAAACAACCGGATTTTTATGGTGTAAATGAGAAAAGTGTGCCCACGAGTTGAGATTGCAGAAGGGGTGCCTTAAGTCATATGGTCCAAGTTATCTAACATTTTTATATAAAAAAATATTTACAAACCTGAAATATTATATATTCTTCTTTGACATTAAATTTGAAAAGGTTTGTGAATTTAACTGTATTTTGTGATAATAATAATAATAATAATAATAATAATATCATAATAATAATAATAATAATGCACTTACAGACAATTTCTTGCAGCCAGATTGCGATGAATGACCTTTAATTCCGACAAGTAAACCATACCATCAGCCACTTGTTGACCATAGTCCAGCAATGTACTGACTGACAATGACTGTGAAAGAAATAAGAAATTAGAAATTATCAAATAATTTTCTTAATAATAAAACAAGCAGAACAAGTAAAGCTGAATCCTTGACAGAAATAATTTACTAGTTTTATGAAAAAAAAAGATTATTTACAATTCCAATACTGCTGTAATATTTCAGCAAAAATGAAAGAGTATGATGGAGAGGGTTGGTTGGTTGGGACAAGTGTCATGGCATTGTCATCACATACACACCCATATTTTTGATATCAATAAAGCTTAAAGAGTCAGAAAATACATAAGTTTTGTCTAACGGATCATCAGGGTAATTCTGACCCAGAATTATCCTGATGATCCATTAGGAGAAACCTAAGTATGTTGTTTCTGAATTAGGTAGGTAGGTGTTTTTCTTTCTTTTAGCCATAACACTGATACCGGTTAATTATTTTCCAGTAATACAAATGTTTTTGTCTTTTTTTTTCTCTATATTTTTTTCTCCTGACACCAGTTTGTATTTTGTTTTTATATTTACAAATTGTATTGTTGAAGGTTTTCACACTGTCATGGGTTTTAGAAATATATATATATATATAAAAAAATAGTTGAAAAGAAAATAGTTGAAAAAATATTTCTTTTCTGAAAAAATCCGTTGCAGGCTGACTATGAACGGGTTAAAACTCTTCCTGTTTGAAAAAGAGAATTTGTCTATTTTTGAATTTGAAATATGTCTTCTTTCAAAAACTGTTATACTAAGATATACATAATGTTGTTGACCGAGAAACACATAGCGGATGTGCTCATGAAGAAATGATCGCATGACTTGTACGCTTTTTGGAACATCAATGTTTTCGTTTTGAATTCAAAATTATTTTCAGCTTTTCTCTGGATTTTTAAAACAAGCTCTGATGATGATTTTTATAAATCAAATATTGTTCAATATTAGCTATGGATATGATATATAATTTTCATTTTAACAGCATTGTTGTTTTCATATCCTTTTATCTATACTTAATATATATATATATATATCTTATTATAATGATATATGTAGTACAACATACATTAAATTACATTTAAATACTGTTGACTATCCAACTGTATTTATATATACAAAAAATAGCTTTCATAATAAATAAATATATGCTTACTAAATAAAATATGAGCACCAGTACTATTTAACTTAGTTATTTAGCAATCAACTTTTAGAATGAAAATATCCCTAAAAATTGAAATAAACTTGTTATTCGTCAGTGATGCCCCTGGGTCATGGAAGATTTTTGGGTCTTAGCATCCTATCCTATTCCACTCTTGAACAAGTGACATCTTTACAACTATATAGCTGGAGGGCCACACTAACGCTCAATTACATCCACCCATTATTTATAGGCATACCAGTTTGGATTTTTTACCCTTCACTTTTTCTTTTCCCCTTTCTCTATTTTAAAATTTTTATTTAAAAAAAAAATCATAACATTTTTTCATAAAAAAAAAAAAATTTCAATCAAAATTTCTATATTTACTAGTAAAAATGTGGGTGGTAAAATATGGAAATAAATTTGATGGTGTGTGTAATATAATGAAATGGAAGTGTAAAAAGTTTTCCAGCTGGAGTCTGTTCAATTGACAACAGTAATCCCTTTCGTTTCTGCAAACTTCTCTACCAACTGAGCTCGTTTCTTTCACTTTCTTCTTATTCACCAAAAACACAATAGTAGTCGCGGAATTTCGCTTCTCTCACAGACACTTGCTTTGTTGCTGACTGCCAGTGTCAGCAACCGTCCCTTTTTATCATGACTCAGCTACCCTTTATGCAAATTCCATCTTGTCCCATCCGGGTCTCTCGTGCACGGCACAAGTGATTCTTTGCCGCTTACGTTGGGGGGATCGGCCATGCCCATTAAAGGAATAACAAAAAATTGTAGATAAGAGTGAAAAGTTACAATAATTTTTGGAATGACGTATGAAAGGCTACCTGTCAATTTCTGATTCATCAGCACAAAGCGAGAAAGAAAGTGAGAGAAAGAGAAAGTGTTAAGTTGTCAGTCTGGACTGAGCGGTTAAAGAGAACAGATGTAGGATGAGTGTCTGTTCTCCAAGGCATTTTTATTTTGGATAAAATAAATGAGCTCAGAAAAAACAAGAATGTCTTGTGTTTGTTATTAAAAACTATTAACAGCATAAGACAAGGTATCCCAAAAGATTCCCAAGTAATTTCCAGACCCGAAAGAACAGCAAAAATGCCAGTCAAACAACCAATCAAGAAATATCAGCTACTCAGGCCCAGAACAACAGACCCAATCGGAACCAACCAATAGTTGAACAGTAAAAAGCTAAGTATAGAATTATTACTATTCCAAAACTCCTTTAAATTGACCCCCCCCCCCCCGCATGCTACAAGAAAGAAAAAAAGAAAAGGACAGAGAAAAAAGAAAGTAAGTAATATATACAAATCTTACCTTTGATGAATCTCTAATGTGTGTCCGGAGGTCAGGTGTGTCCATGAATGGAACAACAACAACCGGATCATCACTGACTGAGAGACACACAGCCAAAATAGGAACGATGTGATTATGCTGAAGTTCTTTGAGGACCAGGCCATTCTTCAAATATTTCAACAAAGCTTTTTTGTCAGTATTTGTACCTAAAGGATCAAAGAAAACAAAGAAATTTTAATCGAAATTATTAATTTAATTGACAAACATATGTAACATGATAAAATTCTTCATCATTTTGCTATTGTTATTCGTGAATGTCTGAATCACCAATAAAAATCAATGTTATGTGTGTTATTCTCATATTCATTTTTTTGTAAAGATAATGATTCAGAGGTCACATAAGGTCATAATACAATATATATATATATATGTGTGCTTTAGATGTCCATCGCAGACGATGATGATGTCATTCCATATCTTCAACAGTTGTGGACCCTCTGGTGGCTTGTTAGTCCAATTATATTGTTAAGTATGTATTGGTATTTATTTGTATCTTTATTAGTATGTATGTATGTATAAGATTTATTTAAAACTTTTTAAATCCCAGGCAACAGCAGGTGGCTTTATTAGTATGTATGCATATATATATATATTCCTCAACTAACATATTATGCTAACAATATTAGCATAATAAGTATATTAATGCCTCACACCTAAGCCCAAACCTGGTATAAGTATCTCCTATGACAGATACAAATACTAACATTCACCTCAAATATATATATATAATATATATATATATATATATATATATATATATATTATTGTTATGCAAGACTTTAGCAGGATTGAAAAATCATGAACAAGCTCACAAACAGACAATGAATGAAGGAGTGGCAGTTGCCTGACAAGATGTTGTGATCAATAATATATATATACATACATACATATTAATAAAGCTACCTGCTGTTGCCTGGGATTTAAAAAGTTAAGAATAAATCCCTTATCTATATTTATATATATAGATTAATAAACATTCTTTTTCTATATATTTGTTTTATTATTTTTTATTCCTTATATTGTTTTTAAGTTTTTTTTTATTATTCTTCTTGTTTGTATTTTTTCTTTTATTTGCTTTTTCTTCTTTTTGAATTATTATTTTAATATATCATTGATTTATACACTTATTTTATTTTTTATTTAGCTTTTCGTATGGAAAAAGGTTGGTAAAATGTTTTTAAGTCCCTCTCTGACAAAAATAGGATGTAGATTTTATTAAACTTAGGTCTTTGCTAATCTCCACCAATTTTCCTTTATATGATGTCATGTGCTTGGTCATTGTACAAAATAACATACATACATACAGAATATTTTCTTTTTTTTTTCATATATATATATATATATATATATATATCAGTGGCAATAAAAAATGCTTTTGGAGAAACTGAATGCAAAGGTAAATACAAAGAATTTAAAACTTGCAAAAATGAAGGTAAGAATCAATATTTCTCAATGTTTACAAATGTAACATCATTTTTCTGTATAACTTTCTGAATATATTTGTTCATTTGTAGCAGAGTTTCCCTGAAGATTCTTTTTAGAGAAACCCAACTTGTAAGTTTTTCTTACTTATTCAATTCTCTAAAGAGATATATACTAATATATTGAGTGCTTTTTCAATATTTATTGTAGGGCGACTTATTCAGTTTTAGTTTTACTTTTTTATTTCTTATTATTTCTATTTATTTGGGTTCATATTTTTAACACAATTTTCTTAAAGCATAATATGGAATATAAGAAGAATTTTAGCATCCAACGATATTTTTCTTTTCTAAGTACAATTCATCAAATCTTTGTGCCTGTGCACATCTGCACAACTGACCATTCTACAAAAAACAAAAAGATTTTTTTCTCTTTATCTCTTGTATTTTTTTTTAAACAAATGTCTTTCCCTCAGGTTTAATGCCTGTCTTAGTTACGACTAGAATAGGTCAATTTTTAGAATTTCCAGTTGGGAAAATTTGGCTCAGGACTGCGGACTGTTCATGTCTGAAGCCATCCTGGCACAACACCATGAAGCCAAGAGGTCCAGAAGAAAGCAGAGGCAACAAAGCACCGGCATGAACATTGGACTTCACAGTCACAGGAGGTGCTGTAACTTCAGAGGCACAAAAACTATACAGTCTTCCAAGACTGCAATGCCAATGAGGCCAATTTTTAGGATTGGCCAATTTTTAAAAGAATTTTAATTTGTTTGGAAAAGGCTTAATTTTTCCAGAATATATAAGAGAAAAAGGATAAAGGATAAGCTCTTGATAAGGCATGAACTCATATCCCCTTTTGACTCAGGAGGGCCGAGTTACCCACACTATCAACTTGACTACAGGAACCACTGGCATTGCAGAAGTCGACTTACAATCCCCAACTCTAACTCTGTGGAGAGGAATCAAGTTCTAAGAATGCTTGTAAAATCTTGAAATTTACCTTGTAGTGATTTGACAGCAACTGTCATTGGTGGCTCACTGTCAACTTTGACATACTGGGCTTTGTAGGTGACCCCAAAATTACCTGAAAAAAACATTTGAAAGAATAGAATGGTAAAGTTTAAAAATTCAACAAAAACAATTTTAAAATGAATAATTGTTGCATGAACAATATTTAAAAAAAATCACATCTTAAAAATCTTAAATGAAAAATATAATAACTAGAATATCAGATGCAACTGCAGAAATAGAGAAAGATGCCCTTTCAATGGTAACATTTTGATTGATAATGTTATATAAAAGCTACTATTAGAAAGGAAGATGTTAATCATAATAAGGTAACAATATATATTGGTGCCACTAAATTAAACAGAAAAAATAGAATGTATAACCATAACCACGGCTTTACCAACAGAATATACACCAATAGTAACAAAATATCTAAACATATGTGATATATAAAAGGAAACAGGTAATTTTCTGGACTAAGTCAAAAATAAAAATTAGGTGAATTGAATTAATTATATTATTCAGACTATTATCTTCATTGTTATTGTTATCTACACAACATCTCAGACTTCTTCAGGTGTTTCTTTTCAAACTCGGGAACCTTCTTGAACTTGGAAACCTTCTCTTTGAATTCAGGAAGCTTCATGTCATAATTAGGAGCTTTCATCGAACCTCGAACCGAATCCTTTATTCAATCCACGGGAGTAGGCTGTTCTCATTCAGTTAAGCATGACCGGGTACAAGTGATGTTATGTTAAGTATTCTATGTTATTATCATGCTTGGCCAGGATTGAACCTGCAACCTAGAGATGATTGTCACTTAGAACTGTATTAACTCAACCCTTATATCCGTAATGCCATGGTGTCCAACTGGACAAAAATTCAGATAATTAAGTGAATTGATTTATAAGTGTAAACATGCTAACACATTTCTCCTGTGTCATTTACCACCCGATTGATTTCAAAATGTATTTATCCTGTATTTTGACTGTTCAGATTTCAAAGATCAATTTTTTTTCATGTGTCTTTCACCAAACAAATTCCTCACATATTTTGATAAACACCTTTTCTCATATTTCCATCTGATGATTGTGTGATCCACATAAAATTTTAAGTAACGGACTTTACAAGAATATAATTTGGATATTTTAGACCTGCTCTGCCATAGTAGCATTAAGCACTTTTTTTTAATACACTTTTCTTATTTGCATTTTCTTTTCTTTTTATATATATATATATATATATATATATATATATATAGTGTGTGTGTGTGTGTAAATATACAATATAATATAAGAATATAAATGCATGAAATTTGAAATTTATGAAATTTAAAATTTAAAAAATAACAACAAACAAACAAGGAATGCCTAAATTTGAATAGAGAGACCAACTTGAGTTCTGTACCTTTTCCGATAAGTTCACCAATATCCAATTTACTCCGAGTGATCACTAATTGACTAATTTGTTGTCGTTCTTGCTCATCCGAGACACCACTGACTAATTCGGAAATATACTGTGTTGAATCTGTTAAAAAGAAAAAAGAATATAATTTCACTTTAGAATTAATAATTATTAATAAATAACAAGCAGGACCTGTGCATAAACCACAGTATGATAATTTAATTATTACAATGTTTGATATGTTTACTTAAGAGCTATTACATAGTTCAATATGTAAAAAGTATAATAATTTTGATTTAACTCTCTCCCCTTTTTTTTCTTTCCTTCTTTTCAGCATGTTTAATTGAAACAGATTAGTATTATTGTTTCTGCGTGCTCACCTCCTATCTCTATTTTCCCCTACTCTCTTTCTTTCTTATATTTTTCTGTATTGCATGTCATTTTTCTTCCATTTCTTTCTTTATAATAAAAACAGAATGGTTTATTATTTAGCTGAGGTGACAACACTCATAAGAAATAAAAATTTGGCGCATAAGCAACACTAGATAATCAGGTTTTAAATTTTTTGCATTTCATCTAGGACGGTCTGATTTTTAACCAGAGGGTGTTGCAAGATGATAACAGTTGGAAGATTAAGGAACAAGCATATTAATATATAGATAATAAACATTGGACAATAGACAATTTACAATTCAGGGGTGTGGAGTCGGAACACAAAACCTTCGACTCTGACTATGCCCCCACCCCCTCATTTTTCAAACCTCCGATTCCTCTCTATGTAATTAAGTGATTATGGCATTCAAATAAATATAAAACCATGATTTTTTGTAATCTATTCATCAGGAGTGTGCACTATATAACTTTACAGACTAAACTAGGGCCATATAAACTGTAAATTCATATGGAGCCAGAGTTGGTATAGTTTTACTGTTTAGCTAGAGTCCATTGTGTAATGATTAGAGTCGTAGGAAATGGACGTCGACCCAAGTTCAAATCCTGGATGAAGCTACAGTTCACAGTGCTAATACCATTGGGAAAGGTATGAATCCAACTACTCTCTCTCCAGCTATTGGTAAATAGTAGGTCTAACTGGGCTCTTTAATCTTGGTTAGGCAACCAGTCTAGGAGAAGGAAAACTCTGAATTCAAACCTGTTAAACTCCGCTTGGGGTGGTCACTACTAGAATAGGCTCAGTCTTAATTAGTGATTTATTTTCACTAAAAATTAAATTACTGATTATGACTGACCCATTGACCCCTTAATTGCTCCCAGCACCAACTCCACAACCCTGTTATGGTTAAAGGTTTGGTTTCTTTGCTTAGGGGCATATTAATCTTTGTGACTCATTTAATGCCAAAGCCATCCTTTTAGAATGGTAGTGGTACTATTTAACCTATAGTTGAGGGGCATACCTTTCCCAAGAGTATTAGTCCAAAAGTAAATGTAATATCGCTTCTGAGTTTCACATTGCTACAGTCCAATACATCAATCATTACACCACAAGAACTATCCAATGTACACTTAAGTCAAACTGATATCACTGATTACTGTTTGATCACTGAAGTTAAGCAACAAAAAGACAGCTTGGTATTTAAATGGGGGACAATTTAGTAACAAACAACTCTGATGTCAAACAATTCAGAGTTCGAACCAAAAATTTGAGTACAAAAGGCCTCAGTTGTCAAACATATTTTCGGACCTCAAACACTTGAGTCAAGCCGATGAAAACGGAAGTCATGTGAATGACAGCGGAGGCAAACTGAAGATGCCCAAATGAATGGTTGAATCTACCCAAGCAGCATCAGTTAGTGTCATGTTTTTGTGCATTTTCTTTTCTTCCTTTGTGTTTATTCTCCCAACTCAGCACATGAGAAGCACAGAATAGGTAATCTGATCTGGGTGGTAAAGTGGGTAGCTGATAGAAGATGTAGCAAGAATAATCTCCCTAGTGTAGCACTAGTGAAAAGGGGATAGACACCCTCCACCAACTTTACCTTTTATACATGAAAGATGTTTTTCCAGAATTTTATGGCCGAAAAATTAGGGGTCTATATCATACATGAATACGTGTTATAAACAAGTAATTTAAGATCTATCTGTTCATACTTACCAACAGTCTCTGATGGCATGTGATTCATTCCAATAGCTTCTTCTTCCTTCTTACCCTCATAGTCTTTAAGGACATCAGGGATGTAGTTATCACTGGGTGCGTGTTTCATGTGCCGCCGGACAACACATACGGTCAGCAGGATTATGATAGTTAGCATGGGTAAGGCCACACCCAAAATAATGCCCAAGGCAATAGGGCGTTCACCTTCTTGCATTTCATAGTAACTCAGGTAACCAATATCAAATTGGTATTTTCCGATGCTTAACTAGTAGAGAAAATAAATAAATAAATTCAATATATTTGTACATATATAACAAAACATAAAATTAGGACTATAAAGCAATTCCTATATATATATATATATATATATATATATATATATATATATATATCCAATCAAATATTATATATTATGGATTTTATAACCTGTAACTAAAGTTTCATGCTTACTGCAATCATCAGATGAGACAGTTAAAATGTTAAGATTTTAAAAAACGTTGGCTTGTTTTGCATTTATATAAAGTGTGTTCATGCGATGGAATGTTATACTGCTAAAGTTTGTTTTTTTAAACAGTGGCTTGTTTAGCGGTATAACATTTCATCGTGTAAACACACTTCATGTTATATAAATACTTTAAAAAATAACATTCCATTCTTTAATTTTCTTCAGAATACAAGGTGTGTCAAAAAAGTACCAAGTTTCAAGCTGTATTTACCAAGATAGAAATGAAGAATGAATAGAACGTTATTTCTTTTTTCAGAATACAAGGTGTGTCAAAAATTACAAAAAAATCTCTATAATTTTTTGACACACCTTGTGTATATGACTTTGTATCATACCTGTCACAAGAGTGGGGTGGGTCTGATAAATAATTACTTACCACTACAGGGGCATTTCCTTCCTTGTCAATGCCACTGGGTGAAGGAGGAGGAGTACACATCAATGCAGTGTCATGAGGCATAGGGTCTGTGCATAAGCTGCTGCCAACATGAATATATACATCGGTCATCAATTGATTGATACTCCGGAATTGGCCCTGAAAAAAAAAGGAGCACATAATGTCAGACATGTATTTTCCCTTCAGTTATGGTTAAATAGTAGGGCAGACTGGGATCTTTAACCTTGGTATGGCAACTGGTCTATGTTGGTTGTTTTGTTTTATGGCATATCAACCCTTTTTTTGGTCATTTAATGCTGAATCATATCAATTTGATAAACAAAGGACCTAGGTTACTTACAGTACCTGCTGTTGAATACTAGTTTAGGAGGAAAACTCTGAATTCAAACTAGTTAGACTCTGCTAAGAATTGAACTTGTGTCGCATCCTGCTCATGCAGAGGGGTTGGGTAAATACATATATAAGCAATGTTTTCAATTTTTCTTATTGCTGCTTATTCTATATTCAAGTAAATACTTCTGGCTGTGGGAGGAATTTTTTTTGATTTTACTTCTAAATTTCATGATTTAAAAATTTTTTTTTACAAGTTTTGGGATCCAAATTACAAAAAAAGGATTGTCAGTGATAAGTAATTCATGCAACAAGATATATACATTTTTCTTACTATTTTGATTATACAATGAGAAGGCCACTTATATTCAGCACAATTGCATACTTATAATGTTAGAAAAATACATTTATATACAAATGTATCTGTCTCTTGTTACAAGGTAAATAGAATAAGATACAAAAAATTTCCTTTCCTTTTTTGAGTAATTTTATATAAAATGAATCACATGAATTTGCTGTTAAGCAGTATTTTGCATGGTGTTGTTTGTTTGTTTAATATCAGGGGGATTGTTCTCTAACACAGACATGAGGGCCACTTGGATTACATATGTATGTCATGAGGGCCACATGTCTTTAAATCTTTAAATCCTTTTTCTACATCAGGGGTCACCAAACTACGGACCAAAGAGCATCTGTGAAGCAACGAATTGGTCAAAAGTTATGAGACAAACATTTCTGGAAAGAACAAACCATATATTTTCAATATATATATAAGATTTTAATAAAATTACAATTCATCAGAATGTTTCATTTGAAGTGAGCTGCTTTGAAAGAAATAATTGCAATTTGATAATGTTGTCTGGGCTCGTTATTTTTTTCAATTATCTGGCCCATTGTGAAAAATGGGTAATCCTTAACTTGTTCCTTGTAAATTCCTACTATAAAATAAACTGAACCCTCATTTTATGTCCGTATTTTTGCAATAAATGTTTTATTTTTCTTGCACCCATTATTTTACAATACTAAATATATTTTATTTATTTATTTTAATATTCACTTCAATGTGTGTATTCTAAAAGTTGAAGATTACCGAAAAATGTTTGGTGATCCCTGTTCTACATTAACAAAACAATGTGATGATTGCTATAATTAATTTCTTTATTATCAACTAAAAGCCAATGAACTGGTATTTAAAAAAAACAAACATTTTTGTTAAAAGAAAGGAAAAAGGACTATTACTGACCGAGTTCAAATAATAAACGTACAAGTGTCACTGTCACTTTTAATTATAGCCTTGTGTTGATTAAAAAACAGGAGAAGGCAAGAGGAAAGACTCATTCCCATTTTTTGATTTCCACAATTCAAAGGAAGGGGTGATAACAGACTGTTTCTAACAACACAGTTTTACCCAAGAATTTTTGGAAAAAACTTTTAGAAAACCTGGGGTACTGTAAAAACACTTTATGAGAATGTAGTCAGCGTACGGGCCACACCTAGTACTTGCTGAGGGCTGCATACAGCATGTCAGCCACATGTTTGACATGCTGACAATTACATTGTTGCTGTTCTGTTAACAAATTGACAATTCAAAAATCCCCAAGTTTTGAGTTTGACACCTAAAATAAGAGTTTACTCTGTTGAATTTTTGCACCGTCATACAGCAACTACATTACTCTTTTCACCTAAAATGGTGCACTTTCTTTTTGTAAAGAAATTGGGAAGGAGATGAAAAAAAAAAAAGGCTTTCTTACATCAATAACCAACATGTCTCCTTTCTTGTATTTTTTTGTGTTTTTCTCTTCAGAAAATGGTCGCACGACAGGATCCGGAAAATAGAGTAATGGGCGAAATTGTGGGTTTGCAGACAAATTCTTCAATTGGCTCACACCATCCATTAAGAATCCATAATGGACTTCCTTGGGGCTGGTCACAGAGACGGGCTCATCTCCAAAATCAACAGAAGGAACACGACATTCCAAAGAATTGTCATGTTTTGACATACATGCCTACAAGAAAACCAGAAAAAAAAGGAAACATGAAAAAAAGACTTTGCAGGAATTCAGTTCCAATTCTTAGAATTTGGATTTTGTTTTACCAAAGTCAGAAAAGCATGCTAATGATTTAACAAAAGGAACAGATTTTAACCCTTACTCAACCACTGCCATCTGCAATAGTCATTGAATTTTCTACAAATTGAAGGGAAGTAACTAATTAAGAGTTGCCTCCTTTGAAGTAGATTTTTTTTTAATAAGGTAGGATGATGATTTACAAAGATGTAATAATAGTATTAAAATTTTATTTTGATAGTCAGGCAGTTTGGGGCACTCAGATAAAGGGTTAAAGAAAGGAGTTTTTAAATAAATTGATTCTGTTAAGCAGTTTTTTTCTTTCCAAAAGTGAAATTCCAGAATAGTTTTGGTTTGGTTTCTTTGTCTAATGGCATATCAACCTTCATACTAAATCCATCTCTGTAGAAGAACAGTAGTGGTAGTATTTAATCTGTAGCTGGAGAGATGAGGAGGTTCATACCTTTCCCAAAGATATCAGTCCAAACGTGAATGTAATAGTGCATCTGTAGTTTGAACTCACTTACTACAGATATCACAGGCCAGCACATTAGCCACTACACCATGGGGACTCCCCGCCCAACTCCCAGAATAAGTAAATATTGATTAACCAATTAGAATTTATATAATGTATTTTGAAAGGAGATTTGAAATAATTATGGATCAAGTATCCAATAAGCACCCCAACTGAGAGCAGTTTGAAAAGAACAGATTTTGCTTTTCACTGCAAATTTCTGGTTGTTTGTAAACAAAAGCAATATATGTTTTTTTGACATTAGAATTTTGGTAATCTGGACATTAGTTACATAAATGAGAGTAACCTCCCCTTGTTTCTTTCTCTTTGAGGAAGCCATATATTTAAGTCGGCCATTTTCATTTCACTGTAATTCTACACTGAAAATTTGAATTTGTTTGAATCAATACAACTGCATGTTTTAACACGAAAATATCATAAAATGTGTTCTTAATAACAATTAAGTTCATTTCAAATATTGCGCAAGCACAATTAAGAACACATTTTATGATATTTTCATGTTAAAACATGCAGTTGTATTGATTTGAACAAATTCGTATTTTCAGTGTAGATTTATGGTGAAATGAAAATGGCCGACCAAAACATACAGCTTCCTCAAAGTGAAAGAAACAAGGGGAAGTTACTCTTGTTTATATAACTAATGTTCAGATTACCAGAATTTCATTATAAGATTTAAAAAAGTTTATTCGTGTTTATTTCCAAACTAAAAACACATTTTTATACTAAAATAGTTTTTGATTTTGATTTTAAAAAACATGATTTTATGTTGTTGTTAGAAACAACTGAAAGTTTATGGTGAAAAGGAAAAAAACTGTACTTATCCACACTGCTCTCAGCTATTAGATACATGATCATAGTAAATAGAATTTGTTTTGAGCATCCTATCATGGTGTCATGGTTAACAAGATAATCTCGCATATCCATTATTAGAGAATAGCGAGTTTGATCCTCACTGGATACCCCATACTTGTGTCACATCTTATTTATGGTGAATGGGTTGGGTAAAAAGGACATCCTATTGTGGTATAATAGTTAGCAAGCTAGTCTCACAGATTCATTACTACTTAATAGTGAGTTCGATCCATGCTGGATACCTCATACTTGTGACCTTGTGTCACATCCTATTTATGGTGAATGGTTGGGTAAAAAGGACATCCTATTGTGGTATAATAGTTAGCAAGCTAGTCTCACAGATTAATTACTACTTAATAGTGAGTTCGATCCTCTGGATACCCATACTTGTGACCTTGTGTCACATCCTACTTATGGTGAATGGGTTGGGTAAAAAGGACATCCTATTGTGGTATAATAGTTAGCAAGCTAGTCTCACAGATTCATTACTACTTAATAGTGAGTTCGATCCATGCTGGATACCCATACTTGTGACCTGTGTCACATCCTACTTATGGTGAATGGGTTGGGTAAAAAGGACATCCTATTGTGGTATAATAGTTAGCAAGCTAGTCTCACAGATTTATTACTACTTAATAGTGAGTTCGATCCATGCTGGATACCTCATACTTGTGACCCTGTGTCACATCCTACTTATGGTGAATGGGTTGGGTAAAAAGGACATCCTATTGTGGTATAATAGTTAGCAAGCTAGTCTCACAGATTCATTACTACTTAATAGTGAGTTCGATCCATGCTGGATACCTCATACTTGTGACCCTGTGTCACATCCTACTTATGGTGAATGGGTTGGGTAAAAAGGACATCCTATTGTGGTATAATAGTTAGCAAGCTAGTCTCACAGATTCATTACTACTTAATAGTGAGTTCGATCCATGCTGGATACCTCATACTTGTGACCCTGTGTCACATCCTACTTATGGTGAATGGGTTGGGTAAAAAGGACATCCTATTGTGGTATAATAGTTAGCAAGCTAGTCTCACAGATTCATTACTACTTAATAGTGAGTTCGATCCATGCTGGATACCTCATACTTGTGACCCTGTGTCACATCCTACTTATGGTGAATGGGTTGGGTAAAAAGGACATCCTATTGTGGTATAATAGTTAGCAAGCTAGTCTCACAGATTCATTACTACTTAATAGTGAGTTCGATCCATGCTGGATACCTCATACTTGTGACCCTGTGTCACATCCTACTTATGGTGAATGGGTTGGGTAAAAAGGACATCCTATTGTGGTATAATAGTTAGCAAGCTAGTCTCACAGATTCATTACTACTTAATAGTGAGTTCGATCCATGCTGGATACCTCATACTTGTGACCCTGTGTCACATCCTATTTATGGTGAATGGGTTGGGTAAAAAGGATATCTTATTGTGGTATAATAGTTAGCAAGCTAGTCCTACAGATCATTACTACTTAATAGTGAGTTCGATCCATGCTGGATACCTCATACTTGTGACCTTGTGTCACATCCTATTTATGGTGAATGGGTTGGGTAAAAAGGACATCCTATTGTGGTATAATAGTTAGCAAGCTAGTCTCACAGATCATTACTACTTAATAGTGAGTTCGATCCATGCTGGATACCTCATACTTGTGACCTGTGTCACATCCTACTTATGGTGAATGGGTTGGGTAAAAAGGACATCCTATTGTGGTATAATAGTTAGCAAGCTAGTCTCACAGATTCATTACTACTTAATAGTGAGTTCGATCCATGCTGGATACCTCATACTTGTGACCTGTGTCACATCCTACTTATGGTGAATGGGTTGGGTAAAGAGGACATCCTATTGTGGTATAATAGTTAGCAAGCTAGTCTCACAGATTCATTACTACTTAATAGTGAGTTCGATCCATGCTGGATACCTCATACTTGTGACCCTGTGTCACATCCTACTTATGGTGAATGGGTTGGGTAAAAAGGACATCCTATTGTGGTATAATAGTTAGCAAGCTAGTCTCACAGATTCATTACTACTTAATAGTGAGTTCGATCCATGCTGGATACCTCATACTTGTGACCCTGTGTCACATCCTATTTATGGTGAATGGGTTGGGTAAAAAGGACATCTTATTGTGGTATAATAGTTAGCAAGCTAGTCCTACAGATCCATTACTACTTAATAGTGAGTTCGATCCATGCTGGATACCTCATACTTGTGACCTTGTGTCACATCCTATTTATGGTGAATGGGTTGGGTAAAAAGGACATCCTATTGTGGTATAATAGTTAGCAAGCTAGTCTCACAGATTCATTACTACTTAATAGTGAGTTCGATCCATGCTGGATACCTCATACTTGTGACCTTGTGTCACATCCTATTTATGGTGAATGGGTTGGGTAAAAAGGACATCTTATTGTGGTATAATAGTTAGCAAGCTAGTCCTACAGATCCATTACTACTTAATAGTGAGTTCGATCCATGCTGGATACCTCATACTTGTGACCTTGTGTCACATCCTATTTATGGTGAATGGGTTGGGTAAAAAGGACATCTTATTGTGGTATAATAGTTAGCAAGCTAGTCTACAGATCCATTACTACTTAATAGTGAGTTCGATCCATGCTGGATACCTCATACTTGTGACCTTGTGTCACATCCTATTTATGGTGAATGGGTTGGGTAAAAAGGACATCTTATTGTGGTATAATAGTTAGCAAGCTAGTCCACAGATCCATTACTACTTAATAGTGAGTTCGATCCATGCTGGATACCTCATACTTGTGACCTTGTGTCACATCCTATTTATGGTGAATGGGTTGGGTAAAAGGACATCTATTGTGGTATAATAGTTAGCAAGCTAGTCTCACAGATTCATTACTACTTAATAGTGAGTTCGATCCATGCTGGATACCTCATACTTGTGACCCTGTGTCACATCCTACTTATGGTGAATGGGTTGGGTAAAAAGGACATCCTATTGTGGTATAATAGTTAGCAAGCTAGTCTCACAGATTCATTACTACTTAATAGTGAGTTCGATCCATGCTGGATACCTCATACTTGTGACCTGTGTCACATCCTACTTATGGTGAATGGGTTGGGTAAAAAGGACATCCTATTGTGGTATAATAGTTAGCAAGCTAGTCTCACAGATTCATTACTACTTAATAGTGAGTTCGATCCATGCTGGATACCTCATACTTGTGACCCTGTGTCACATCCTACTTATGGTGAATGGGTTGGGTAAAAGGACATCCTATTGTGGTATAATAGTTAGCAAGCTAGTCTCACAGATTCATTACTACTTAATAGTGAGTTCGATCCATGCTGGATACCTCATACTTGTGACCTGTGTCACATCCTACTTATGGTGAATGGGTTGGGTAAAAAGGACATCCTATTGTGGTATAATAGTTAGCAAGCTAGTCTCACAGATTCATTACTACTTAATAGTGAGTTCGATCCATGCTGGATACCTCATACTTGTGACCCTGTGTCACATCCTATTTATGGTGAATGGGTTGGGTAAAAAGGACATCCTATTGTGGTATAATAGTTAGCAAGCTAGTCTCACAGATTCATTACTACTTAATAGTGAGTTCGATCCATGCTGGATACCTCATACTTGTGACCTTGTGTCACATCCTATTTATGGTGAATGGGTTGGGTAAAAAGGACATCCTATTGTGGTATAATAGTTAGCAAGCTAGTCTCACAGATTCATTACTACTTAATAGTGAGTTCGATCCATGCTGGATACCTCATACTTGTGACCTTGTGTCACATCCTATTTATGGTGAATGGGTTGGGTAAAAAGGACATCTTATTGTGGTATAATAGTTAGCAAGCTAGTCCTACAGATCCATTACTACTTAATAGTGAGTTCGATCCATGCTGGATACCTCATACTTGTGACCATGTGTCACATCCTATTTATGGTGAATGGGTTGGGTAAAAAAGGACATCTTATTGTGGTATAATAGTTAGCAAGCTAGTCCTACAGATCCATTACTACTTAATAGTGAGTTCGATCCATGCTGGATACCTCATACTTGTGACCTTGTGTCACATCCTATTTATGGTGAATGGGTTGGGTAAAAAGGACATCTTATTGTGGTATAATAGTTAGCAAGCTAGTCCTACAGATCCATTACTACTTAATAGTGAGTTCGATCCTCACTGGATACCCCATACTTGTGACCTTGTGTCACATCCTATTTATGGTGAATGGGTTGGGTAAAAAGGACATCTTCTTGTGGTATAATAGTTAGCAAGCTAGTCCTACAGATCCATTACTACTTAATAGTGAGTTCGATCCATGCTGGATACCTCATACTTGTGACCTTGTGTCACATCCTATTTATGGTGAATGGGTTGGGTAAAAAGGACATCTTATTGTGGTATAATAGTTAGCAATAGTCCTACAGATCCATTACTACTTAATAGTGAGTTCGATCCATGCTGGATACCTCATACTTGTGACCTTGTGTCACATCCTATTTATGGTGAATGGGTTGGGTAAAAAGGACATCCTATTGTGGTATAATAGTTAGCAAGCTAGTCTCACAGATCCATTACTACTTAATAGTGAGTTCGATCCATGCTGGATACCTCATACTTGTGACCTTGTGTCACATCCTATTTATGGTGAATGGGTTGGGTAAAAAGGACATCTTATTGTGGTATAATAGTTAGCAAGCTAGTCCTACAGATCCATTACTACTTAATAGTGAGTTCGATCCTCACTGGATACCCCATACTTGTGACCTTGTGTCACATCCTATTTATGGTGAATGGGTTGGGTAAAAAGGACATCTTATTGTGGTATAATAGTTAGCAAGCTAGTCCTACAGATCCATTACTACTTAATAGTGAGTTCGATCCTCACTGGATACCCCATACTTGTGACCTGTGTCACATCCTATTTATGGTGAATGGGTTGGGTAAAAAGGACATCTTATTGTGGTTAATAGTTAGCAAGCTAGTCTACAGATCCATTACTACTTAATAGTGAGTTCGATCCATGCTGGATACCTCATACTTGTGACCTTGTGTCACATCCTATTTATGGTGAATGGGTTGGGTAAAAAGGACATCCTATTGTGGTATAATAGTTAGCAAGCTAGTCTCACAGATTAATTACTACTTAATAGTGAGTTCGATCCATGCTGGATACCTCATACTTGTGACCCTGTGTCACATCCTACTTATGGTGAATGGGTTGGGTAAAAAGGACATCCTATTGTGGTATAATAGTTAGCAAGCTAGTCTCACAGATTCATTACTACTTAATAGTGAGTTCGATCCATGCTGGATACCTCATACTTGTGACCTTGTGTCACATCCTATTTATGGTGAATGGGTTGGGTAAAAAGGACATCCTATTGTGGTATAATAGTTAGCAAGCTAGTCTCACAGATTCATTACTACTAATAGTGAGTTCGATCCATGCTGGATACCTCATACTTGTGACCTTGTGTCACATCCTATTTATGGTGAATGGGTTGGGTAAAAAGGACATCCTATTGTGGTATAATAGTTAGCAAGCTAGTCTCACAGATTCATTACTACTTAATAGTGAGTTCGATCCATGCTGGATACCTCATACTTGTGACCTTGTGTCACATCCTATTTATGGTGAATGGGTTGGGTAAAAAGGACATCCTATTGTGGTATAATAGTTAGCAAGCTAGTCTCACAGATTCATTACTACTTAATAGTGAGTTCGATCCATGCTGGATACCTCATACTTGTGACCTTGTGTCACATCCTATTTATGGTGAATGGGTTGGGTAAAGGACATCTTATTGTGGTATAATAGTTAGCAAAGCTAGTCTCACAGATTCATTACTACTTAATAGTGAGTTCGATCCATGCTGGATACCTCATACTTGTGACCCTGTGTCACATCCTACTTATGGTGAATGGGTTGGGTAAAAAGGACATCCTATTGTGGTATAATAGTTAGCAAGCTAGTCTCACAGATTCATTACTACTTAATAGCGAGTTCGATCCTCACTGGATACCCATACTTGTGACCTTGTGTCACATCCTACTTTGTGTGAATGGGTTGGGTAAATACTTATTTGGAATTTGATTAAAATCAAATTAAAATAACAGGAAATATTCAAAGTTAAGCTACTTACCGCTTCTTTAATACTGTCGTTATATTTGATGAAAAGTTTTGGTTCTTGAATGAGATCCAAGTTTGTTCCTGTCACGGTCAGAGTAGTACCGCCACTGTGGAAGGAAAAGATACAAATTTTACAAAAAGGTTTCATAATCAAAAAGAAATAAACAGACAAGAGTTAAACAAAAACTCACATTCATCTTTATATTAAACTAGCAAATATCAATTTTTTAATAATTGAGGTTTAAATAAAAATAAATGTGACATAAATAATTAAAGGAATTGTGACTTGAGTAGCGATATAGTTTCGGTTACAGACAGAAAAACACACAATCTCCATTATATTATTGTTATTGTTATTATTTTATTAGCAAATATATACACCCTCCGGGTGCAAGTATTTAAGTTTTAATGTAATAAAATATTATATAAAAATAGAAAGTCTAATAAAACTAAATAAGAATGCAGATAAAAAGATTTGAAACAGAGACAGTTATAATTGAAACATAAACAACTGAAATTGTCTTTCATTGCTAATTTTTTCTAATTTAACTATTTAGTTAAAATAGGAAGTAAAAAGTAAAATCACAGTTATTTCTTCTTGTTAATGGATTTCTGGACCAGATGAATATGAGCAAAAATATCAGGAATAAATCTTAAAAGAAATCCAGACCATAGGACCTTTATACACCCCTTTTTGATCTCGATTCAGAAGGACATGTTTTTCATTTACACTGTCAATATCCAGGTTGTTTTTAACAGACAATTTTTAGATTTAAAAAAAAATTATAAAACTAACCCCTAACCCTAAGCCTATCATTTTTGTAATGAAGCGTAAAATTTGAAATTTAACAGTAAGAACCCATGGAAAATCACTGGTGATTTTATTGAACCCAAGTTAACCTTGAATGGGACTCTCTCATTGGTTGAGAAAGTCACATGACCAAGCAACTTCTGGGAAAGTTAGATTCAGTTTGAGAATTGGTGAGAAAGCCTTTGAGTTCAGATGCGTAATTTGCATCTGCTGATTTATTCCTTGTGCATTGAGTTAAATTGTTTGGTAGTTGGATTTTATGGCATGTGTTGTGTCTTTAAAAGAGATACAATCAGACAAGGTTATAGTTAAGTGGAAGGACCAGTCAACACGTTCGTAGATTTAAGATAGAGGGTTTTTATTGCAGAGAGATACAATAAGACAAACAAGGAATAGTGAACCAAGAAATATTCAGCAGTTTTGGAATTGTAACATAATTAAAAGTTATCCCACTCACCTTAAGATGGTACGTTTTGGTTCGACCATTGTGATGGTAGGGTCCTCTTCAAATTCAAACTTCTTGTCTAGTTTTTTCAACAGACCCCCAAAGTTGACTTGGACATCAGCACTAGTAACAGCCGCCTCAGCTGCAGTAACACATTCAATGATTGAAGCATTTTGTCTGTGAAGAAAATGAAAAAAAAAAAGAAGAAAAACAGAAATAATTAATTAAATAAAAATAAAAACAAAAAAAAAAAAGGCTGGTTTAGTTTAGTCAGTAGAGCGTCTGGCTAGGAATCACAAGGTTCCTCGTTCGATACTGGCCCTTACCAACTCATGGTAGGTGTGGTGCTCCACCTCAGACACTAAAATAATCTCCTTGGTCTAGCACTAGTGAAATCGGGATAGACCCCTGTTAAGTTTTTAAGGGCCATTCCGGGACCTTATAGCAGAAGCACTTATCTGGTGGAATCCTTGATAAAGAGTCCATCCACAATGTGAATCCCTTGGTTACTAAAGTGTCCTGAGTTACTGGTAATTATATAAGTCCTTCATGAGTATTGGTAAAGATCCCGGCAATCCTATGTCGTCAAAGAGTGTATTTGATGTGTGACCATTATGGGGGGTTTAAGTATCTTATCAGGTCAGTAGTACGGCCAGTGATTGGTTAGAAGAGTCAATCACGTGACCTTGTCCAGTCTATAAGTATAGGTGGGGATCTAGCACACACCTTATATACTAAAATAACTGAACAACCCACACGCTGTATGGCTCATACTGACATTAGGCCACCTTGATGACTTACTTTATATAGTATCATCTATAAATAAGCTGTTATATACCCTTCCTATGAACATTAATGGGTATGTCCCAATCCTCATAAATACGGGAGTATTATACTGACTGAGTAGTCTTATACCACTAGCTGTGGTTTACCTTCTTCAGTCCTCTGGTGAGTATCGTATTTTGTTAATGTTATAAAGATTCCATTTCATTTTCAACTTCTGTTTGGTTATTTCTCATTTAGTAACCTGTGTTTCATTACAACATAAGTACACGCTTAACAATATTTCAATAAAAAGTACTTTTCTTTAAAACCAAATGTAATCTCATGTTTCATCAAGTATGGAACTCTGTAATGGAGTTTGACTTTAGGGGAAAAGCATAAATCTAAATATTCTTGTATTTAAAAATATGCTTACTTTGTCTTTTCTTCTGTTGTGTTCAGTGTTAGTATATCACAGATATACTAATAGTAATTATAGGTTGCGAAATTAGGCTAATCTCTTTCTTCAACTGTAAGGTCTGATGACAAGCTTTCTTGTCCTGCAACAATCTTCTAGCAGTTCTCTGCATACAACTCATCCACTGCTCCAAAGCATTTCACCCCCTTCTCAGTTGGGTTTTGTTTTATGTACAGCAATCTGAGAGAAATTTGCAGATTTGCCAGGTCTATTTGTTTCAAGACCGCGTGTCTTTTATAGAAGGGGGGGAAAAATACAGGGGGAAAATAGATATTTGCTTCAACAAGTTCCTGCTGAGGGGGGGGGGGACAAAAAAGAAGTGAGTTCACTATCTTCTCGCAGGCCAAACTTTCTTTTGGTCAACACAGTCTTCGACCAGCAGCTAAAAATCAGTTGCCATCATCAAAATAATATTTTCTGACTGCCGTCTCACGTCAGCCGAAAGCTTCTCTGCTTGTCACTCTGCTCACTTTGGTTATTTATTGGCATATTACTCAAACATCCAGGCACATCAGTTGAACCTCGCGTCCGTGCAACGCACAATTCACGTGCATTCGTTGGACGCGTGTAGGCGCCAACATCCGGGCACCTGAATTGCACCTCGCATCCATCCAGTGCCTAAATCGCATTTGTTTTTGCATGCGGGAGGACGCAGGTTCGCTCCCAGCAGGCAAGACAAAGTCTTGCTCTTTCTCGTTCTCCATCACATTTTGGTGCCAAGCAGCCATATTTTCCATTTCCCCTCATCCTGCAAGCAAGGCAGGTTTGGGTCGCTTTGTTCCATAAGGTAAGTATCCCCTCTTACTACAGTAATATTTGTCCTTGGAGAGTGGGAACTTGACTAAATATTTTCCCTTCTACCAAGAAAGGCATGAATCCAACTGTTGTCCCTCTAGCTATTAAATATTCTTGTCTGTAAAAATGAGCTTATTTGTCTTTTCTCCTGTATTGTTCAGTGTTAGTATATTACAGATATACGAATGGTAATATTAATCCTTGGATAATAGGGATTCAACTAAATATCTTCCCTACCACCAAGAATATCAATAGAAACAAGTTAAATAAAATTCCATTTTTATTCATGAGAAACTAATTTACTAATAAACAATTACCAACTATTGAGACTGATTGTAAATAGTGACTAAATGATATCTCACCTGACGATGGCACAAGCATTGCTGCCTACTGTCACATTCCACATACTACCAGTATTCATGTGTTCTCCATGGACAATTACACGGGTTCCACCAGATTTTGGTCCCTTGTTTGGAGTGATGTCTTTCAGGGAAGGATCCTGCGAGAAAAAAAAAGAAAAGAAAAAAGAGAAATAAGGCCAGCCAAAATAAGAATATGATTATGATTCCCATCAACATAGAAAAATTCTTCTTAAGATAAATCTGTAATATCAGTGCTAACTATTGTTTCATTACAATAATTTATTTCAACTGCATTATTGCAGCATCTTCAGGTAAGAGCAAAATCATGGATATTACTGAATGGGAGGGGTGTTTATTTTGGAGGGGTAGTAGGGGGTCTTATTTTGGGAGGGTAGTAGGGTGGGGATCTTATTTGGGAGGGTAGTACAGGGGGTTCTTATTTTGGGAGGGTAGTACGGGGGGTGTCTTATTTTGGAGGTAGTACGGGGGGTGTCTTATTTTGGGGGGTGTCTTATTTTGGAGGTAGGTAGGGGGTGTCTTATTTTGGGAGGGGTAGTATGGGGGGTGTCTTATTTTGAGAGGGTAGTAGGGGTGTCTTATTTTGGTAGTAGGGGAGTCTTATTTGGAGGCGTAGTAGAGGGGTGTCTTATTTTGAGAGGTTAGTACGGGGGGTGTCTTATTTTGGAGGGGTAGTAGGGGCTACATATATAGTTTGATTAATTTTTATTAATATATAATATACTTACAACAAATTTTAAAGATTCCCATCGGATTCAGCTGGATATTCCTGCCACTGTGACTTTTACAGCTCCACTTGCCGCCGTTTTCTGTACATCGGTTTTCACAGTCAAAACTGATTAAATAAATCAACAAAAAAATTGTAAATGACAAAGAAAAAACAAGAAATGTAATGTAGAGACATTTGAAAATCACCGTAAATGAATTTACTAACCATTTACTTTCGGCAAACTCTACAGCTCTTACCTCATTGATAAATGGAACCACCATAGCGCCTTATTTCGTGTTACTCAATTCAAAACCATTTATAGAAAGAGTTAACATTTGTTAGATGTGAATATTTCTATTGATTGATTTTAATGGCATGTCAATGTATGTAGGGTTTATTTTATCCCTAGTGGTTAGGAATTGTGTACACTAAAAAAGTAAAATCTTTGAGAAGGTAGGTCTATGAGGGTTAGGTCAAAAAGTCCTAAAAGCGAAAGAAATGAAGTCATTTATACTTTCATTAATAATGGAGATTCGCTTTCTGGTTTTTGTCTGTAACAAAAACTACGTCACTGCTTACGTCACACTACCTAAAATTGTCATAAATAGAATAAATACTCTCAAATTTGAGCATGCAATGTTAGATAGTCCTCATTGGTTTTTTTAAACACATTTTAATAAATACATACCTGGTTTAACTTTAAATATATACTAAAATAAAACAAACTATATATAGATAGATAGATAGATAGATAGATTATCTATCTATATATAGTTCATTTTATTTTGATATATATTTAAAGTTATCAGATCTAAGTTTCCATTTCCATTTTTTTATTTTTTACTCCTTTAATAAATTTGATGATTTTACTTTACTTATGATACAAACTCTCTGATATTACATTTTCAACTTCCATCCCCTCAGGCAATATTTATTTTACGTCGCCCAGAGGGCGTTTTTTTA
Organism: Doryteuthis pealeii; assembly: GCA_023376005.1. Lineage (NCBI taxonomy): Eukaryota > Metazoa > Mollusca > Cephalopoda > Myopsida > Loliginidae > Doryteuthis > Doryteuthis pealeii. The sequence goes on from CM042175.1 coordinate 26,086,059, forward strand.
TTTTGCTAGTATGTATAAAGGGCAGTTGATGTGTCTTTTTGCTGTATGTATATATGTATGTATGTCCGGATGTAACTATTGAAAAATAAAACAAGTAACGACAAAGTAAATCCTTCATAGAAATCCTTCAAATCACAAAGTAAACAGAAGAAAGAAAATAAAAGAAAAGAAATCATAAGAAAAAGAATTCATATCCTTTACCCTGAAGATGGTTGGTAATCGGTAGACAAGATTTTGCAGTCAACTCCAGCGACCGTTATTCCCCCACTCAAATCTGTCAAACGTTTTCCCAGATTGATGCCAGTCACAGAAACCACTTCTTGCCCCCAATTGGACCTGTTCCAGGACTGAACTGTAAAAAAAAAAAAAAAAAAAAAAAAAAAAAAAAATGCATTGTCAATCATTACTATTTATTTTTTACATTTTAGCCGTTGACTCCATGTCCACATTATCCTAACTTAAATATAAAATGCTCTATTCATGATATTGAGTTAGACACTGTTTACTCATACATAGAGCACTCATATTATCAATATTAATATATATATATATATAATATATATAATATATATATATATATATATATATATATATATATATCACACCACATCACATAATATAAATGGGGATGCCAACGTAGAATAAAAAAAAAGATTCCATTTATTAAAAATTAGGTACAAGTGTTAAGCTATGTTAAGTATTCTATGTTATTATTGCCCATAGTCAGGATTGAACCTGCAGCCTTCAGATGATTGTCACTAAGAACTGTATTAACTCAACCCTCATATCTGTTGCACCATGTGTCCAAAATCGTCCGAAAAGTTGTGTATCTATTATTAGTCGTAATTTGCAATTTAACTCACCCTTCCCTTGCTTCACATTCTGCCTGTTACTTTCCCCCTCTCTATGTTATATCTTGATTACCTCCTCATGTCCCTGTGTTACAAAATTATCCGAAAAATTGTGTATCTATTCTTATACTAAAGCTGAATGAATCAATGATTGTTTGCAAAAGGCTTTTTTCCTGTTTAGTTTACCGAGTCAAAATTATACTAAAAATCTTCCTTGGTTTTAGGATTAAAGTTATGCTTGAAAAAATTCCATTTTAATTGGTTTCTAATTAGTTGTAATTTGCAATTAAATCAAAAACTGACTCGTCTCTTACTTAATATTTCTGCCTGTCACTTTTCCCATCTCTATGTATATCTTGATTACTTCCTCGTTATATATTGTTAGTTTCTCAGTGAGTGTAATGAAAAGAGTTGAAGAGTATGAAGTGTATTTGTATGTTAATTTCATAAGCAGCTAGTAGCTTTTCAACATTCTTTAAATTAGGTCAAATGTTCCTTTTTAGAAATCTTACAAAATGGTTTTAATCTTTGTTTTTTTTTAATTCTCCAGTCGTATGTATTTAAAAAAAAAAATTTAATTCACTTTGCAAACTCACTTTTCCCTAATCCCAAGTATTCTACCCAGAGCTCAATGGGTGACCCAAACGGGTCACATCTCGACTTGTATAACTATAAAATAAACATATCTATAAAAACATAGAAATAAAAAAAAGAGTAACTAGTCAAGAATTAATGGACCCAGTAACCAATAAGCACCCCAAATCATCAACTTAATGAAAGGTTCATATTTTAACTCATCACCGGTAAGTTTTGCTTTAAATATTTGAAAATAAATGAACAGACGATTTTTCAATTATATTGTATCTTGACAAAAACAAATTTTACAAATTTTGTGATACTATTTCTGAATGACATCCTTTTATTTAAATAAGCATAAAAAATATTTTGTAAATAAAAACTGTATTTTTATTTAAATAAAAATAATTGCATTTCTCTTCTGATTAGGTAAAAACTATTTTAGTATAAAAACATCTTTCATCTTTTTTAAATCATTATAAGTGTTGAAAAATATTCATAAATTTCTAAAAAAAATATAAAAATATTTTTGATATTGAATTTTAATTTGATTACGTGTACCAACCATCTATTTATTTAATTTATTGTGAGTTCAACATCTCCATAAAACTTCTGATTAAAATCATTTGTTACAAAAATTTGGAAGCGGAAGTTACTGGATATAAGTTAAAATATGAACCTTTCATTTAAGTTGATTGATTTGGGGTTGTCTTATTGGTTACTTGTCCAAATTAATAATACTTCATTTAAGAAATTTAGAACAACTGAACTGTGATTTATAAACAGTTACAATTATGTCAAACAAGCAACAGAAATAAGATGAAAGAGAACTAGCAAAAAGATTATTTAATGCTGCATATTAAGAAATTAGATTATCTAATTTCTTAAGATTGATCAAATTTGAATATATCTTACCCTGAGGATCCGTGGGTTAGGACAGGATCTGATCGTCTCAAAAATTTTCCCGTAACATTTTAGTTAAGGTGCATGTTCCTGTACACCACACACAGTCATACTCTTTGTCCATGCTTAAACATTTGCCGCAGTTCGTCACCATCCAAAGACATTTATAAACACGAACTGAAAATAGAAAGAAGAAAAATCATTCATTATTGAATGTGTTAAACATGACATAATAAGTAATTGAAGATACCTCCCCTATTTATTATTTACCTCCCCTTTTGGGGAACTCTTTTGTTTCTAAGAGTATATAAGCTCCTAGTAAAACTGTAACATTATTTTAAGTAGTATAAAGCTTTCTTAAGCCATCTGTGTTTTCGTTTATTATTACACATAGTCTCCTAACAGTAATTTAACCCTTAGAGCCCTGTTGCCTCTTTATCAAGCTAGGACTTGCTAACCCTGGGCTCCTGGCTTAAAAAATAGTTTGAAGTGTAAAATAATTTTCAAACAGATCTATTTTGGATTATTCAGACCATTGACTCAGAAAATATCTAAGTTGGGCCAGAAGCCCGACCTAGAATTTTCCGAAGTTGTGTGTTGTCGCTTTTTTTGTTGGCAAATTAAGTAGATATTTACCCCCACCCAGATTTGTTATATGGCAAATCAATGTAGATATTTTACACACACCACACTCCTTATAAAAAATAGTAAAATCAAAACCGAAAATATGGAAAATTTTTGAAAATTTGAGTTTGAGTTTTTAGAATTTAAATGGAAATCTGTTTACAAATTCAATCAAAAAATAACATTTCTAAAAGGGGAATTGTAAAATATCTACAAATATCTTGGAAAATGTAGAATAATCTACTAAGTTCCAATTACATCGAATGGTAAGACAAGGGCAAACAAGAGCAGTAACCTCAATATGATTCGTTGCAATCCTTACTGCAGAATTGCCAGCAGTATTTCTGAAGCCTCATAACACATAGAAACCAAGCAGCCAATCAGGACTCAACGAATGGAATCGCGCCAAATACATGAAATAGACCATTCTGAGTTCAATACAGTACCAGTTGTTTTTGGGCACTGGTTCAGTGGTCTAGGCAGTATGTTGTGTCCAAACCAACAGTATTACCTGACTGACCTGACCTGACTTCAATAAAAGAATATCTACCATAAATTACAAGCAAGGAGACCAGAACGTCAAAGAATCAACACATTACCGATTTGCAATCATTAAACAATTTGCCATAATTTAATAATCTTCTATGTTAACACATCCAAGGGAATATGTGTTAAAAAAATAACATACACCTCCAATGTTTAGCATTTATGTGAATTTTTTTGCATCTGATTAGAAATGAAAGAAATGAAAAGGAAATACCCTTTGATGTTATCGGGCAATTATCAAGCTTGAAGTTTCTACATTCCCTCAGGTGACTTGAAAGAGGAAGTGGCGTATGGAATTCCTTGTCGATAAGGTAAACTGTGGGGGAGAAAAAGAGAGAAAGAAAATAGATTAAGAGAGAGACAGGACAGACAGACAGAGATGAGCAGAGGAGAAAGAGAAAATGAGGGAGGGAAAGAACAGAAGAAAGGATTGCTAGAAGGCAGAGAGAGGACAGACAGACTGGGAGTAGAATGAAGAGAGTGCAGAAAAAGAGAAAATGAGAGGGAGAAAGGAGGAAGAAGGAAAGAACATGAAGAAAGGCAGAGTGAGAGAAGAGAAAGACAAATGAATAGATTCAAGAGAAAGAGAGGAAGAGCAGAGAGAGACGAGAAGAGAGAGAGAGAGAAAAATAGATTTGAATAAGCACGGAGAGAGAAAAATAAATAGATTGAGAGAAAGAGAAAAAGAGAGACGAAGAGAGAGAAAAAAGAGAGAGAGAGAGAGAAATAAAATGAGAGAGAGACACACAGACAAAACAGACTGAGACAGTGATTGAAGAGATAAGAAAAATAGTAGAAGGAAGAGGGAAAACAGAGAAAGAGTGGCCAAAGAATGAAAAGAAATAGTGATAAAAAGAGAAAGGAATGTAAGCGCAACGAAAAAGAAAAAAAAGAGAAAAGAAAGGAGGAAAGAGAAAGAAGTGCAAAGGGGAGAAAAAAGGAAAGGGGTGGTGGGTAAGGAAGGAGAAAGGAGAAAAGAAAAGATAGATAGGAAAAGTAGAAAGAAAAAGAGACTCGGTAGGCAGTAAGGGAGAAACCAAGGAAGAGAGAGAGAGCAGAGAGGAGAGAAGAGAGAAGAGAGAGAGAAAGAAAGAAAAGGAGGAAGAGAGCAAGAAATGAGCAGTTAAAAGAAAAAAGAAAAAAAAGAACCAAGAAGTAAAATAGGGGAAAGAAAAGAGAAGGAAAGAGAAAAGGAAAAAAAGAAAGGAGGAGAAGAGAGAAGAAAAGAGAAAGAGAGAGAAAGAGAGTGAAGGAAAGAATAAGTAGGGTATGTGAAAAAAGGAAATTGAGAATAAACACATAAAAGAGAAGAAAGTGTAAATGTGGCTAGAAAAAAAAGAGCAGAAAGATTGAAAAGTTACAAAATGACTTAATCCCTACCTCTGTGCGTTTGACAAATCAAGGTCACACCGGTTACATTTGGCCGGTAGACTGTCTTCTTTTCACCCAAGAGAGAAATGGCACTTCAATTCTTGTTTCTGGTCAGGCTGGGAAAATAAAATGCAAACATATCAAAATACTGAGAGGGTGGAAAATTGACATTGAAATATCCATTATTCATGTTCTTGATGAACTGGACCAGGAAAGGGGCAAACTTTTGATATATATGGCGTAATCTGATCTATGCAGAAACATGGATGTTACAATGGATTGCGAAGTTTATTTCGGTGATTAATGTCAATGCTGATAACGTTTGTCTTTTCAGACCTTCTTCAGGACACAAGCTAAGTTCTTGTATTGAAGAATTTAATTTTCTTACTTCTTCAATAACAGAACTCAGCTCCTGTCCTGAAGAAGATCTGAAAGACCAAACATAGCGTTGACCATTATCACGAGCAAAAAAAATTTCCCCATTGTAAGATCCCATGTTGTCTACATTTCTCCATATACTCTTGGATTGATTACTCATTTTACTCCCATATATATATATATATATTATATAATATATAATAATATATATAATGAGATGAACAAATGATAAGGCAGATAAATATTTACTTTTATGTTGTTTATTTAAAAAAATTATTTTCAATTAATTTTAGACCGTAGTGTCATCATCTGATGGGAAAAAGTTCTTTTGTGGAAAAAAGTTTTTAAAGGAGTTATGCTTTAAGAAAAACAATGAAAAGGTAGAGGAGGCCCATAGCATATCCATTGTTGAGATGAACATTATTTTTTTTTTGTATCCTGGTTTATCAAATTGATCTTTTATAGATCGGACTAGATCGGCTACCTGCACTGCCTAGGTAGAGGGATAGAATAAAAATGTTAGTCTCGCAGATCCATCTATGTTTTTGGCTCTTTCCATAATTGATTTATTTTTAATCACAAAACTCAATCAATGACTTTCCATTCTCTTCCTATTTGAATCCTGCATTTTTAAATATCTTTCCAGATAGAAATAAAATGCTTCATATATTTTTGCTAAAAAAAAGCAAGACCAGTGAAGTAAATATTATAATATATAATTTACTTTGTCATTTAATTGTTTTATTTTTGTAGTTTCCTCTGGACATACAGTACATACACACAACTGCCCTTTATATATGTTATAGATGGAGCGCATGGTCTAATGGTATAGAGTTGTAGGAAATGACTCGTCACACGCGTGTTCAATTCCTGCACGAAGCTGTTAGGCATTTCACATGGCGCTAATACCCTTGGGAAAGGTATGAATCCAATTCTCCCCCAGCTATGGTTAAATAGCCAGACAGACTGCGACTCTTTAACCATGGCAAGGTAATCTGTAACTAGGGAGAGGAAAAAAACTTCTGAATTCAAACCTGTTAAAATCCGCTAAGGAATGACCGGTCGCTGATGTGTCGCATCCTGCTCGTGCGGGAGGAGTGGTAAATATATTATATAGTATAGATGGTGAAGACACCTGGTTCATGATTTTTTTTTATTAAGTGTGGGAAATGACGTGTTGAAGTGCAAAAATGCTCTGTTTTTTTGATTATAAACTGAAAATAACAATTATTTCCCACATTTAAAAATTCAATTATAATCATTATTTACACATAACTGGGGAAAACAATGAAGTGCTGCTAAAGGATAGACTCAGTTAAACAAATGACACTATCATCATAGATCATAGAGAAATAGAACGTCTCCAATGAACAGTAATTAAAACTCAAACCATATAACATGATTATATAAAGGACAGCCTCTCAAAAAAAGGAATTTTATAGTACACACCCACACAAATAACATCATAAAAACTATATCCACCCAAAAAATCATAAACCATAATAAATATAATAATTAAAGAAACCTAACATATTAAATACTATACTAAACTAAATATATAATAAATAAAATCAGACAAAAAACGACTTGAGAGATCATATGCAATTAAAAAAAAATAGACTATAGAAGAATTACGACTTTTTGAGCTAATAACAAAGCTCCTGAAAATTTAGTCTATAATGCAAAGATCTCTCAAAGTCTCTTCGTTAATTATATCAACCATACCATCACAATTTGCACCTCATGAAATGACTCTAACACAGAAAAGATTCACACAATTGCTAACTCAAACTGCACACAACAGTGTTTAACAAACAAACAAAACCACTGTCCGTAAAGGAGAATTTTCTGGTACTTTTTGGATTAATATATACCACTAAACTATACCTAATATCACCTATATAATAATTATTAAATAGATTATGTATGTCGTCCGGATGAAAAACTAATCAGAGAAAAATAAAAAAATTAAACTGCAAAAGATAAAATATCTAAATTCAAAAAACCCTATCACCAGAGCTTGCTTTTATGAGTAAAAATAATTGAAGATTTTTATTTCTATCTGCAAAATATTTAAAAATTAGGATTTGAAGCATAAGTAAGAGCAACAGGGAAAGCATTAGTGCATTCGTGATTAAAAAATAAATCAATTATATAAGACAAAAACATATCACACCTGGAGCATTAATGCCAACACCTAACTTTTTATCATATATCCACCCCTCTACCCAGGCATGCCAGGTAGCCGCTTCCTAGTGTAGAATAAATTTGAGTAATACCATGTGATGTAGAAAATTAAAAAAATTGTCTCCAATATTCAAATCTCAATATAAAGAAAATATTTAACGAAGAAAAACTTTCTCAACATTTTCAACACCATTAATTTTATTAATAGTGCAATTTGTCCATAAAATGATGATCTTAAAGTCCCCAAAACCAGCCTAATCCAAAACCACCACACACATAATAGAATATAATTCTATTATATATTGTGCACAGTCAAAAGCATTGTAGTATTTTTGTAAATTATAATCTGCCATAATTTCAGCCACCAAACCAATATAAACAATAAAAATATGTAAGTACAATACCAACAGTAATTTGATGATGAGAATAAAGACGAAAATATTCGGACCTCAGAATTCTTGCAAGGAAAGGAACAAAACTAAACAATCTTGAAACAAAAAAAAAAAACAAAAAAAAACAAACAGAAACAACTAAAAACTGTCCAAAGAAAAGTAACCCTCACGTATGCAAATAGAGATAACGTATAAAAGAGCAACAGAGAGATTAGCCTACCAGAAGTTGATGCCGAGATGATCTCTAACCACGAACATCCATTGTTAACATATATTCTCAGATTGCAAACACACGACTCGACAACTTTCAAGATAAGCAATCTTACAAGAGACTTTCTTCTCACCTATGCCGGCCGGAAAAACCGTTTTATTTTGTTATTTGTCCTTATATCTGATAATAACCTTATTATTACAAACTACCAATCACCAAGTCTTAAAGTAAGTTTTCCCAAGGATGGCCTTTAAATCGCATCAGCGCGGGACAGCGAGGAAGTTCTATCCCCTTAATATCTCCTAGTGCTAGACTTAAATGAGATTATTTTAGACGCTGTCTGAGGTGGACCGAGCATCAACACACACCATACAGACATCCATCCCATACTGACAGATCCACAAATGTGCTATTCATGCGATATGAGATACTGACCGAGGCTTAAAGGCGTTAATCGAACCTCGCCACTTTGGAAACGTGCCCTAGTCAGATACTAACTACTGACTGAGCTCAACCTGAACCAACCTATAGCATAGTTTACCGACCGGAATCTCTCCCAGAATTTTCCTTCCCTCCTAGACGCAATACCCATACCAAGGTAAGAGCCCAATTCATACCAACTATTTACACCAATAGCTGAGGAGAAATACGTTGAATCTCCTACACTTTCCTCATCCAAGCGAGAACCAAAGCTAGTAGCCAATGATACCTAGAATCTCCGAAAACAGCCTTATTCAGGATTTGAACTCCAGGTATTCCTCCACCTGAGTGAATCCAAATTAACTACACGACCAATAACCCTAACACCTCCGACTCTCAGTTATTGTTTCAAACCTATATAGACTAAGAAGATGTAATAAGAGTGTAACACTATAACAGCATACGCGATCTTTTTAAAATGTACCGGCGGGGGAGGAGCATGAGACATCAATCAAAATGTCAAATGTCTAATCAATCATTTATATATAGAATCCTATATCATAATGCGCTGCAAAGCTCAGATGAAAAGTGCACAAATTCTTTCTAACAAAACTAATGATGGCCCAAGGTAGACTCTAAGTACTGTAGAGCATTCTGGGATAATAATGATAATAACCTATCCTTACGCTAAATGTTCCTAAATCTTCCATACCATTATAATTCCTAAGCAAACACCCTACTGAGTTAAAAATGACAACCGGTCCAAATGTCAAAGATCCAGTCAAAATTGATACCAGATTATCTGCGTGTCTCGCTCTCAATCAACAGATGTCTTATTGCCCCATCATTTCAAACCCATTCTTCAAAATGAAACATTCCAAATGCGTCATTGCGCTTGCTTAAATTTACAACAACGTAAATTAAAATTAAAACTTAAAAAAAAAACACAATAAAAGAAATTAAATAAGATAATATGTATTAATTAAACCACCAACAACAAACCACATGTAATATTAAAAATTGTGAATTATGGAAGATTATTTTAAGTAATTCTGCATAGGCATTTATATTGTTAAATAAAATATAGCAAATCATGGCAACCAATATCTGGCAACCTTACTACGCTCCTCTTGACCTCTATAAATTCGTCTATCATTTACCTCAACACCCAATGTGAATTCTCACGGGTTCAACTAAAAAAAGCCAACAAAACCCACCAAAATATAATAATCATCTACTATCAATAAATTAAGACAAGGAATCACAACTAAAACTCACAGCCTAATTAATAAAAAAAAGGAATATGTAAGGAATTTTCACACCTTTCCCCATACATCTCTATTGGCCAGGTCCTCATAAGACGCATCAAGTGTCTGCACAAGAGCGCTTGAAATCCAAATATAGTAATAGTACACATCCAAAGCCCTCAGTTGGAATATTTTACCATTGAACAAACAAATTATTACAGAAAGGGAGAAAGAGAGACACCAAAAGGAACATCTTTTCGAGTGTCAGAACAAAAAACCCAATTTATTTCTTTTCTTTTTAGATTCCATTTTCTTCCACTTACTTCAAGTTGAGTACTTTGACTTTCACTTGCTTTCTTCTGGCACAACCGACTAATGAACAAATTATCCGAAAAGATGGATATTACATAGACCGACCAGAGGCAACTTGTCTGCGCATTTACGGCACCAATGACAGTTTGTGGCTGAAAAAAACCCGAGACACATACATTTCCAAATGCTACTTTACCTGTAAATGGCTCTTTTAAGGGGGAAACACACCTTACGCACACACACCACAAATATATACTATACCTAATATATAATAATATACCTATTACACAACAGCAAAGAATTATGTGCTCTGGGCATAAGTATTTAAACTATTTAAATATAATTAAAACTTAGAAAAAGACTATAAAAATTAAATAAGAACACATAAAAAGATTACAACTTCATTTAATCTAATATAACTTAATAATAGGTTTCAAATAATAAATAAATTCTAGAGGAATTGATTTTAATGACATCGGAGAATAAAACCAAATAAACATAAGATATCAAGGAGAAATCACCCCTATTTCCCTATGTAAACC
>CM042175.1:26096718-26144504 GCA_023376005.1 Doryteuthis pealeii
TTTTCGTAAAAAGGACATCCTATTGTGGTATGATAGTTAGCAAGCTTAGTCTCACGATTCAATTACTTACTTAATAGTGGTTCGATCCATGCTGGTACCTTCATATTGTGATCCCTGATTTGTTCACATCTACTGGTATGTGTGAATTGGGTTGGGGTAAAAAAGGACATCCTATTGGTATAATATGGTTAGAAGCTAGTCTCACAGATTCATTAACTACTTAATAGTGAGTTCGATCCATGCGGCATACCTCCATACTTGTGACCCTGTGTCACTCCTACTTCATTGTTTGAATGGGTTGGGGGTAAAAGGACATCCTATTGTGGTATAATAGTTAGCAAGCTAGTCTCACAGATTCATTACTACTTATAGTGAGTCGATCCACTGCTGGGATACCTCATACTTGTGACCCTGATGTCACCATCCACTTTATGGTTGAATGGGTTGGGCTTAAAAGGACATCCTATTGTGGTATAATAGTTAGGCAGCTTAGTCTCACAGATTCATTACTACTTAATTAGTGAGTTTCGATCCATGCTGGATACCTTATACTTGTGACCCTGTGTCACATCCTACTTATGGTGAATGGGTTGGGGTTAAAAGGACATCCTGATGTGTGGTATATAATAGTTAGCAAGCTAGTCTCACAGTCCATTACTACCTTTAATAGTGAGTTCAGATCCATGCTGGAATACCTCATTACTTGTTGCCCGTGGTTCACATCCTACTTTATGGTGAATGAGGTTGTAAAAAGACATCCTATTGCTGGTATAATAGTTAGCAGTAGTCCTACAGATCCATTACTACTTAATAGCTGATGTTCGATCCATGCTGGATACCTCATACTTGTAACCCTGTGTCACATCCTACTTATGGTTGAATGTGGTTGGGTTAAAGGACATCCTATTGTGGATAATAGTTAGCAAGCTAGTCTCACATATTCTATAAACTTCTAAAATTTAAGTGGGGTGGAGGGTTTTTTTCGAAATTCCCATGCTGGATACCTCATACTTGTGACCTGTGTCACATCCTACTATTTGGTGAAGGGTTTGGGTAAATACTTATTGAATTTGATTTAAATCAAATTAATAAAATAACAGGAAATATCAAAGTTTTAAGCTACTCCCGCTTCTTAATACTGTCGTTATATTTGATGAAAGTTTTGGCTCTTGAATGAGATCCAAGTTTGTTCCTGTCACGGTCAAAGTAGTACCGCCACTGTGGAAGAAAAGACACAAAATTTTACAAAAAGGTTTCATAATCAAAAAGAAATAAACAGACAAGAGTTAAACAAAAACTCACATTCTCTTTATATTAAACTAGCAAATATCAATTTTTTAAATATTGAGGTTTAAATAAAAATAAATGTGACATAAATAATTAAAGGAATTGTGACTTGAGTAGCGATATAGTTTCGGTTACAGACAGAAAAACACACAATCTCATTATATTATTGTTATTGTTAATTTTATTAGCAAATATATACACCCTCCGGGTGCAAGTATTTAAGTTTTAATGTAATAAAAATTTATATAAAAATAGAAAGTCTAATAAAACTAAATAAGAATGCAGATAAAAAGATTTGAAACAGAGACAGTTATTAATTGAACATAAACAACTAAACCTACTCTTCCATTACTCCCGTCTTTCATTGCTAATTTTTTTCTAATTTAACTATTTAGTTAAATAGGAAGTAAAAAGTAAAATCACAGTATTCTTTCTTGTTAATGGATTCTGGACCAGATGAATATGAGCAAAAATATCAGGAATAAATCTTAAAAGAATCCAGACCATAGGACCTTTATACACCCCTTTTTGATCTCGATTCAAAAGGACATGTTTTTCATTACACTGTCAATATCCAGGTAGTTTTTAACAGACAATTTTTAGATTTAAAAAAAAAATTATAAAACTAACCCCTAACCTAAGCCTATCATTTTTGTAATGAAGCGTAAAATTTGAATTTAACATTTAACAGTAAGAAATCCATGGAAAATCACTGGTGATTTTATTGAACCCAAGTTAAACCTTGATGGGACTCTCTCATTGGTTGAGAAAGTCACATGACCAAGCAACTTCTGGGAAAGTTAGATTCAGTTTGAGAATTGGTGAGAAAGCCTTTGAGTTCAGATGTGTAATTTGCATCTGCTGATTTATTCCTTATGCATTGAGTTAAATTGTTTGGTAGTTGGATTTTATGGCATGTGTTGTGTCTTTAAAAGAGATACAATCAGACAAGGTTATAGTTAAGTGGAAGGACCAGTCAACACGTTCGTAGATTTAAGATAGAGGGTTTTTATTGCAGAGAGATACAATAAGACAAACAAGGAATAGTGAGCCAACTGATCTCTTAATTTCACAGAAATATTCAGCAGTTTTGGAATTGTAACATAATTAAAAGTTATCCCACTCACCTTAAGATGGTACGTTTTGGTTCGACCATTGTGATGGTAGGGTCCTCTTCAAATTCAAACTTCTTGTCTAGTTTTTTCAACAGACCCCCAAAGTTGACTTGGACATCAGCACTAGTAACAGCCGCCTCAGCTGCAGTAACACATTCAATGATTGAAGCATTTTGTCTGTGAAGAAAATGAAAAAAAATAAAGAAAAACAGAAATAATAAATTAAATAAAAATAAAAACAAAAAAAAATAAAAGGCTGGTTTAGTTTAGTCAGTAGAGCGTCTGGCTAGGAATCACAAGGTTCCTCGTTCGATACTGGCCCTTACCAACTCATGGTAGGTGTGGTGCTCCACCTCAGACACTAAAATAATCTCCTTGGTCTAGCACTAGTGAAATCGGGATAGACCCCTGTTAAGTTTTTAAGGGCCATTCCTTGTCCTTATAGCAGAAGCACTTATCTGGTGGAATCCTTGATAAAGAGTCCGTCAACAATGTGAATCCCTTGGTTATTAAAGTGTCCTGAGTTACTGGTAATTGTATAAGTCCTTCATGAGTATTGGTAAAGATCCCTGCAATCCTATGTCGTCAAAGAGTGTATTTGATGTGTGACCATTATGGGGGGTTTAAGTATCTTATCAGGTCAGTAGTACGGCCAGTGATTGGTTAGAAGAGTCATCACGTGACCTTGTCCAGTCTATAAGTATAGTGGGGATCTGCACACACCTATATACTAAAATAACTGAACAACCCCACGCTGTATGGCTCATACGACATTAGGCCACCTCGATGACTTACTTTATATAGTATATCTATAAATAAGCTGTATATACCCTTCCTATGAACATTAATGGGTATGTCCCAATCCTCATAAATACTATAGTATTATACTGACTGAGTAGTCTTATACCACTAGCTGTGGTTTAGCTTCTTCAGTCCTCTGGTGAGTATTGTATTTTGTTAATGTTATAAAGATTCCATTTCATTTTCAACTTCTATTTGGTTATATCTCATTTGTTTCATTACATCATAAGTACACCCTTAACAATATTTCAATAAAAAGCTACTTTTCTTTAAAACCAAATGTAATCTCATGTTTCATCAAGTATGGAACTCTGTAATGGTGTTTGACTTGAGGGGAAAAGCATAAATTTAAATATTCTTATATTTAAAAATATGCTTACTCTGTCTTTTCTTCTGTTGTGTTCAGTGTTAGTATATCACAGATATACTAATAGTAATTATAGGTTGCAAAATTGATTAGGCTAATCTCTTTCATCAATTGCAAGGTCTGATGACAAAATTTCTTGTCCTGCAACAATCTTCTAGCAGTTCTCTGCATACAACTCATCCACTGCTTCAAAGCATTTCACCCCCTTCTCAGTTGGGTTTTGTTTTATGTACAGCAATCTGAGAGAAATTTGCAGATTTGTCAGGTCTATTTGTTTCAAGACCGCGTGTCTTTTATAGAAGGGGGGAAAAATAGAGGGGGAAAATAGATATTTGCTTCAACAAGTTCCTGCTGAGGGGACCAAAAAGAAGCGAGTTCACTGTCTTCTCGCAGGCCAAACTTTCTTTTGGTCAACACAGTCTTCGACCAGCAGCTGAAAATATGTCGCCGTCATCAAAATAATATTTACCAACTGCTGTCTCACGTAAGCCGAAAGCTTCTCTGCTTGTAACCCTGCACGCTTTGGTTATTTATCGGCATATTACTCAAACATCCGGGCACATCAGTCGAACCTCGCGTCCGTGCAACGCACAATTCATGTGCATTCGGATGGACGCGTGTAGGCGCCAATATCCGGGCACCTAAATTGCACCTTGTGTCCATCCAGTGCCTAAATCGCATTTGTTTTTGCATGTGGGAGGACGCAGGTTCGATCCCAGCAGGCAAGACAAAGTCTTGCTCTTTTTCGTTCTCCATCACATTTTGGTGCCAACCAGCCATATTTTCCATTTCCCCTCATCCTGTAAGCAAGGCAGGTTTGGGTTGCTTTGCTCTATAAGGTAAGTATCCCGTCTTGCTACAGTAATATTTGTCCTTGGAGAGTGGGAACTTGACTAAATATTTTCCCTTCTACCAAGAAAGGCATGAATCCAGCTGTTGTCCCTCTAGCTATTAAATATTCTTGTCTGTAAAAATGAGCTTATTTGTCTTTTCTCCTGTATTGTTCAGTGTTAGTATATCATAGATATACTAATGGTAATATTAATCCTTGGGGATTCAACTAAATATCTTCCCTACCACCAAGAATACCAATAGAAACAAGTTAAATAAAATTCCATTTTTATTCATGAGAAACTAATTTACTAATAAACAATTGTCAACTATTGAGACTGATTGTAAATAGTGACAAAATGATATCTCACCTGACGATGGCACAAGCATTGCTGCCTACTGTCACATTCCACATACTACCAGTATTCATGTGTTCTCCATGGACAATTACACGGGTTCCACCAGATTTTGGTCCTTTGTTTGGAGTGATGTCTTTCAGGGAAGGATCCTGCGAGAAAAAAAAAATAAAAAAAATAGAGAAATAAGGCCATCCAAAATAAGAGTATGATTATGATTCCCATCAACAGAGAAAAATTCTTCATAAGATAAATCTGTAATATCAGTGCAAACTATTGCTTCATTACAATAATTTATTTCAACTGCATTATTGCAGCATCTTCAGGTAAGAGAAAATCATGGATATTACTGAAAGGGAGGGTGTCTTATTTTGGAGAGTAGTAGGGGGGTGTCTTATTTTGGGAGGGTAGTAGGGGGGTGTCTTATTTTGGGAGGGTAGTAGGGGGGTATCTTATTTTGCGAGGGTAGTAGGGGGGGTGTCTTATTTTGCGAGGGTAATAGGGGTGTGTGTCTTATTTTGGAGGGTAGGGGTGTGTGTCTTATTTTAGGAGGGTAGTAGGGGGTGTCTTATTTTGGGAGGTAGTAGGAGAGGTGTCTTATTTGGGAGGGTAGTAGGAGGGGTGTCTTATTTTGGGAAGGTAGTAGGGGGTGGGGGTCTTATTTTGGGAGGGTAGTAGGGGCTACTATATATAGTTTGATCAATTTTTATTAATATATGATATACTTACAACAAATTTGAAGATTCCATCGGATTCAGCTGGATATTTTCCTGCCACTGTGACTTTTACAGCTCCACTTGCCGCCGTTTTCTGTACATCGGTTTCACAGTCAAAACTGATTAAAATAAATCAACAAAAAAATTGTAAATGACAAAGAAAAAACAAGAAATGTAATGTAGAGACATTTGAAAATCACCCGTAAATGAATTTACTAACCATTTACTTTCGGCAACTCTACAGCTCTTACCTCATTTGATAAATGGAACCACCATAGCGCCTTATTTCGTGTACTCAATTTCAAAACCAGTTATAGAAAGAGTTAACATTTGTTAGATGTGAATATTTCTATTGATTGATTTTAATGGCATGTCAATGTGTGTAGGGTTATTTTATGCCTAGAGGTTAGGGAATTGTGTACATTATAAAAAGTAAAATCTTTGAGAAGGTAGGTCTATGAGGGTGGGTCAAAAAGTCCTAAGCCTAAAGAATGAGTCATTTATATCTTCTATTAATAATGGAGATTCACTTCCGGTTTTTGTCTGTAACAAAAACTATGTCACTGCTTACGTCACACTACCTAAAATCATCATAACATAGAATAAATACACATAAATTTGAGCATGCAATGTTAGACATTCCTCATTGGTTTTTTAAACAAGTTTTAATAAATACATACCTGGTATTATCTATCTATATATAGTTCGTTTTATTTTAGTATATATTTAAATATATAGTTATCAGAACTAAGTTTCCATTTCAAATTTTTTATTTTTTACTCCTTTAATAAATTTGATGATTTGACTTTAGTTACGATACAAACTGTCTGATATTAAATTTTCAACTCCCATCCCCTCAGGCAATATTTATTTTACGTCGCCCAGAGGGCGTTTTTTTATTTTGCTAGTATGTATAAAGGGCAGTTGATGTGTCTTTTTGCTGTATGTATATATGTATGTATGTCCGGATGTAACTATGAAAATAAAACAAGTAACGACAAAGTAAATCCTTCATAGAAATCCTTCAAATCACAAAGTAAACAGAAGAAAGAAAATAAAAGGAAGAAAGAAATCATAAGAAAAAGAATTCATATCCTTACCCTGAAGATGGTTGGTAATCGGTAGACAAGATTTTGCAGTCAACTCCAGCGACCGTTATTCCCCCACTCAAATCTGTCAAACGTTTTCCCAGATTGATGCCAGTCACAGAAACCACTGTCTTGCCCCCAATTGGACCTGTCCAGGACTGAACTGTAAAAAAAAAAAAAAAAAAAAAAAAAATGCATTGTCAATCATTATTATTTATTTTTAACATTTTAGCCGTTGACTCCATGTCCACATTATCCTAACTTAAATATAAATGCTCTATTCATGATATTGAGTTAGACACTGTTTACTCATACATAGAGCACTCATATTATCAATATTAATATATATATATATATATATATATATATATATATATCACACACATCACATAATATAAATGGGGATGCCAACGTAGAATAAAAAAAAAGATTCCATTTATTAAAAATTAGGTACAAGTGTTAAGCTATGTTAAGTATTCTATGTTATTATTGCCCATAGTCAGGATTGAACCTGCAGCCTTCAGATGATTGTCACTAAGAACTGTATTAACTCAACCCTCATATCTGTTGTGCCATGTGTCCCAAATCGTCCGAAAAGTTGTATATCTATTATTAGTCGTAATTTGCAATTAACTCACCCTCCCTTGCTTCACATTCTGCCTGTTACTTTCCCCCTCTCTATGTATATCTTGATTACCTCCTCATGTCCCTGTGTACAAAATCATCCGAAAAATTGTGTATCTATTCTTATATTAAAGCTGAATGAATCAATGATTGTTTGCAAAAGGCTTTTTTCCTGTTTAGTTTACCGAGTCAAAATTTATACTAAAATCTTCCTTGGTTTTAGGATTAAGTTATGCTTGAAAAAATTCCATTTTAATTGGTTCTAATTAGTTGTAATTTGCAATTAAATCAAAAACTGACTCGTCTCTTACTTAATATTCTGCCTGTCACTTTTCCCATCTCTATGTATATCTTGATTACTTCCTCGTTACATATGTTAGTTTCTCAGTGAGTGTAATGAAAGAGATTGAAGAGTATGAAGTGTATTTGTATGTTAAGTTTCATAAGCAGCTAGTAGCTTTTCAACATCTTTAAATTAGGTCAAATGTTCCCTTTTTTAGAAATCTTACAAAATGGTTTTAATCTTTGTTTTTTTTAAAATTCTCCAGTCGTATGTATTTAAAAAAAAATTTAATTCACTTTGCAAACTCACTTTTCCCTAATCCCAAGTATCTACCCAGAGCTCAATGGGTGACCCAACGGGTCACATCTCGACTTGTATAACTATAAAATAAACATATCTATAAAACATAGAAATAAAAAAAAGAGTAACTAGTCAAGAATTAATGGACCCAGTAACCAATAAGCACCCCAAATCATCAACTTAATGAAAGGTTCATATTTTAACTCATCACCGGTAAGTTTTGCTTTTAAATATTTGAAAATAAATGAACAGACGATTTTTGCAATTATATTGTATCTGACAAAAACAAATTTTACAAATTTTGTGATACTATTTCTGAATGACATCCTTTTATTTAAATAAGCATAAAAATATTTTGTAAATAAAAACTGTATTTTTTATTTAAATAAAAATAATTGCATTTCTCTTCTGATTAGGTAAAAACTATTTTAGTATAAAAACATCTTTCATCTTTTTTAAATCATTATAAGTGTTGAAAAATATTCATAAATTTCTAAAAAAAATATAAAAATATTTTGATATTGAATTTTAATTTGATTACGTGTACCAACCATCTATTTATTTAATTTATTGTGAGTTCAACATCTCCATAAACTTCTGATTAAAATCATTTGTTTACAAAAATTTGGAAGCGGAAGTTACTGGATATAAGTTAAAATATGAACCTTTCATTAAGTTGATGATTTGGGGTGCTTATTGGTTACTTGGTCCAAATTAATAATACTTCATTTAAGAAATTAGAACAACTGAACTGTGATTTATAACAGTTACAATTATGTTCAAACAAGCAACAGAAATAAGATGAAAGAGAAACTAGCAAAAGATTATTAATGCTGCATATAAGAAATTAGATTATCTAATTTCTTAAGATTGATCAAATTTGATATATCTTACCCTGAGGATCCGTGGGTTAGGACAGGTATCTGATCGTCTCAAAAATTTTCCCGTACATTTTTTAGTTAAGGTGCATGTCCCTGTACACCACACACAGTCATACTCTTTGTCCATGCTTAAACATTTGCCGCAGTTCGTCACCATCAAAGGACATTTATAAACACGAACTGAAAATAGAAAGAAAAGAAAATCATTCATTATTGAATGTGTTAAACATGACATAATAAGTAATTGAGAGATACCTCCCCTATTTTATTATTACCTCCCCTTTGGGGAACTCTTTGTTGTTTCTAAGAGTATATAAGCTCCTAGTAAACTGTAACATTATTTTAAGTAGTATAAAGCTTTCTTAAGCCTATCTGTGTTTTCGTTTATTATTACACAGTCTCCTAACAGTAATTTAATTTAACCCTTAGAGCCTGTTGCCTCTTTGTCAAGCTAGGACTGCTAACCCTGGGCTCCTGGCTTAAAAATAGTTTGAAGTGTAAAATAATTTTCAAACAGATCTATTTTTGGATTATTCAGACCATTGACTCAGAAAATATCTAAGTTGGGCCAGAAGCCCGACCTAGATATTTTCCGAGTTGTGTTTTTGTCGCTTTTTTTGTTGGCAAATTAATGTAGATATTTTACCCCCACCCAGATTTGTTATTGGCAAATCAATGTAGATATTTTACACACACACACTCCTTATAAAAAATAGTAAAATCAAAACCGAAAATATGAAAATTTTTTTGAAAATTTGAGTTTGAGTTTTAGAATTAAATTGAAATCTGTACAAATTCAATCAAAAATAACATTTCTAAAAGGGGGAATTGTAAAATATCTACAAATATCTTGGAAAATGTAGAATAATCATACTAAGTTCCAATTACCATCGAATTGGTAAGACAAGGCAACAAGGAGCAGTAACTCAATATGATTGTTGCAATCCTACTGCAGAATGCCAGAGTATTTCTGAAGCCTCATAACATCATAGAAACCAAGCAGCCAATCAGGACTCAACGAATGGAATCGCCCAAATACATGAATAGACCATTCTTGAGTTCAATAAGTACCAGTTGTTTTGGGCACTGGTTCAGTGGTCCTTAGTCAGTTGTTGTTGTCCAAACCAACAGTATACTGACTGACTGACTGACTTCAATAAAAAATATCTACCATAAATTAAAGCAGGAGACCAGAACGTCAAAAGATCAAAATTACCGATTTGCATATATTAACATATTTGCATATTTAATAATCTTCTATGTTAACACATCCAAGGTGTGTTAAAAAAATAAATACACCTCCACAATGTTTATGCATTTATGTGAATTTTTTTTTGCATCTGATTAGAAATGAAAGAAATGAAAGGAAATACCTTTGATGTTATCGGGATTATCAAGTTGAAGATTTCTACTTCCCCAGGTGACTTGGAAAGAGGAAGTGGCGTATGGAATTTCCTTGTCAGCATAAGTAAACTGTGGGGGAGAAAAAGAGAGAAAGGAAAATAGATTAAGAGAGAGACAGACAGAGACAGAGATGAAGAGAGGAGAAAAGAGAAAATGAGTGGGAGGGAAAGAACAGAGAAAGGATGAGAAGAGAGAGAGACAGACAGACTGGGATAGAGATGAAGAGAGGAGAAAAGAGAAAATGAGTGGGAGGGAGAAAGGGAGAAGGAAGAACAGAGAAAGGGCAAGAGTGAGAGAAGAGAAAGACAAAATGAATAGATTCAGAGAAAGAGAGGGAGAGCAAGAGAGAGAGAGAAAGAGAGAGAGAGAAAAATAGATTGAAAGAGAGAGAGAAAAATAAATAGATTGAGAGAAAGAGAAAAAAGAGAGAGAGAGAGAGAAAAAAGAGAGAGAGAGAGAGAAATAAATTGAGAGAGAGACACACAGACAAACAGACTGAGACAGTGATGAAGAGATAAGAAAATGAGTAGAAGGAAGAGGGAAGAACAGAGAAAGAGTGGCCAAAGAATGAAAGAAATAGTGATAAAAAGAGAAAGGGAATGTAAGGAAGAAAAGAAAAAAAAGAGAAAAGAAAGGAGGAAAGAGGAAAGAAGTGCAAGGGAGAAAAAAAGAGAAAGGGGGTGGGTGGGTAAGGAAGGAAGAAAGAGAAAAGAAAAGATAGATAGGAAAAGTAGAAAGAAAAGAGAGGTAGGGAGAGTAAGGGAGAAACAAGGAAGAGAGAGAGAGAGAGAGAGAGAGAGAGAGAGAGAAAGAAAGAAAAGGAGAAGAGAGAAGAAATGAGAGTAAAGGAAAAAGAAAAAAGAACCAGAAAGTAAAATAGGGAAAGAAAAGAGAAGAAAAGAGAAAAAGAAAAAAAGAAAGGAGGAAAGAGAGAAGAAAAGAGAAAGAGAGAGAAGAGAGTGAAGGAAAGAATAAAGTAGGGTATGAAAAAAGGAAATGAGAATAAACACATAAAAGAGAAGGAAAGTGTAAATGTGGCTAGAAAAGAAAAGAAGAGAAAGACTTGAAAAGTACAAAATGACTTAATCCCTACCTCTGTGGTTTGACAAATAAGGTCATCACCGGTTACTTTGGCGGTGACTGTCTTCTTTTCACCCAGAAGAGAGAAATGGCACTTCAATTCTTGTTTCTGGTCAGGCTGGAAAATAAATGCAACATATCAAAATACTGAAGAGGGTGGAAATTGACATTGAAATATCCATATTCATGTTCTTGATGACTGACCATGAAAGGGCAAACTTTGATATATATGGGTAATCTGATCTATGCAGTAAACATGGGATGTTACAATGGATGGAAGTTTATTTCTGGTGATAATGTCAATGCTATAACGTTTTGGTCTTTCAGACCTTCTTCAGGACACAAGCTAAGTTCTTGTATTGAAGAATTTAATTTTCTTACTTCTTCAATATAAGAACTCAGCTCCTGTCCTGAAGAAGATCTGAAAGACCAAAACATAGCGTTGACATTATCACGAGAAAAAAAATTTCCTCCATTGTAAGATCCCATGTTTGTCTACATTTCTCCATATACTCTTGGATTGATTTACTCATTTTACTCCCATATATATATATATATATATATATATATATATATATATATGAGATGAACAAAATTGATAAGGCAGATAAGAATATTTCTTTTATGTTGTTTATTTTAAAAAAATTATTTTCAATTAATTTTGACCGTAGGTCATCATCTGTGGAAAAAGTTCTTTTGTGGAAAAAAGTTTTTAAAGGAGTTGTTATGCTTTAAGAAAAACAATGAAAAAGGTAGAGGAGGCCATAGCATATCCATTTGTTGAATGAACATTATTTTTTTTTTGTATCCTGGTTTATTAAATTGATCTTTTATAGATCGACTAGAATCGGCTACCTGGCACTGCCTAGGTAGAGGGGATAGAATAAAAATGTTAGTCTCGCAGATCCATCTATTGTTTTGGTCTTCCATAATTGATTTATGTTTTAATCACAAACTCAATCAATGACTTTCCATTCTCTTCCTATTTGAATCCTGATTTTTAAATATCTTTCCAGATAGAAATAAAATGTTCATTATTTTTGCTAAAAAAGCAAGACCAGTTGATAGTAAATATATATATATATATTTACTTTGTCATTAATTGTTTTATTTTTGTAGTTTCCTCTGGACATACATACATACACACAACTGCCCTTTATATATGTATAGAGGGAGGCGCATGGTCTAATGGTTAGAGTTGTAGGAAATGGACTCGTCAACGCGTGTTCAATTCCTGGACGAAGCTGTTGGCATTTCACATGGCGCTAATACCCTTGGGAAAGGTATGAATCCAATTCTCCCCCCAGCTATGGGTAAATAGCAGGACAGACTGGACTCTTTAACCATGGCTAGGTAATCAGTCTAGGAGAAGGAAAACTCTGAATTCAAACCTGTTAAACTCCGCTTAAGGAATTGACCGTGTGTCGCATCCTGCTCGTGCGGAGGGGTTGGTAAATATATATATATGTATAGATGGTGAAGACACCTGGTTCATGATTTTTTTTATTAAGTGTGGGAATGACGTGTTTGAAGATGCAAAAATGTCTGTTTTTTTGATATACTGAAATACAATTATTCCCACATTTAAAAATTCAATTATAATCATTATTTACATAACTGGGGAAAACAATGAGATGTGCTAAAAGATAGACTCAGTTAAACAAATGACACTATCTCATGATCATAGAAGAAAATGATTATGACGTAATCTATACATATATAAAGGACAGTTGGTATTTATGTACACACACACATACACATTATATATATATATATATATATATATATATATATATATATATATATATATATATATTTAAATAAATAACAAAAGACTTAGAGATCTTGCATTATAGACTATAGAGAATTAGACATTTTTGTCTAAGCTCCCTGAAATAGTCTATAATGCAAGATCTCTAAGTCTTTTGTTATTTATTCAAATATAAATTTGCTCTGTGACTCTAACAGTAAGAGCACACATTGAGCTCTCAAACTGCGACAAGTTGTTTTAAAAAAAACCTATGTCGTAAGGAAGATTTCTTCTCTGGACTTTTGGATTATATATATATATATATATATATATATATATATATATATGTATGTATGTCCGGATGAAACTATGAAAATAAAAAAATTAATGACAAAGTAAATATATATACACATTCACTATCACCAGAGCTTGCTTTTTGAGTAAAAATAATGAAGATTTTATTTCTATCTGGAAAGATATTTAAAAATTAGGATTTGGATAGTAAGAGAAGGGAAAGTCATTAGTTGCATTCGTGATTAAAAAATAAATCAATTATATAAGACAAAAACAATCAATGGATTTGCAACACTAACTTTTTATTATTTCCCCCCTCTACCCAGGCAATGCCAGGTAGCCGCTTCTAGTGTAGAATAAATTTGAGTATAATGTGATGTAGAATAAAAATTGTTCTATTTATGTTAAGGTATTTAAGAAGATTTTCAACTTTTTCCCCAATTAATTTTATTAATAGTGGCTTTGTCTAAATTTGATGTCTAAAGCTTATAGAATTAATTTTTATATATTGTGGTCAGCATGAAGTATTTTTGTATTATTAACTAGAATATTTCTATACATAAAATATGTAGCAATACCAACATTTTGATGATTGGAGGAATAAGAGATAATATTGGGATCAGAATTCTTGCAAGGAAAGAACAAAACTAAAAATCTTGAAACAAAAAAAAACAAAAAAAAAAAACAAGAAACAAACAAACAAACTGTTGTAAAGGGAAGTAACCCTCACGTATGCAAATGAGATACGTATAAAAGAGCAACAGAGGATTAGCTCAGAGTTGATGCGAGTTGATCTCTAACCACGAACATTTGTTTCATATTCTCAGATTGCAAACACACGTGCGACAACTTTTCAAGATAAGCAATCTTACCAAGAGACTTTTTTACCTTGCCGGCCGGAAGCCGTTTTATTTTGTTATTTGTATTATTTGTAATAAATTATTATTACAACTACTCAATCAAAGTTTAAGTAAGTTGTCAGGATGGCCTAAATTCAGCATCAGCGGGACAGCGAGGAAGTCTATCCCCTTTTTACTAGTGCTAGACTAATGAGATTATTTTGGTGTCTGAGGTGGAGCATCACACCAACCATCAGCTCTTCCCTTTACTGCACAGATCCCTGTGCTATTCATGCGTTGAGTTGGCGAGGGCTGGTATCGAACCTGCAACTTTGTGGTTCCTAGTCAGATGCTCTACTGACTGAGCTAAACTGACCCTTAGCATAGTTTAAGAGGTTTTTCAGAATTTTCCTTCTCCTAGACCGATTCCCATACCAAGGTTAAAGAGCCCAGTCTGACCTATTTACCCATAGCTGGAGGGAGAATAGTTGAATTTATACCTTTCATAAGGGTAGTAGTATGATATGAAATTCAAACAGCCTTATTCAGGATTTGAACTTGTCTTACTGTGTCCATTTCTAATGACAATAACCATTACACCTCGCCTCTTCAGTTATTGTTTTAATATATAGATAAGAAGTGTTTGTGTGACACTATAACAGGCATAGGTATCCTTTTTTTGAGAATGTACGGGGGGGGGGGCATGAGACATCATCATATGTCCATGTCTAAATCAGTCATTATATATGTCACTATATATAATGGTGAAGGTGATGAAAAGTGCCAGGTTCTTTTCCTAAAACTATGATGGGAAGGGTGATCTAGTATGTAGAGCATTCTGGGATAATAATGATAATAATATCAATACGCTTGTTCCTAAATCTTCCATCCATTATCATCCTGCAACACCCTCTGGTTAAAAATGACACCGTCCAAATTGTCCAAGATCCAGTGCAAAAATGTGAATACAGATTATCTGGTGTTGCTTAATCACAGATTTCTTATTTGCCCCATTTCATTTCACCCAATTTTAAAAATGAAACATTCCAAATGGTCTTGCGTTGCTTAAATTCCCAACGTAAAATTAAAATAAATTAAAAAAAAAAAAATAAAAGAAGTTACATGTTTGTTTAATTTGTAATATTAAAATTGTGAATTATGGAAGATATTTTGGTAATTTTGATAGGATTTATATGTAATAAAATTGCAAATCATGGTTTCTGGCTTAAATAGCTCCTCTTGATTTTTGTTTCATTTTGTGAAAATTCTACGGGTTCCACTAATAATAATAATAATAATAATTATAATAAATTAAGCAAGGAAGTACAACTAAAACTCACAGCCTAATTAATAAAAAAGGAATATGTGGATTTTCACATTTCCCCATACATCTCTATTGGCAGGTCCTCTAGACGGCATCTAGTGTCTGCACAGAGCTGATCAATATAAGTAATGTACACATCAAAGCTCAGTTGGAATATTTTCCATTGAAACAAAACAAAAATATTAAGAAAGGGAGAGAGGACACAAAAGGAAAATCTTTCTCGTGTCAGAACAAAAAAAATTTATTTCTTTTTTCTTTTTAGATTCCATTTTTCTTTCACTTACTTCCAAGTTGAGTACTTTGACTTTCACTTGCTTCTTCTGGCCCGAGTGTACGACAATATCCGAAGATGGATTGACAAGACGAGGGCACTTGTCTGGATTACGGACATCAGTTTGTGGCTGAAAAAAAGAAGCACATAACATTTAATGTACTTACTGTAAATGGCTTTTAAGGGGAACACATACGCACACACACACAAATATATATATATATATATATATATATATACACAAGCAAGAATATGTGCCCTCTGGGCATAAGTATTTAAATTTTAATATAATTAAATTAGAAAGACTAATAAAATTAAATAAGAACACATAAAAAGATTACACTTATTTTAATTATATCTTAATTAGTTTCTATATAAAATAATTCATAGGATTGATTTTAATACATTGGAGAATAAAACAATAACATAAGATATCAAGGAATTATTTATTAAACCTGGTTTTGTTAAAACCAGTATGCAAATTAACCATGCCATATATTATGGAAATCATTATTTCTTAGTTAAGAACAAAAGCACTTTTGTTCTTAATTCAATTCATTGCAGTTAACCCTGAAGATCCACAATGTGAAACTCGAGTAGGTTCTCTGACTAAACATTTTACTATATATATAGTATAAATTAATTATGATGGAAATAAACATTGAAATATTAAAATCCATCATAAGTAAAGTAAAAAGTAAAGTCGTCGGGGCGGCCTAAAGTCGGTATCAGCCAGTCAGCGAGGGAGTCTATCCCCTTTTCAATAGCGCTAGACCAAGGAGATTGTTTTTTTTAGCATCTGAGGTGGAGCGCCACACCTACCATCAGCTCCTTACTTTACCGCACAGATCCCTGTGCTACTCATACGCTGAGTTGGCGGGGACCGGTATCGAACTAGGAACCTTGTGGTTTCTAGCCGAACGCTCTACCGTATGTGTTAATGAAATATTTAAAAGTATTTATTTTGTTTTTCTGTCATTCTTCAGAGGCACATATAGAAATTTTATAATAAACAAAAATATTCACTCTTAGGAACTCTCTCTCTCTCATTAAAAAGTAAAAATACTTACTGCTGATTGTGCATTGTTGGTGTCTGTACACGAACTGCTTGAGGAATCAACACATGTCCCCGTGTAAGGGCACCACTGACAGGAAAATTCACTACTTGTACATTTTGTGCACCTAATTGGGAGAAGGAAAAAGACAAATTTATTGTTTTAAATCAATTCTATATTCAACATTTACATTTGGTTAAGTACGTGACAAAAGATGAACAAATTTCTTTTATTGGATTAATGGCTATAAAAAGTCATCAACTAATGATACAATTAAAATTTCAAGGGATTCCGTTATAACAATTACTAGAGTAATATAGAGATGCAGACTATGCTCTACGGAAAAATCCGGATTCCACAAGGACTAGCTTCATCATATAAACATATATAAATGGAAGTAATATGAGGAAATTAATCAGACAGTATGGGGAGAAAATGTAGAACAAACGTGGGATGTTATAATGGACGGAAATTTATTAGTCGATGTTCAAACATTTCGGTTTACAAAGGAAACCTTCTTCGGGACATTGAAATTATTTAAGAAAAAAGAATTTATGTGAAAAAAAGATGACAGATGTCTTTTATTCACATAAATCCTTTTTTCTTAAATAATTTCATTGTCCTGAAGAAGATTTCCTTTGTAAACTGAAATGTTTGAACATCGACTAATAAATTATAACATCCCGTGTTTGTTCTACATTTTCTCCATATATATAGATATAAATTGGAAATTTTCAGAGCTTTTCCACACAGAAAAATTATTTGCTCTTGGACTGGAAAAATAAAAACACAAAATCAACCACTTTAAATGGAAAAAACTTCCAAGTGGACTGGGATATATAAGGAGGGGGTTCATGATAGGTCCATCAAATTTTTGTAGGGGTCTGTGGACTTAAAAGTTTGAGAACTCCTGTTTTAGACAACTTGAATTACCAATTGAAAGAGCCGAGTCTAGAAATTTAATTTTAACAAAAAATTCTTAAAGTGCTTAAAGCTTCTACAGGACTTAAACCGTAATCTACCAGAGAGCCCCAAACTGCCCGATGATCAAAATGCTGGACCACCTCAAAACGCCCAAAATGTTAACCCTTGGGTTATTTTATGTTGAAGAAATGTTTGTTTTATTCATTCTTATTGGATATTCAATTTTTTTTTCTTTCAAACTCAGTTTTTTAAAAAACTTAATTTAAAAAAACCCTCAATTTTTGATCTATTTTTGGGGCAGCTTGGGGCGGCATGGGGCAGCTTAGGGTGGTCTGGTAGATAAAGAGTTAATCTGGCCCTGGTTATCACTATGTGAGTAATAAGAGTTACCTGCCCTTTATTCATTTGCTTTTCACATTCGACCACAGGACAGTTCATGAATGAATATGTTTCGATGAGACCAATAGGGTAAATCATCATCAGGTCATGCTCGTAGTTTGGATATCTATGACAATCTCTTGCCAACTGTTCATATTGGTCATCACCACCAGGAGGTCCTCTGTGCAGCATTCAGAATCTACACAGAGCTGGTCAATGTCACTCCTTGCTGGACTGACCACACTGACATGCCCATGTGTGAGTTTCCATAGGCAAATATCATTTATGAGTACCCTTGGTTCTCCAGCAATGTCTTGTTTGTCTCACTCGGATGGTCTGTGTGATGGGGGGGAAGTGGCTGTGCAGCTGCTTTCTTGTGGGGTGTAGTTTCCACAATTGTTTAACTCTTAACATCCTATACCACCTCAGTCCGCCCGGCCAGAAGTCCCTTTTGTTTTCCTAATCTATCCCAAATGATAGCCTTTGTTTAAATTTAATATTAAACATATTTAGCAGTTTTTGATTTATAGGAAACAACAGATAACTTTAAACGAAAAGGCCATTTTTTTATAAATCCTTAGATGAATGGGGCTCTGGACTTAGAAAATTCTCAACAGGATGTTAAGAGTTAAGAGCGCATGTAGTATTCTTGTACAACTCCCAGTTTATTCTCTAGGCACTTTATTAGGGTCCAAGTGGTGCAGCCATACAGCAGCACCAACACAGCTACAGCTTGGAAAAATTGTAGCTTTAACTTTATCAGTGAGATCACAAATAAAAATGAATACTTACGTTGTGTGAACCTGGCAGTCAAAAATTTTAACACTTCGTTTTACAATAGACTGACCATCCACACGGAACTCAACGTTCATATCTGTACTATCTGAAAGAGAAAAAGAAAGTCTTCAATGAGATATTTTACATGTGAAATTTTTTCTTTTTTTTTTCTTTTTTGGAAGAAAGTGAAAGCATTAAAAAATCTGGACATATTACCCAAAAGTTCAAGGAATTTATCCATGAAAAAAAAAAAGTGCCCACTCTAGTTTTCACCGATTCCTCTAGAAGAACCAGAGGAAACTAATCTTTAATCTTTAACAAAGTGTTAAAAATCCGTACTATAACTGGCTTGCACACACTGTTCAAATTCTCCTAGGTAGCCACTCACTCACACACATAATATATATATATATATATATATATATATATTTTTTTTTTTATTAATTTATTTATATATATATTTATATGATATACCAAACTTATTGGTAAACCCTTGTGGTAAGAAAAAAAACAGCAAATAGTTTGATTGTAAAAATATACTACCAAATTTCACCTAAGGAAAAAATGAAAAAAAGAAAGACCAAGAGGCTCGTACCAAACAAAAATAATCAGTTAATACTATAATACTTGGCCAAAATATAAAAAAATCATATCTATATATATGAAAAATATATATATAAACTGCTAGGATTATCTAAAGCTAAAAAGTAAAAAGTGCTCAATAGCTAAGTAGAGCAAATAATAGAGTTAAACCTAATGAAACAGTTTTGCTTAGTAGCTCATCAGGGCAAGAACATATATATATATATATATATATATATATATATATATATATATATATATGTAATTTTTAGAAAATGAGACTTTATCTTTGCATGGATTGTCCGGATTAATGACCTCATTCTTTTTACTCTATTTGTCATTTTGGCCAATCCATTCTCTGACCATCATCATTCGCACGCTAATGTAATTTTGAGAAACAAGCCATTGTCTTTCCATGGATTGTCTTAATTTTATTTAAAATGATTTATATATAAAAATCATACAAAGGATTTTATTTTAATACATTTGAGAAAAATATTAGAAATCTGTAACACCAAGTAATTATTTATCAAACCCAGTATGTAAATTATCAATATATACTATGTAAACCTTTATTACTTAGTGATATATAACTCACATTACAGGATTTTAAATGCATTAATAACATTAGCTGTTTTGAGGTAAATCTAACCCAGCAAGAGTTTAATGGACATTGTTAATAAATAAGATTCATTTTATTCTCAACAATTATTAAATAATCATTATTTAAGCTTAATTAGCTTAAATAATGATTATTTAATAATTGTTGAGAATAAAATGAATAACTAATGGGATTGTGACATCAGTGGTGATGTAGTTTCTCTTAGACAGACAGACAGACACATAATCTCCATTATAACAAGATCAAACCCAGTATGTAAATTATCAATATATACTATGTAAACCTTTATTACTTAGTGATATATAACTCACATTACAGGATTTTAAATGCATTAATAACATTAGCTGTTTTGAGGTAAATCTAACCCAGCAAGAGTTTAATGGACATTGTTAATAAATAAGATGCTAATTAAGCTTAAATAATGATTATTTAATAATTGTTGAGAATAAAATGAATAACTAATGGGATTGTGACATCAGTGGTGATGTAGTTTCTCTTACAGACAGACAGACAGATAATCTCCATTATAACAAGATTTTACACAAACCTGTACAAAGACACAGACAGACACAGACATACAAACAATTTTGGATATTTTTTTTATACTTACTAAATAACAATGAGAATATTTTTCCAGTTTTACTTCAGATAAAAGAAAACACAAAATCATCACTTGCCTTTGATGGCCGAGATAGTTTCATATTGGTGCCATCGGTTGGTGTTCAAGCCTCGTCTCCACATGCTGATCTTCTAGGAAGGAAGCCACTTTACTTGGAGTACAGTACTACTACTATATCCTGTAATTTCCTTGTGAAGTATGTATTTACCCAACCCCTCCGCCACAGGCAGGATGTGACACAATATCAATTTTTAAGCGGAGTAAAGCTGGTTTGAATTCAGAGTTTTCCTTCTCCTAGACTGGTTGCCTAATAGAGGCTAAAGAACCCAGTCTGTCCTACTATTTACCCATAGCTGGAGGGAGAAGAGATGGGTTCAAGCCTTTCCCAAGGGCATTAGTGTGAAGTTAAATAGAAACAGTCTCATCCAGGATTTGATCTCGGGTTGCCGATTTCATTTCGTACAATGATGACTGTTGGGAAGTATAGGGCCATAACCCAACTCTATTAGTGAAGGTGCTGTGATTTCAACACCAAATAGGATGTATTTGCTAGTTCCACACCTATCTGAATTTGAATTCACAGCTGTCCTTCTCCTACACTGGTTCCCCACAAAGGCTAGAGCCATGTCCGCCCTACTATTTTACCTTTAGTTAGAGGGAGAAGAGGGACTTCATACCTTTCCCGAGAGCATTAATGGATTATTGGTGCTGCACAGACTCCTTACCTCAATTGCCTCACAACACATATATATATATATATATATATATATATATATATATACACACCAACCCCTCCGTACCAGCAGGATACGACACATGGTCAATTTCTTAAGCAGAATTTAACAGGTTTGAATTCAGAGTTTTCCTTCTCCTAGATTGGTTACATAGCTATGGTAAAAGAGCCCAATCTGCCCTACTATTTATCCATAGCTGAGGGAGAATTGGATTCATACCTTTTTCAAGGGTATTAGCGCAATGTGAAATGCAAACAGCTTCATCCAGGAATTGAACTCTGGTCGGCAAGTCCATTTCCTATGACTTTAACCATTAGACCCTGCGCTTCCATCTATATATGTATATACCATGTTTTGCCACTATAGGCAAGTTATAGCACAAGATCGTTTTTATATTTTTAAACAGAGACCGTAGTTTAGCTCTTTGAGCATTCCTCTATAGGTGCACCTCAGGCATCAGGCAAATGGACCTGACCCTATCCTTTTAAGATGACAGGGTAGGCGCTAGTTTGTGGCCGGGGTCACTTAACATGTGCTGGGAATATAATCCATTTGAGGATTTTAAGAAAAAGGGTTAAAAAAAAAAGGAGAAAATGGAGGGTTTTTATAATGGTGGAACGAAAATGTTAAATCCATCACCTTTGGGGATGTGGGGCATTTGGATAGATAGATTGATATAAATAGGCTTGGACAGAAATATATATAGACAGACAGACAGATACATAAAGACATAGATATGAACAAAGTGAGATACATAGATGTGAACAGATAGATAGAGAGATATGAACAGAGATAGATAGATTTGAACAGAGATAGATAGAGAGATATGAACAGAGATAGATAGAGAGATATGAACAGAGATAGATAGATTTGAACAGAGATAGAGAGATATGAACAGAGATAGACAGGTAGATGGGTATTATGAACAAAGATAGATGGATAGATAGATACGAACAGTAAGGTAGATATGAACTGATTGAGATAGTTACATATGAACAGAGATAGATAAATAGATAGATATGAACAGTAAGATAGATATGAACTAATTGAGATAGGTAGATAAATATGAACAGAGTAAAATAGACATGAACTGACTGAGATAGATAGATAAATAGATAGATAGATAGATTGATATGAACATAGATAGATAGATAGATATGAGCAGAGATAGATAGATAGATATGAGCAGAGATAGATAGATAGATAGATATGAACAGAGATAGATAGATAGATATGAACAGAGATAGATAGATAGATAGATAGATAGATATGAACAGAGATAGATAGATAGATATATAGATATGAACAGAGATAGATAGATAGATAGATATGAACAGAGATAGATAGATAGATAGATATGAACAGAGATAGATAGATAGATAGATATGAACAGAGATAGATAGATAGATAGATATGAACGGAGATAGATAGATAGATATGAACGGAGATAGATAGATAGATATGAACGGAGATAGATAGATAGATATGAGCAGATAGATAGATAAATAGATAGATTGATATGAACATAGATAGATAGATAGATAGTTATGAACAGAGTGAGATAGATATGAACAGATAGATATGGCTAGCTTATGACAAAAGGATAGATAGGTATACATAGAGAGAAATACATTCATACATACATACATACATATATACAAAGATAGATGAATTCGAATGGAGATAGGTAGATATATAGATATAAGTAAAAGCTACCTAAATAGCTAGCTAAATAACTAGTATGCGATAATCAGATCAATATCTCTAAAGTGACTGAGATAGATAGATAGATAGACAGATATGAACAGAGTAAGATAGATATGATAATGTATATATGTATGAATAGACAGAGACAGAAATACATACAGAGAGACAGATACACAAAGTAAGATAGATAGATATGAGGCGAAAATTACCCAAATTACTAGCTAGACAGACAGACAGACAGATATGACTAGCATGAAATTAATAGATCGATATGTATAGCATTTTTTAGGGGCGGGCAGTGTGGTGATAAATTTAATTTAAGGAAGTTGTAGATTGTCCACCCTGTGAAATTAGATGGGTGGGGCTATTTGGCTATGATTAGTTGAGTAAGTCATGGGGGGACTGAGTGGGGGGGTTAGTGATAGGATTTCAAACTCACCCTCACCGTTTGGTATTTCCGGAAGGTTCTTGTGATTTGGCAGTGGACAAATGATAATATCCTGTTGCATAGAGGCTTGAGTCTCTTCTAAAGCGTTGTCGGATGAGAAGACACACCCAATGTTCTTTAGCATCGATGAGGACAGCTTGACTTTCTCGACTTTGAATTGCACCTACAGAAAGAGAAGAAAAAAAATGATATTAACCATTTACATGCCTTCCAGGCCTTTACTTAGTAGAGGACTTGGCTGGTTTACCAATAAAGTTGTTCAGATTCATTCTTCTCTCCCTTTTCAATTTTATATTATTTGGATTATTCGACTATTGTCCTCATCTTTATTGTTATTTGTATAACGTTTTGGCCAATGTGCCCTCCATCCTTCTTCGGGTATTTCTTGTTGAACTCGGGAACCTTCTTTTAGAACTCAGAAACCTTCTTGTCATAATTGGGATACCCCCATGGACTGAATAAAGGGTTAGGTTAAAAATTCTGTGTGGCTCTCGATTACGTCAAGAAGGTTCCCGAGTTCAAAAAGAAGGTTCCTGAGTTTGAGAAGGCTCCTGAGTCTGACAAGAAATATATGAAGAAGGCCGGAGGGCACATCAGCCAAAAACATTGCACAGAAAACAATAAAGATGAGGATAATAGTCCGAATAATCCAAATAATACTAATCATCAAGTCTCATCCCAAAAATTCAGAGAAATAAAAAGTGATATTAACTATTTACATGCTGTCCAGGCCTTTACTTAGTAGAGGCCTTGGTTGGTTACCAGTAAACTTAGTCAGATTTATTTTTTTCTCTCTTTTCATTTAAGTGAAACATAAACTGAATTCAAAACTTCTTTTTAAATATTGTTTGGATTATTCAGACTATTGTTCTCATCTTTATTGTTATTTGTATAATGTTTCGGCTGATGTGCTCTCTGGCCTTCTTCAGGAATTTCTTGTCAGACTCGAGAACCTTCTCAAACCAGGCAACCTTCTTTTCGAACTTGGAAACCTTCTTGTCATAATCAGGAGCCATCACAGAACTTTGAACCAAACTCTTTATTCAATCCACCAGGGTTGACTGTTCTCATTCGCTAACCATAGCTGGGGTACAGGTGTTAAGCTATGTTAATTATTATTCTATGTTAATGTCGCCCTTGACCAGGATTGAACCTGCAGCCTAGAGACAACTGTCACTTAGAACTGTATTAACCCAACACCAATATCCATATGGGTTTTTTTGTTATGTGAATAAACTTTCTTTGGTTAATTATTACAGAAACCTATGCCTAGAGGTTAGAGAATTGCATTCATTGTACATTTATATGTTTTTTTGTGCAGTTGGTTTCTAAGAGTTTTTTGCACACAGTTATGATATCAAGTATTCCTATCTAATACAAATAATTTGCAAACAGTTATATGGTTTCAAGTATTCTTATCTAATACTAATAATTTGTACACATTTGTATGGTTTCAAGTATTCTTATCTAATACAATAATTTGTACACATTTGTATGGTTTCAAGTATTCTTATCTAATACAAATAATTATATAATTTCAAGTAGTTAATTATTTGATAACCATTTGTTTCCACACAGTTATATGATTTCAAGTATTTCTATCTAATACAAAAAGTTATATTAATGATTTATTGTTATATGATATCAAGTATTCCTATTGAATACAAAATAATTTACAGTTCTATGGTTTCAAGTAATTAGTTATTAATAACCATTGTTTGCACACAGCTATATGATATCAAGTATTCCTATTGAATACAAATAATTTTACAATTATGAGGACAATATGGCTTTATCAACTTTGAATTGCACCAAAAGAAAGAGAAAAAGTGCAACATATTTTTGGTTACAGACTTTCATATGTAATAATTACACAGTGCACTACTCCAAACGCAAACTGTCAGTATTGTTGCTTACGCACCTGATCAAATCCTTTATCTGATTTGATGTTTTCCAGACTGAGTTTATCCGGTAGAACATCAAACATTTGCAGACAAGTTCCAGATGTTGCAGACACCACATGGGGATGCATTTTAGATGAAGGACATTTATCTTTACGGACGCAGCTGTAAAAAAAAAAGGAGAGGAAAAAAATCTGATTGTACAGTGGAACTCTCAGAAATCAGCGACTAGGTCAGTGAAAGGTGAACTGTTTGTCAATCACTTCTATAAACGGTCATTCTATGATTCAATGGTATTTTCCATTACAATACTGGTTATTTAAATTCTACTACACTACAGTCATAATTCATAGGCAACCCACGAATTATGTAACAAAAGCATAGAGGTCTCAAATTTACTAGTTTGCATTTATACATCTCTTTATAATAGGAGAACAAAAATCATGGGATCATATATATATTTACCAACCCCTCCACGCGAGTTGGATGCGACACAAGGTCAATTTCTTAAAGCGGAGTTCAGCAGGTTTGAATTCAAAGTTTTCCTTCTCTTAGACCAGTTACCTAACCAAGGTTAAAGAGCCCAGTCTGCCCTACTATTACCCATAGCTGGAGGGAAAGTAGGATTCACCCTTTCCCAAAGGTATTAGCACTAGTGAAATGCAATTACCAAGATCCAGGATTTGAATTCGGGCGACGATCCATTTCACATGATCATTACACCACGCGCTTGGATCATATAGACTAGTTGTTTTATAGGTTACCTCATGTTAGTGTAACGGTTGGTGAGCTAGATTAGCAGAAGATTGTTTGGTTTAGTTTAGTTGTTTTGTTTTACGGCATATCAACCTCAGTGGGTCGACAAATGTTGTGAAATAAATTCATTCTTAATGTATAATACATTTTGTTTATTAAACTCATGTTTTTCTATTTAACTCATAGATGGGACCCTACAGGTACTACCACTCTGGGTCAGAGTGGACAGGGGGCAATGGTATTGAAGGGGTGCTTCACATTCCCCAAACTCCAAAACTGGACCTCACCATCAGATAGAGTTTAATGTTTTCCCAGGACATGTAGACCCTCAGCCACTTACCTTCTAGCACCCATATGATTAAAATGGGGTTGGGGTTTCGCCATAAGTGTATAGGGTTGGGGCAAATCATATAAGTGCTTAGGGTTGACGTGGACCAGTGGGATGATCGGAGTGGGCCTCTCTGACTCCCGTCTAGCCAAGATAGGGCCAAAGTGGAGTATTGCAAGTCATGAACTGCTCAGCACCTGGGTTCTATCCTTAAGCACCACAGGTCGCCACCATGGCCAACAGGTTGGCGCCATTGGGGAGTCTTTATCCCTCTGTGAGGTTGCAGTCGGTGCATTCTAATGCCCCACCGACAGGGCGGCAGCAAAAGATTGTTAGTGAATCCAATTCTACTGCTGCCCCATACTTCTGGCCTTGTGCCACTCAAACCAAAAGTTAAAAATTCAGACAATTAATTGCACTTCTTAGGGGTTACCCCACTCCAAAACAAAACAGGAGTAGCTCACCTTCTTCCATGACACACCAACCACAAAAATGGGTCATTATCGCAACACATTCTTTACAAGATTTTTTTGAACTGCAGTCTTGGAAATTATCATGGTCACCTAGAAAGGAAAGAAGAAAAATTGTTGTAAAAATTCAAAATGCTAATATTGTTTTGAAAGCTTAAAAAAAAAAAAAATAATGATAATAAAAAGCCTTTGAAAATAATAGATAAATAAATTCATTTAAGTTTTACATTTCAGGGGTAAAAAGTTAAACCACTAACATGTAAGTTGTCAAGATCTAATACAGAGAACTGTAATATTGAACATCATCTCACCTTTAAGAAAGGCTGTGACTAACATCCAGTTCACCAGACAAAAAAAAAAAGAGGGAGAGCGTAACTGAATACACTCTGTAGCAAATGACAGGAACAGTTAAGTTTTCATATTATGGATAAAAAATTCCACAGTAAAACCACCAAGCAATTCAAAATCCTGTTGCAGCGCCATTAGTATTTATGTAGACTGAAGTAATTCTACTAATGCAATACATTGAATATAGTGAGGAACCTTTCTAACTCAGGCATCTCAAAAGTAAACAACGGATAAAGAGAAATTTGAAAATGAAAATTTGTAGCTCATATTTAAATTAATTAAAGTGTACTAATTTCCATATTCTTTATGAAAACAAAAGCTGGAGAGAGCTACTGTGAGTGAGATACCCGCCAATTTTTTTTCCCATCTATTTCTTTAGTGTTGATTAATTATATATTTTTTTTAAATGAAATAGATCACTAATAGGACTGAGCCTATTCTTAATAGCTGACCACCCCAAGCGAGATTTATAGAGGTTGAATTCAGAGTTTCCCTCTCCTGACTGGTTGCCTAACCAAGGTTAAAGGGACCAGTCTGCCTCTACTATTTACCCATAGCTGAGGGAGAAATAGTTGGTTTCATATCTTTTCCAAGGGTATTAGCAACTATGTGGCTTCATCAGGATTTGAACTCTGGTTGATGAGTCCATTTCCTGCGACTCTAATCAGATACACCATTAACTAATGTAAAAAACTTAAGTGTTAACCTTTTTTTAATTAGATTAACACTCCAAACATGCGTTTTAATATACCATATTTAAAGAGTATCAAAGGATTACAAAAATTAAACCCTCATTTGCGCTGATAGATTTAAGATATGACCCACAGGCTGATAATACCCTTTGAAAAGATAATGAAACCAACGTATTCTTCCTCCACTATGGGTAATAGTAGAGCAGACTGGTTCTCTCTTAACCTTGGTTAGGCAACCAGTCTAGAGGGGAAAAACTCTGAATCAAACCTCTTAACATCTCCGCTTGGGGTGGTCACTATTAGAAAGGCTCAGTCCTATTTAGTGATCTATTCATTTAAAAAAAATATATATAATCAAACTAAAGAAATAGATGTGGGAAAAAAAATTGGCGGGTTTACTCATCACACAGTAGCTCTCTCCAGCTTGTTTCATAAAGATATGAAATTAGTACATTAACTTATTAAATATTGAGGCTACAAATTTTCATTTTCAAATTTCTCTTTATTCCGTGTTTTTTACTCTTGAGATGCCTGAGTTAGAAGGTTCTCACTCATATTCAATTGTATTGCAAGTAGAATTCTACTTTCAGTCTAACATAAATCCACTACATGGCGCTGCAAACAGGATTTTGATTGGCTTGGTGGTTTTTACTGTGGGATATTTTTATATACATAAATAGTGAAAACTTAACTGTTCCTGTCAGTTGCTACAGAGTGTATTCAGTTACGCTCTCTCTTTTTTTTTTTATAGTCTGGTGACTGGATGTTAGTCACAGCCTTCTTAAAGGTGAGTATGATGTTCAATACTTTTTACAGTCTCTGTATTTAGATCTTTGACAACTTACATGTTAGTGGTTTAACTTTTACCCCTGAAATTGTAAAATAAATGAATTTATTTATCTATTATTTTCAAAGGCTTTTTATTATCTTATTTTTTTTTTTTAAGCTTTTCAAAACAATATTAGCATTTTGAGATTTTTTACAACAATTTTCTTTCTTTTCCTTCTAGGTGACCATGAATAAATTTCCAAGACTGCAGTTTCAAAAAAAATCTTGTAAGAAGGTGTTTGCTGGATTAATGACCCATTTTGTGGTTGGTGTTGTTCATGAAAGAAGGTGAGCCTACTCTGTTTTTGTTTTGGATGGAGGTAACCCCTAAGAAGTGGCCCAATTAATTGTGCTGAATTTTTAAATTTAGTTTGGTGGCACAACGGCCAGGAAGTATGGGGCGCCAAGTAAGAATTGGATTCACTAACAATCTTTTGACTGACCGCCTTGTCGGTGGGCATCTAGAATGCACGACTGCACCTCCACAGATGGATAAGACTCCCCCATGGGCGCCACCTGTTGGCCATGGGTGGCGACCTGTGGTTGATTAAGGAGAGAAACCCAGGGGGCTGAGCAGTCATGACTTGCAATACTCCACTTTGGCCCTATCTGGGCTAGACGGCAGTCAGAGAGGCCCAACTCCGATCAATCCATGGTCACGTCAAGCCCTAGCACTTATTATTTGATTGCCCCAACCCTATTACACTTTATGGCAAAACCCACCCATTTTTATCATTATGGTGCTAGAGGTAGGTGGCTGAGGTCTAATGTCCTGTGGAATGACAATTTAAAACTCTATCTGATGGTGAGGTTCAGTTTTGGAGGTTGGGGAATGTGAAGCACCCCTTCATTACCATTGGCCCCCTGGATCCACTCTGACCCAGAGTGGTAGTACTTTAAGGGTCCCCATCTATGAGTATAAATAGAAAAACATGAGTTTATAAAACAAAATTGTATTATACATTAAGAATGAATTTATTTTCACCAACTTGTCGACCCACTGAGGGTTGATTATTGCGTAAAAACAAAACAAAACTTAAACTAAACCAAACAATCTTCTGCTAATCTAGCTCACCAACCGTACACTACATGACGGTAACCTATAAACAATAGTCTGATATCGATCCCAAGCGCGTGGTGTTAATGATCATGCTGAAATGGATTCGTCGGCCCCGAATTTCAAATCCTGGATCTGGTAATTGCATTTCACTTAGTGCTAATTACCTTAGGGAAGGTATGAATCCTACTTTCCCCTCCAGCTATGGGTAAATAGGTAGCGGCAGGGACTGGGCTCTTATAACCTTTGGTTAGGTAACTGTCTAAGAGAAGGAAAACTTTGAATTCAACCTGCTGGAACTCCGCTTAAGAAATTGACCTTGTGGTCGCATCCAAACTCGCGTGGAGGGGTTGGAAAATTATATATTATGATCCCCATGATTTTTGTTCTCCTTATTATAAAGAGATGTATAAATGCAAACTAGTAAATTTAGACTCTATAGTTTTGTTCATATTCGTGGGTTGCCTCATGAATTATGACTGTTCAGTGTTAGTAGAATTTAAATAAACAGTATTTGCTAAATGGAAAATTACCATTTGAAACATAGAATGACCGTTATAGAAGTGCTGAACAGTCACACTTTCACTGACCTAGTCGTGATTTCTGAGAGTTCTCCACGTGTACTAATCAGATTTTTTTCTTCTCCTTTTTTTTTTACAGCTTGCGTCCGCTAAGATAAATTGTCCTTCATCTAAAATGCCCCCATTGGTGTCCTGCAAACATCTGGAAACTTGTTCTGCAAATGGTTGATGTTCTACCGGATAAACTCAGATCTGGAAAACATCAATCAGATAAAGGAATTGATCAGTTGCGTAAGCAACAAATAGCTGACAGTTTGCGTTTGAGTAGTGCACTGTGTAATGATTACATATGAAAAGTCTTGTAACCAAAAAATATAGTTGCACTTTTTCTCTTTCTTTTGGTTGCAATTCAAAGTTGATAAGCCATCATTGTCCTCATAATTGTAAAATATATTGATTCAATTAGGAATACTTGATACATATAGCTGTGTGCAAACAAATGGTTATAATAACTAATTACTTGAAACCATAGAACTGTAAATATTTGTATTCAATAGGAACTTAATATCAATGATAACAATAAATCATAATATAATTATTTGTATTAGATAGAAATACTTGAAATCATATACTGTGTGGAACAAATGGTTATCAATAATTAACTACTTGATTATATAATTATTTTATTAGGAAGAATACTTGAAACCATACCAATGTGTACAAATTATTGTATTAGATAGAATATTGAAACCATTACAAATGTGTACAAAATTTATTAGTATTAGAGATAAGAATACTTGAAACCAATATGAACTGTTTGCAAGATTATTTATTAAGATAGGAATACGTTGATATCAATAATGTGTGCCAAAAAACTCTTAGAAACCAACTGCACAAAAAACATATAAATGTACAATGAATGCAATTTCTAACCTCAGGCATTAGGTTTCGTAATAATTAAACCAAGAAGTATTATTCACATAACAAAAAAAACCCATATGGATATTGGTGTTGGTTAAATACGAATTCAAGTGACCAGTTGTCTCTAGGCGGCAGTTCAATCCGTTGGTTCAAGGGCGACAATTAAACATAGGGAATATATAATTAACATAGCTTAAACTGTACCCCAGCATGGTTAGCGAATGAGAACAGTCAACCCTGGTGGATGAATAAAGAGTTTAGGTTCAAATTCTGTGAGGCTTCCTGATTATGACAAGAAGGGTTTCCAAGGTACGAAAAGAAGGTTGCCTGGTTGAGAAGGTTCTCGAGTATGACAAGAAATTCCTGAAGAAGGCAGAGAGCACATCAGCCCGAAACATTTATACAAATAACATAAGCATGAGACAATAGTCTGATAATCCAAACAATATTTAAAAGAAGTTTTGAATTCAGTTTATGTTTACTTAAATTGAAAGAGAGAAAAAATAAATCTGACAAGTTTTATGGTAACCAACCAAGGCCGTCTACTAAGTAAAAGCCTGGACAGCATTGTAAATAGTTAATAATCACTTTTTATTGCTTGTCTGAAATTTTTTGGGATGAGACTTGGAATAGATTAGTATTATTTGGAATTATCGACTATTATCGCTCATCTTTATTGTTATTCTGCTGCAATGTTTTGGCTGATGTGCCTCCGGCCTTCTCATATATTTCTGTCAGGACTCAGGAGCCTTCTCAAACTCAGGAACCTTCTTTTTGAACTCGGGAACCTTCTTGAACGTAATCGAGAGCCACACAGAATTTTTTAACCTAACCCTTTATTCAGATCCATGGGGTATCCCATTTATCGACAAGAAGGTTTCTGAGTTCTAAAAGAAGGTTCCCGAGTTTCAACAAGAAGAAAATTACCCGAAGAAGGATGGAGGGCACATTGGCCAAAACGTTATACAAATAACAATAAGATGAGACATAGTCGAATAATCCAAATATATAAAATTTGAAAAAGGGAGAGGAAGAATGAATCTGAACAACTTTATTTGAGTAACCAGCCAGTCTTCTAGCTAAGTAAAGGCCTGGAAGGCATGTAAAATGGTTAATATCATTTTTTTTCTTCTCTTTCTGTAGGTGCAATTTCAAGTCGAGAAAGTCAAGTGTCCTTCATCGATGCTAAAGATACATGGTGTGTCTTCTCATCCGACAACGCTATTAGAAGAGACTCAAGCGCCTCTATGCAAACAGGATATTATCATTTGTCCACTGCCAAATCACAAGAACCTTCCGGAAATACAAACGGTGAGGGTGAGTTTGAAATCCTATCACTAACCCCCCCATCAGTCCCCCCATGATACTCAAACTAATCATACCAAATAGCCCACCCATCTAATTTCACAGGGTGGACAATCTACAATTCCTTAATTAAATTTATCACCACCACTGCCCGCCCCTCAAAAAAGGCTATACTATCGATCTAATTAATTTCATGCTATTCATATCTGTCTGTCTGTCTGTCTAGCTAGTAATTTGGGTAATTTTCGCCTCATATCTATCTATCTTACTTTGTGTTATCTGTCTTCTCTGATGTATTTCTGTCTCTGTCTATTCATACATATATACATATCATTCTATCTTACTCGTTCATATCGTCTATCTATCTATCTATCTCAGTCACTTTTAGAGATATTGATCTGATTATCGCATACTTAGT
Source organism: Doryteuthis pealeii (assembly GCA_023376005.1). NCBI lineage: Eukaryota > Metazoa > Mollusca > Cephalopoda > Myopsida > Loliginidae > Doryteuthis > Doryteuthis pealeii. Next base: position 26,129,721 of record CM042175.1, read on the forward strand.
TATTAGCTAGCTATTTAGGTAGCTTTTACTTATATTCTATTATATCTACTATCTCCATTCGAATTCATCTATCTTTGTATATAGTCATGTATGTTGTATGTATAATGTATTCTCTCTATGTATACCTATCTATCCTTTTGTCATAAGCTAGCCATATCTATCTGTTCATATCTATCTCACTCTGTTCATAACTATCTATCTATCTATCTATGTTCATATCAATCTATCTATTTATCATCTATCTGCTCATAATCTATCTATCTATCTCGTTCATATCTATTCTATCTATCTCCGTTCATATCTATCTATCTATCTCCGTTCATATCTATCTATCTATCTATCTCTGTTTTATCTATTATCTATCTATCTCTGTTTCATTATCTATCTATCTACATCTCTGTTTTTCATATCTATCTATCTTACTATCTCTGTTCATACTATCTATCATCTATCGTATCTTGTTCATATCTATCTATCTATCTATCTATCTATCTCTGTTCATATTCTATCTATCTATCTCTGTTTCATATCTATCTATCTATCTATCTCTGCTCATATCTATCTATCTATCTCTGCTCATATCTATCTATCTATCTATGTTCATACAATCTATCTATCTATCTATTTATCTATCTATCTCAGTCAGTTCATGTCTATTTTACTCTGTCATATTTATCTACCTATCTCAATTAGTTCATATCTATCTTACTGTTCATATCTATCTATTATCTATCTCTGTTCATATGTAACTATTCTCAATCAGTTTCATATCTACCTTACTGTTCGTATCTATCTATCCATCTATCTTTTGTTCATAATACCCATCTACCTTGTCTATCTCTGTTCATATCTCTCTATCTCTGTTCAAATCTATCTAATCTCTGTTCATAATCTCTCTATCTATTCTCTGTTCATATCTCTCTAATCTATCTCTGTTCAAATCTATCTATCTCTGTTCATATCTCTCTATCTATCTGTTCACATCTATGTATCTCACTTGTTCATATCTATGTCTTTTATGTATCTGTCTGTCTGTCTATATATATTTCTGTCCAGCCTATTTATATCAATCTATCTATCCAAATGCCCAATCCCCAAAGGTGGATGATTTAACATTTTCGTCCACATTATAAAAACCCTCATTTTCTCCTTTTTTTTTTAACCCTTTTTCTTAAAATCCTCCAAATGGATTATATTCCCAGGCACATGTTAAGTGACCCGGCCACCAACTAGCGCCTACCCTGTCATCTTAAAAGGATAGGGTCAGGCCATTTGCCTGATGCCTGAGGTGCACCTATAGAGAATGCTCAAAGAGCTAAAACTACGGTCTCTGTTTAAAATATAAAACGATCTTGTGCTATAACTTGCCCTATAGTGGCAAAACATGTATATACATATATAGATGGAAGCGCAGGGTCTAATGGTTAAAGTCATAGGAAATGGACTTGCCCGACCAGAGTTCAATTCCTGGATGAAGCTGTTTGCATTTCACATTGCGCTAATACCTTGAAAAAGGTATGAAATCCAATTCTCCCTCAGCTATGGATAAATAGTAGGGCAGATTGGGCTCTTTTACCATAGCTATGTAACCAATCTAGGAGAAGGAAAACTCTGAAATTCAAACTGTTAAATTCTGCTTAAAGAAATTGACCATGTGTCGTATCCTGTGGTACGAGGGTTGGGTGTATAATATTATATAATATATATTTATATATATATAGTGGTTGTGAGGCAATTGAGGTAAGGAGTCTGTGCAGCCACCAATAATCCCATTAATGCTCTCGGGAAAAGGTATGAAGCCCCTCTTCTCCCTCTAACTAAGGTAAAATGTAGGCGGACATGGTCGCTAGCCTTTGTGGGGGGAACCAGTGTAGGAGAAGGACAGCTGTGATTCAAATTCAGATAGGTGGGAACTAGCAAATACATCCTATTTGGTGTTGAAATCACAGCACCTTCACTATAGAGTTGGGTTTGGCCTATACTTCCCAACAGTCATCATTGTACGAAATGAAATCGGCAACCCGAGATCAAATCCTGGATGAGACTGTATCTTATTTAACTTCACACTAATGCCCTTGGAAAGGCTTAACCCATCTCTTCTCCCTCCAGCTATTGGTAAAATAGTAGGACAGACTGGTTTTCTTTAGCCTCTATTAGGCAACCAGTCTAGGAGAAGGAAAACTCTGAATTCAAACCAGCTTTACTCCGCTTAAAAATTGATATTGTGTCACATCCTGCCTGTGGCGGAGGGGTTGGTAAATACATACTTCACAGGAAATTACAGGATATAGTAGTTAGTACTGTACTCCAAGTAAAGTGGCTTCCTTCCTAGAAGATCAGCATGTGGAGACGAGGCTTGAACACCAACCGATGGCACCATATGAAACTATCTCGGCCATCAAAGGCAAGTGAGATTTTGTGTTTTTCTTTTATCTGAAGTAAAACTGGAAAAAATATTCTCATTGTTATTTAGTAAGTATAAAAAAATATCCAAAATTGTTTGTATGTCTGTGTCTGTCTGTGTCTTTGTACAGGTTTGTGTAAAATCTTGTATAAATGGAGATTATCTGTCTGTCTGTCTGTAAGAGAAACTACATCACCACTGATGTCACAATCCATTAGTTATTCATTTTATTCTCAACAATTATTAAATAATCATTATTTAAGCTTAATAGCATCTATTTATTAACAATGTCCATTAAACTCTTGCTGGGTTAGATTTACCTCAAAACAGCTAATGTTATTAATGCATTTAAAACCTGTAATGTGAGTTATATATCACTAAGTAATAAAGGTTTACATAGTAATATATTGATAATTTACATACTGGGTTTGATCTTGTTATAATGGAGATTATGTGTCTGTCTGTCTGTCTAAAGAGAAACTACATCACCACTGATGTCACAATCCCATTAGTTATTCATTTTATTCTCAACAATTATTAAATAATCATTATTTAAGCTAATTAAGCTTAAATAATGATTATTTAATAATTGTTGAGAGAAAAATGAATCTTATTTATTAACAATGTCCATTAAACTCTTGCTGGGTTAGCTTTACCTCAAAACAGCTAATGTTATATGCATTTAAAATCCTGTAATGTGAGTTATATATCACTAAGTAATAAAGGTTTACATAGTATATATTGATAATTTACATACTGGTTTGAATAATAATTACTGGTGTTACAGATTTCTAATATTTTCTCAAATGTATTAAATAAAATCCTTTGTATGATTTTTATATATAAATCATTTTAAATAAAATTAAGACAATCCATGGAAAGACAATGCTTGTTTCTCAAATTACATTAGCGTGCGAATGATGATGGTCAGAGAATGGATTGGCCAAAATGACAAATAGAGTAAAAAGAATGAGGTCATTAATCCGGACAATCCATGCAAAGATAAAGTCTCATTTTCTAAAAATTACATACATATATATATATATATATATATATATTATATATATTATATGTTCTTGCCCTGATGAGCTACTAAGCAAAACTGTTTCATTAGGTTTAACTCTATTATTTGCTCTACTTAGCTATTGAGCACTTTTTACTTTTTAGCTTTAGATAATCCTAGCAGTTTATATATATATTTTTCATATATATAGATATGATTTTTTATATTTTGGCCAAGTATTATAGTATTTTAACTGATTATTTTTGTTGGTACGAGCCTCTTGGTCTTTCTTTTTTTCATTTTTTTCCTTAGGTGAAATTTGGTAGTATATTTTTTACAATCAAACTATTTTGCTGTTTTTTTTCTTACACAAGGGTTTACCAATGTTTGGTATATCATATAAATATATATATAAATAAATTAATAAAAAAAAATATATATAATATATATATATATATATATATATTATGTGTGTGAGTGAGTGGCTACCTAGGAGAATTTGAACAGTGTGTGCAAGCCAGTTATAGTACGGATTTTTAACACTTTGTTAAAGATAAAGATTATTTCCTCTGGTTCTTCTAGAGAATCGGTGAAAACTAGAGTGGGCACTTTTTTTTTCATGGATAAATTCCTTGAACTTTTGGGGTAATATGTCCAGATTTTTTAATGCTTTCACTTTCTTCCAAAAAAGAAAAAAAAAAGAAAAAATTTCACATGTAAAATATCTCATTGAAGACTTTCTTTTTCTCTTTCAGATAGTACAGATATGAACGTTGAGTTCCGTGTGGATGGTCAGTCTATTGTAAAACGAAGTGTTAAAAATTTTTGACTGCCAGGTTCACACAACGTAAGTATTCATTTTTATTTGTGATCTCACTGATAAAGTTAAAGCTACAATTTTTCCAAGCTGTAGCTGTGTTGGTGCTGCTGTATGGCTGCACCACTTGGACCCTAATAAAGTGCCTAGAGAATAAACTGGGAGTTGTACAAGAATACTACATGCGCTCTTAACTCTTAACATCCTGTTTGAGAATTTTCTAAGTCCAGAGCCCCATTCATCTAAGGATTTATAAAAAAAATGGCCTTTTCGTTTTTAATTATCTGTTGTTTCCTAATAAATCAAAAACTGCTAAATATGTTTAATATTAAATTTAAACAAAGGCTATCATTTGGGATAGATTAGGAAAACAAAAAGGACTTCTGGCCGGGCGGACTGAGGTGGTATAGGATGTTAAGAGTTAAAACAATTGTTGGAAAACTACACCCCACAAGAAAGCAGCTGCACAGCCACTTCCCCCCCATCACACAGACCATCCGAGTGAGACAAACAAGACATTGCTGGAGAACCAAGGGTACTCATAAATGATATTTGCCTATGGAAACTCACACATGGCATGTCAGTGTGGTCAGTCCAGCAAGGAGTGACATTGACCAGCTCTGTGTAGATTCTGAAGCTGCACAGAGGACCTCCGGTGGTGATGACCAATATGAACAGTTGGCAAGAGATTGTCATAGATATCCAAACTACGAGCATGACTTGATGATGATTTACCCTATTGGTCTCATCGAAACATATTCATTCATGAACTGTCCTGTGGTCGAATGTGAAAAGCAAATGAATAAAGGGCAGGTAACTCTTATTACTCACATAGTGATAACCAGGGCCCAGATTAACTCTTTATCTACCAGACCACCTAAGCTGCCCCATGCCGCCCCAAGCTGCCCCAAAAATAGATCAAAAATTGAGGGTTTTTTTAAATTAAGTTTTTAAAAAACTGAGTTTGAAAGAAAAAAAATTGAATATCCAATAAGAATGAATAAAAAAAATTTCTTCAACATAAATAACCACAGGGTTAACAATTGGGCTTTTGAGGTGGTCCAGCATTTTGATCATCGGGCAGTTTGGGGCTCTCTGGTAGATTACGGTTTAAGTCCTGTAGAAGCTTTAAGCACTTTAAGAATTTTTTTGTTAAAATTAAATTTCTAGACTCGGCTCTTTCAATTGGTAATTCAAGTTGTCTAAAACAGAGTTCTCAAACTTTTAAGTCCACAGACCCCCTACAAAATTTGATGACCTATCATGAACCCCCTCCTTATATATCCCAGTCCACTTGGAAGTTTTTTCCATTTAAAGTGGTTGATTTGTGTTTTTATTTTTCCAGTCCAAGAGCAAATAATTTTTCTGTGTGGAAAAGCTCTGAAAAATTTCCAATTTATATCTATATATATGGAGAAAATGTAGAACAAACACGGGATGTTATAATTTATTAGTCGATGTTCAAACATTTCAGTTTACAAAGGAAATCTTTCTTCAGGACAATGAATTATTTAAGAAAAAAGGATTTATGTGAATAAAAGACATCTGTCATCTTTTTTTCACATAAATTCTTTTTTCTTAAATAATTTCAATGTCCCGAAGAAGGTTTCCTTTTGTAAACCGAAATGTTTGAACATCGACTAATAAATTTCCGTCCATTATACATCCCACGTTGTTCTACATTTTCTCCCATACTGTCTGATTAATTTCCTCATATTACTTCCATTTATATATGTTTATATGATGAAGCTAGTCTTGTGGAATCCGGATTTTTCCGTAGAGCATAGTCTGCATCTCTATATTACTCTAGTAATTGTTATAACGGAATCCCTTGAAATTTTAATTGTATCATTAGTTGATGACTTTTATAGCCATTAATCCAATAAAAGAAATTTGTTCATCTTTTTGTCACGTACTTAACCAAATGTAAATGTTGAATATAGAATTGATTTAAAACAATAAATTTGTCTTTTTCCTTCTCCCAATTAGGTGCACAAAATGTACAAGTAGTGAATTTTCCTGTCAGTGGTGCCCTTACACAGGGGACATGTGTTGATTCCTCAAGCAGTTCGGTACAGACACCAACAATGCACAATCAGCAGTAAGTATTTTTACTTTTTAATGAGAGAGAGAGAGTTCCTAAGAGTGAATATTTTTGTTTATTATAAAATTTCTATATGTGCCTCTGAAGAATGACAGAAAAACAAAATAAATACTTTTAAATATTTCATTAAACCATACGTGTAGAGCGTTCGGCTAGAAACACAAGGTTCCTAGTTCGATACCTGGTCCCCGCCAACTCAGCGTATGAGTAGCACAGGATCTATGCGGTAAAGTAAGGAGCTGATGGTAGGTGTGCGCTCCATCAGATGCTAAAAAAAAAACAATCTCCTTGGTTCTAGCGCTATTGAAAGGGGATAGACTCCCTCGCTGACTGGCTGATACCGACTTTAAGCCGCCCGACGACTTTTACTTTTTACTTTACTTATGATGGATTTAATATTTTCAATGTTTATTTCCATCATAATTAATTATCTATATATTATTAGTTAAAATGTTTAGTCAGAGAACCTACTCGAGTTTCACATGTGGATCTTCAGGGTTAAACTGCAATGAATTGAATTAAGGAACAAAAGTGCTTTGTTCTTAACTAAGAAATAATGATTTCATAATATATGGCATGGTTAATTTGCATACTGGTTTTAACAAAACCAGGTTAATAAATAATTTCCTTGATATCTCTATGTTATTGTTTTATTCTCAATGTATTAATCAATCCTATGAATTATTTTAATAGAAACTAATTAAGATTATAATTAAAATAAGTGTAATCTTTTATGTGTTCTTTATTAATTTTATTAGTCTTTCTAATTTAATTATATTTAAATTTTTTAAATACTTATGCCAGAGGCACATATTCTTGCTGCTGTTATATATATTATATATATATATAATATATATATTTGTGTGTGTGTGCGTATTGTGTTCCCCTTAAAAGCCATTTTACAGTAAGTACATTAAATGTTATGTGCTTCTTTTTCAGCCACAAACTGATGTCCGTAATCCAGACAAGTGCCCTCGTCTTTCAATCCATCTCGGATATGTCGTAACACTCGCCAGAAGAAGCAAGTGAAAGGTCAAAGTACTCAACTTGGAAGGTAAGTGAAAGAAAAATGGAATCTAAAAGAAAAAAGAAATAAATTTTTTGTTCTGACACGAGAGAAGATTTTCCTTTTGTGTCCTCTCTCCCTTTCTTAATATTTTTGATTTTGTTTCAATGGAAAAGTATTCCAACTGAGCTTGATGTGTACATACTTATTAATTGATCAGCTCTGTGCAGACACTAGTATGCCGTCTAGAGGACCTGCCAATAGAGATGTATGGGGAATGTGAAAACCACATATTCCTTTTTTATTAATTGAGCTGCTGATTTTAGTTGTACTTCTGTATAATTTATTATAAATTATTATATATGATTATTTAGTTTGGAACCGTAGAATTTTCACAAAAATGAAACAAAAATCAAGAGGAGCTATTAGCCAGAAACCATTGATTTGCAATTTTATTACATTAAATCCTATTCAAAATTACCAAAATATCTTCCATAATCACAATTTTAATATTCAAATAAACAAAACAATGTAACTTCTTTATTTTTTTTTAATTATTTTAATTTTACTTGGAATTTAAGCAACGCAAAGACATTTGGATGTTTCATTTTTAAAATTGGGTGAAATGAAATGGGGCAAATAAGAAATCTGTGATTAAAGCAACACCAGATAATCGATTCACAATTTTTTTGTTGCACCTGGATCTTGACCATTTTGGGACGGTGTCATTTTTAACCAGAGGGTGGTTGCAGGATGATAAGGGGATGGAAGATTAGAACAAGCGTTATTGTATATTATTATCTATTATCAGAATGCTCTACATTAATAGATACCTTCCCATCTAGTTTTTAGGAAAAGAACCTGGCACTCTTTTCATTCACTTTCACCGATTATATTAGTGACATATATAATGCTGACTTAGACATGGACATATGATGATGTCTCATTGCCCCCCCCCCCCCGTACATTCTCAAAAAGGATACCTTGCCTGTTATGAGGTCACACAAACACTTTCTATATCTATATATTGAAAACATAATGAAGAGGCGAGGTGAATGGTTAATTGTCATTAGAATGGACACAGTAAGAACAAGTTACAGATCCTGAATAAGCTGTGGAATTTATATCATACTACTCCCTTATGAAAGGTATAACATTAACCTATTCTCCCTACAGCTATGGGTTAAAATAGGTCAGATGGGCTTTTACTTGGTATGGGAATCGGCTAGGAGAAGGAAAATTCGGAAAACCTCTTAAACTATGCTAAGGGTCAGTTTAGCTCAAGTCAGTAGAGCATTCTTGACTAGGAACCAACAAGTTGCCAGGTTCGATTAACCAGCCTCGCAACTCAACGCATGAATAGCACAGGAACTGGTTAGCAGGTAAAGGGAAGAGCTGATGTTGGTGTGTATGCCTTCCACCTCAGGACACCAAAATAATCTCGATTGAGTCTAGCACTAGTAAAAAGGGAAAAAAAAAAATAACTTATTCCTCGCATGTCCCGCTGATGCTGAATTAGAGCCATCCTGACAACTTACTTAAACTAATTGAATTAGAGTAGTAATGTAATAATAATTATTACAAATATACAAAATAACAAAATAAAACGGCTATCCGGCCGCAAGGTAAAAAAAGTCTCTTGGGATAGATTGACTTATCATATGGAAAAGTATGTCCACGATGTGTTTGCAATCTGAAGAATAAATTGAAACAAATGTTACGTAGTTAGTTAGAGATCAACTCGCAATCAACATCTGGTGAATCCTCTGTTGCTCTTTATATACGATATCTCATTTGCATAACGTAGAGGAGTTACTTCCCTTTTACAACAGATTTGTTGGTTATTGTATTCTGTTTTTTGTTTTTTTTTTATTTTTTGATTCAAGATTTAATTTGATTCTTTCCTTGCAAAGAATTCTGATCCCAATATTATCTCTTATTCCTCCAATCATCAATTAGTTGGATTAATTGCTACATAATTTTATAGTATAGAAAATATTCTAGTTATAATACCAAAAATATACTTCATTGCTGACCACATAATATAAAAATTAGTTTCATATAAGCTTTAGACATCCAAATTTAGACAGAACCACTATATATAAAATTAATTGAGGGAAAAAGTATGAAAATCTATCTTTAAATACTTACATAAAATAGAACAAATTTTTATCTAAATCACATTATACTTACAAAATTTATATCTACACTAGAAGCGGCTACCCTGGACATGCCTGCGGTAAGGAGGGGGAAATAATAAAGTTAGTGTTAGCAGAATCCATTGACTGTTTTTGTCTTATATTATTGCATTTATTTTTTAATCACGAATGCACACTAATGACCTTTCCCTTCTTTACTAATCCAAATCCATAATTCTTTAAATATCTTTACCAGATAGAAATAAAAATCTCATATATAATTTTATCAAAAAAAGCAAAAGCTCTGGTGAAAGCTGAATGTGATAATAATATATTTACAATTTGTCATTATTTTTTTATAATTTCATATATTCTCCGACATACATACATATAATATATATATATAATATATATAATATATAATATATAATTAAATCCAAGTTCCAGAGAAGAAATCTTCCTTACGACATAGGTTTTTTATAAACAAAACTTGTCGCAAGTTGAGAGGCATCAATGAGTGCTCTTACTGTTAGAGTCACAGAGCAAATTATATTTGAAATAAAATAAACAAAAGACTTGGACTATAGCAATTAATAGGACATATTTTCAGAGAGCTAGACAAAAATGATCCTATTCTCTATAGCATTAATGCAAGATCATCTAAAGTCTTATTTGTTATTTATATTAATATATATATTAATATATATATAATAAATATATTATATATATATATAATATATATATTAATGTGGTGATGTATAATCAACTGCCTTTTATTATGTATAGATATACGTCAATAATCATTTATCTTCTATGATCATGATAATTAGTGTCATTTTGTTTAAATGAGTTCTATCTATATAGCACATCTCATTGTATTACCCAAGTTATGTAAATAATGATTATATTGAATTATTAAATGTGGGAATATTGTTATATGTCAGTATATTCAAAAAAACAAGGACATTTTTGCATCTTACAACACGTCATTCCCACACATTAAATAAAAAAAATCAGTTTGAACCAGGTGTCTCACCATCTATACATAATAATATATTTACCAACCCCTCCGCACAGGCAGAGATGCGAACACACGGATCAATTCTTATAAGCGGAGAATTTAACAGAGTTTGAATTCAGAGTTTTCCTTCTCCTTAAGAAACTGGATTACCTTCAGCCATGGTTAAAGAGTCCAGTCTGTCCGAGCTATTTAACCATTGCCTGGGGAGAAATATGGATTTCATACCTTTCCCAAGGGTATTTAGCGCCCATGTTGGAAATGCCACCAGCTTCGTCCAGGATTGAACACGCCAGTTGACGAAGTCCCATATTCTACAACTCCTAACAATTAGACCACGCGCCTCCCTCATTACATATAATAAAGGGCAGTTTGTGTGTATGATGTTCAATGTCCAGAGGAAACTACAAATAAACAATTAAATGACAAAGTAAATATATATATAATTATTTACTATCAACTGGGTCTGCCTATTTTTTAGCAAAAATAATGAACATTTTATTTCTAGTTGGAAGAATATTTAAAATTCAGGATTCAAATAGGAGAGAATGAAAGTCATTGATTGAGTTTGTGATTAAAACATAAATCAATTATGGAAGACCAAAACAATAGATGGATCTGCAGGACTAACATTTATTATTCTATCCTCTACCTAGCAAGTGCCAGGTAGACAGATTCTAGTCGTATCTTATTAAAGATCAATTTAAGATTAAACCCAGGATACAAAAAAAAAATAATGTCATTCAACAAATGGATATGCTTTGGCCCCTCTACCTTTTTATTTGTTTTTCTTAAAAGCATAACAACTCTTTAAAAACTTTTTTCCAACAAAAGAACTTTTTCCACAGATGATGACTACGGTTCAAAATTAATTGAAAAATTTTGTTTAAAATAAACAACATAAAGAAATATTCTTATCTGGCCTACTCAATTGTTGTTCATCCATATTATATATATTTATATATATAATATATTATATATATATAGGGAGTAAAATGAAGTAAAATCATTCCAAAGAGTATATGGAAAATGTAGACAAAACATGGGATCTGACAATGAGGAAATTTTTAATTTCTCGTGATAATGTCAACGCTATGTTTGGTCTTTCAAGATCTTCTTTCAGGACAGAGAGCTGAAGTTCTTTATTATTAGAAGAAGTAAGAAAATTAAATTCTTCAATACAAGAACTTAAGGGGGGGGGGGCCTGTGTCCTGAAGAGGTCTGAAAGACCAAAACGTTATACATTACTTATCACCCAGAAATAAACTTCCATCCATGGTAACATCCCATGTTTACTGCATAGATCGATTACCCATATATATCAAAGTTTGCCCCTTTCATGGTCAGTCATCAAGAACATGAATTTGGGAATTTCAATGTCATTTCCACCTCTTCAGTATTTTGATATGTTGCATTTTATTTCCAGCCTGACCAGAAACAAGAATTGAAGTGTCATTTCTCTCTCTGGGTTGAAAAGAGACAGTCACCGCCCAAAGTTAACCGGTGTGACCTATATTTGTCAAACCCCAAGGTAGGGATAATCATTTTTGTACTTTTCAAGTCTTCTCTTCTTAGCCACATTTACACTTCTCTCTTTTATGTGTTTTTCTCATTTCTTTTTTCTACCCTACTTTATTCTATTCCTTCACTCTCTTCCTCTCTCTTTCTCTTTTCTCTCTCTTTCTCCTTTCTTTTTTCTTTTTCTCTTTTCTTCTCTTTTTCCCTATATTTAATTTCTGGTTCTTTTTTCTTCCTTTACTCCTCATTTCTTCTCTCTTCTCTTTTCTTTCTTTCTCTCCTCTCTCTCTCTCTCTCTCTCTCTCTCTCTTTCCTTGTTCTCCCTTCTCTCCGCCTACCTCTCTTTTCTTTTCTCTTCCTATCTATCTTTTCTTTTTCTCTTTCTTCACTTCCTTACCCACCCACCCCTTTCTCTTTTTTTCTCCCGTGCATTCTTCCTCTTTCCTCCTTTCTTTTCCTTTTTTTTTTTCTTTTCTTCCTTACATTCCCTTTCTCTTTTAATCAGCTATGTTCTTACATTCTTTAGGCCACTCTTTCTCTGTTCTTCCCTCTTCTTCTACTCATTTTCTTAATCTCTCATCACTGTCTCAGTCTGTTTGTCATGTGTGTCTCTCTTCTCAATTATATTTCTCTCTCTCTCTCTCTTTTTTTCTCTCTCTCTCTTTCTCTTTTCTCTTTTCTCAATCTATTTATTTTTCTCTCTCTTTTTCATCTATTGTTCTCATCTCTCTCTTCTCTCTCTTCATTGCTCTCCCTCTCTTCTCTGAATCTATTCATTTTGTCTTTCATCTTTCTCTCACTCTTGCCCTTTCTCTGTTCTTCCTTCTCCTTTTCCCTCCCACTCATTTTCTCTTTTCTCCTCTCTTATCTCTATTCCCAGTCTGTCGGTCTCTCTCTCTTCTCATCCTTTCTCTGTTCTTTCCCTCCCACTCATTTTCTCCTTTTCTCCTCTCTCATCTCTGTCTCTGTCTGTCTCTCTCTTATGCTATTTTCCTTTTCTCTTTTTCTCCCCACCACAGTTTACTAATGTGACAACGGAAATTTCCAACGCCACTTACCTCTTTCCACGGTCACCTTGGGGAAGTAGAAATCTTTCAACTTGATAATCCCGATAACATCCAAAGGTATTCCTTTTTCATTTCTTTCATTTCAATCAGAGCAAAAAAAAATTCACATAAATGCATAAACATTGTGGAGGGTATTTATTTTTTTAACCCACACCTTGGATGTGTTAACATAAGAAGATTAATTAAATATTGCAAATATTTAATATATGCAAATCGGTAATTTGATCTTTTGACGTTCTGGTCGCCTGCTTAATTTATGGTAGATTAAAATAATTAAAAGTAAATTTTTTTAAAAAAAATTTTAAAAAAATAAATTAAAAATTTTTAAAATTTTTTTTTTTCTTATATAATATTGAGTAGTCAGTCAGTCAGTCAGTATACTGTTGGTTTGGAACACAACAACTGACTAAGGACCCACTGAACCAGTGCCCAAAACAACTGGTACTTAGTTGAACTCAAGAAATGTCATATTCATGTATTTGCGGCGATTCATTCGTGAGTCTGATGCGGCTTGGTTTCTATGATGTTATTGAGGCCTTCAGAAATACTTGGCATTCTGCACAGTAGGATTCCAACAATCATATTGAGTTACTACTCCTTGTTGCATTGTCTTACCAATCGATGGTAATTGGAACTTAGTATGATTATTACAATTTTCCAAAGATATTTTGTAGCTATTTTACAATTTCCCCCTTAGAAATGTTTTTTTGATTGAATTTGTTACAGATTCATTTTAAGTCTAAAACTCAAACTCAAATTTTTCAAAAAAATTTTCATTTTCGTTTTGGATTTTACTATTTTTTATAAGGAGTGTGTGTGTGTAAAATATCTACATTTGATTGCAATAAACAAATCTGGGTGGTGGGTTAAAATATCTACATTAATTTGCAACAAAAAAAGCCGACAAAACACAACTCGAGAAAAATATCTAGGTTGGCTTCTGGCCCAACTTAGATATTTTCTGAGTCCAATGGTCTGAATAAATCCAAAAAAATAGATCTGTTGAAATATTTACACTTCAAACTAATAATATATAGACAAGAATAGGGCCGGTTAGCATCTAGCTTGAAAAGAGCAAACAGTGCTCTAAGGGTTAAAGTAGCTATTAATTACAAATTTTTCCAATCTGTTAGGAGATGTGTAATAATAAACGAAAACACAGATAGGCTAGAAAGCTTTATACTACTTAAAATAATGTTACATATTTACTAAGAGCTTATTACTCTTAGAAACAACAAAGGTTCCCCAAAAGGGGAGGTAATAATAAATAGGCGAGGTATCTCTCAATTACTTATTATGTATGTTTAACAATTCAATAATGAGATGATTTTCTTTTCTTTCTATTTTCAGTCGTTTTATAAGATTGTCCTTTGATGGGTGACGAATGCGGGCAAAGTTTAAGCATGGACAAAGCGTTATGACTGTGTGTGGTGTACAGACATGCACCTAACTAAAAAATGTAACGGGAAAATTTGAGACGATCAGATACTGTCCTAACCCACGGATCCTCAGGGTAAGGAATATATCAAATTTGATCAACTTAAGAAATTAGATTAATCTATTACTATATGCAGCATTATAATCTTTGCTAGTTTCTCTTTCATCTTATTTTCTGTTGCTTGTTGAACATAATTAACTGTTATAATCACAGTTGCAGTTGTTCTAATTTCTTAAAAGAGTATTATTAATTTGGACAAGTAACATCTCCC
>CM042175.1:26144604-26186525 GCA_023376005.1 Doryteuthis pealeii
ATAAAAAAAAAAGGGTGGGGAGAGAGATCCGCCACAGGCAGGATGTGACAGCCAATACGTCTTTTAGGGTCAGGAGTAAGGCTGGTATACGAATTTCAGAGGTTTCTTCCTTCTCTGCTAGACTGGTTGCCCTTAATATAGGCTGAAAGAAATACCAGTCTGTCCTTAACTATTTTACCCATATGCTGGAGGGAGTAAGGGTAATGGGTTCAAGCCTTTCCGCATAGGGCAATAAGTGTGAAGTTAAATAAGACAACAGGTCTCATCAGGATATTGATCTCGGGTTGCGATTTCATTTCGTACAATGATGACTGGGGTTGTCGACGGAAAGGGTAATAGGGGCCATAACGCCAACTCTAATTAGTGAAGGTGCTGTGATTTCAACACAATAGGATGATTTGCTATTTCGCACACCTATCTGAATTTGAATTCACAGCTAAGTACTTGCTCCTACTAAGGGGTGTTACGCTTGCGTGTCCCTCACCAAAGGCTAGAGAGCATGTGCGCCTAGAATGGTACCATCTGATTGAGTTAAGACCGTTTAGTGGTAAGGGAGAAGACGGGGACTGCGTACAGTACCTTGGGTGCAACCGAGAGGATCTAATGGATTATTATGGTGCTTGCGACGCGAGACTCTTTACCGTATCAATTGCCCTCATGCAACACATCGAGTGTTATATATATATATTGATAATATATGATTTATATATATATGCTTTACATCGACCACACCTCCGTACCAGCAGGATACGCACCAGGTGGTCAATTTCTTAAGCCAGATTTAACAGGGTTTGAATTCAGGTTTCTCCTTCTCCTAGATTGGTTACATAGCTATGGTTAAAAGGAGTCCCCAAATCTGCCCGCTAGACTATTTATAACACCATAAGCTTTGAGAGAGGAGAATTGTGGATTCATACCATTTGTGCACGAGGGGTATTAAGCTCCGACGGCGAATGATGAGAAATGCAAAAGCCTCTCATTCCAGGAATGTCGAACTTCGCTGGTTGGCAGTCCATTTCCTTGATTTAACCATGTAGACCGCACCTAGCGCGTTACAGATTCTTATATATTATCTCATATCGTAGCTCTTACCATGTTTTGCCACCTATAGGCAATTGTTAGATATGCACAAGATCTTTTTATATTTTTAAAACCGAGACGCGTAGTTTAGCTTCTTTGAGCATGTCCTCTATAAGGTGCACTCAGGCATCAGGCAAATGGACCTGACCCTATCTTTTAAGATGACAAGGGGGTTAGGCGCTAGTTTGGTGGCGCCGGGGGTCACTTTAACGATGGTGCCTTGGAATAGATATCCATTTGAGGTTTTAAGAAAAGGTTAAAAAAAAAGGAGAAAATGGAGGGTGTATCTTATAATGGGTGGACGAAAATTGTTAAATCCATCACCTTTGGGATGTGGGGCATTTGGATTAGATAGGATTGGGATATAAAATGGACTGCTGGACAGAAATATAATGATAACGGTGACACGACAGAGCACGATACATAAAGAGCATAGATAGACAAGTGAAGATACATAGATGTGGTGAAGGCAGATTTAGATAGGAGAGATATGTGTGAAGCAGAAGATAGGAAGTATAATGTTCTGAAACCAGAGATGTGAGAGCTGAGATGGGATGATATGAAATCAGAAGATGAGATAGGAAGAGATAATCGAACAGGAGATCATGAATAAAGGGAAGCAGAGATAGAGTAGATATGGAACAGAGATAGACAGGTAGATTGGATATTAATGGAACAACAGATAGACTTGGACTGAGATAGATAGCGCACGTAAGGTAGATATGAAACTGATTGGAGATAGTTACAAATATGAACAGAGATGAGATAAGAGGTATGATAGATATTGTATAACAGATGAAGGATCAGATACTGAACTAATTGAGATAGGGTAGATAAATATGATACAGAGTGAAAGAGTAGGGACATGAACTGATCTGTAGATAGATAGTATAGAGTAGAATGAGATAGATTGATAATGAAACAGTGCAGTAGATAGAGTAGATATTGAGCAGAGATAGATAGATAAGGAATATGGAGCGAGAGATAGAGTAAGCATAGAAGATAGAGTATGGAACCAGAGATAGATAGATACGAGTCACTGGAAGCAGAGATAGGATAAGGAGTAGGATAGGATTATGATAGGATATGAAACCAGAGGATCAGATAGATTATGAGTAGATAGATAAGAATTATGGATCGAGAGATAGAGTGAGATAATAGTGGATGATATGAACAGAGATTTAGATAGATTAGATTAGAATATGAACAGCAGATAGATAAGACTAGAGCTAGATATGTAACAGAGATAGATAGAGTAGGATACGATATGAACAGAGATAGTATATAGATAGATCAGATATGACGGAGATAGAGTAGAGTAGATGTGAATCGGAGATAGCATATGATACGGAGATATGAAGGAGATAGATAGAGATAGGAGTATAGAGCAAGGATAGGATAGAATGACAATAGATAATGGATTGATATGAAGATCATTAGATGATAGCCATAGATAGTTATGGAAACAGGAGTGAGTATGAGATAGTGAAACAGAGTAGATATGGCTAGCTTAGTGACAAAGGGAGGATATGAGTAGGTATAGCATAGAGAGAATACATTCATACTATTACATACATACAATATATAGCAAATGATAGGAGTGAATGTCCGAAATGGAGATAGGTAGATATATATGATATAAGTAAAAGCTACTATAATAGCTAGCTAAATAACTTAGTATGCGATAATCGATCAATATCTCACTAAAGTGACTGAGGACTATGATAGATTAACGATGATGACAGGATATAAGCAAGAGTGAGATAGTATCATGATAATGTATATATGGTATGAATAGACAGAGACAGAAATACATACAGGAGAGACAGATACACAAAGTAAGATAGATGGTTATTGAAGGGCTGAAAATTAGCCCGAAATTACTAGCTCAGAACAGACCAGACAGACAGAATAATGACTAAGCAGTGAAATTAATTAGATTCGATATGTATAGCATTTTTTTGGAAGGGGGATCAGGGCAGTGTGGTGGGATAATTTGAATTTAGAAGGAAGTTTGTCAGGATTGTCACGCCTGTGAAATTAGATGGGTGGGGCTATTTGGCATGATTGTTGAGTAAAGTCAATAGGATAGGGGGGGACTAGTAGGGTGGGGTGGGGTTATGATAGGATTTCTAAAACTCACAACCGTCCACCTTTTGGATATGTTCCGGAAGGGTTTTGTGATTTGGCAGTGGACAAATGCATAATATCCTGTTGCATAGAGGCTTGAGTCTCTCTAAAGCGTTGGTCGGATGAGAAGTGACACAGCCCAATGTGTCTTCTAGGACATGACGGATGAGGACAGGCTTGACTTTCTCGATCTCGGATTGGATATTGCAATTAGCCTTAGGCAGAACAGAAAGAGAAGAAAAAAAAATGATATGAACCATTTACCTGCCTTCCAGGCCTTTACTTAGTAGAGGACTTGCTGGTTACCAATAAAGTTGTTCAGATTCATTCTCATCTCGCCTTTTCAATTTTATATTATTTTGGATTAATTCGACTATTGTCCTCATCTTCTTATTGTTATTTGTGATAACGTTTTGGCCAAATGTGCCCTCCATCCGCTTCTTCGGTGTATTTCTTGTTGAACTCGGGAACCTCTTTTAGACTCAGAAAACCTTCTTGTCATAATTGGGATAACCCCCATGGACTGAATAGGTTAGGTTAAAAATTCTGTGTGGCTCTCAGATTACGTGCAAGAAGGTGTCCCGGAAGTTTCCAAAAAGAAGGGTTCCTGAAGTTTGAGAGGCTGCCTGAGTCTGACAAGAAATATAATGAAGACGCCGGAGGGCACATTCAGCCAAAACATTTGGCAACAGAAGGAACAATAAAGATGAGGATAATAGTCGACGGAATAATCCAAATAATACTAATCATCAAGTCTCATCTCCGAAAAATTCAGAGAAAATAGAAAAAGTGATATTAACTATTTACATGCTGTCCAGGGCCTTTACTTATAGAGGCCTTGGTTGTGGTTACCAGTAATCTTAGTTGCGAGATTTATGTGTTTTCTTCTTTTCAATTTAGTGAAAGCATAAACTGAAATTCAGAAACGTTCTTTTTAGATATGTGTTGTGTTGGATTATTCAGACTATGTTGTTCTCATCTTTATGTGTTATGATTGGTGATAATGTTTCGGCTTGATGTGCTCGTCTGGCCCTTCTTCAGGAAGAGTTGTCTTTGTCAGACTCGAGGAACTTCTGTCTAACCAGGCAACCTTCTTTTCGAACTTGGGAAACGCTTCTTGTCATAATCAGGAGCCATGCACCATTGAACTTTGCACCAAACTCTGTTCATTCTCAAATCACCAGGGTTGACTGTTCTCATTCCGCTAACGCTTAGCTGGGGTACAGGGTGTTAAAGGCTATGTTTAATTATTTATTCTAGTTGTTAATGTGCCCTTGACCAGGAATTGAACCTGCAGCCCTAGAGACAACTGTCGACTTAGACTGTATTAACGCATACACCAATATCCATATGGGTTTTTTTTTTGTTATGTGAATAAAACTTTCTTTGGTTAATTATTACAGAACCTATGCCTAGAGTTAGAGAAATTGCATTCAATATGTAGCATTTTATGTTTTTTGTGGCGTTGGTTCTAAAGCAGTTTTTTTGCAACACAGTTTATGATATCAAGTATTCCTATCTAATAGAATAATTTGCAAACCAGTTATATGGGTTTCAAGGTATTCGTTATCTAAAGTACTAATAATTTGTAACACATTTGTATGGTTGTTCAAGTTTCTTATCTTAATACAAAATAATTTGTACACATTTGTATGGTTTTCAAGTTTCTTGATCTATACACAAATAAAATTATATAATTTCAAGTAGTTAATTATTGATGAACGCATTTTGTTTCCCCACAACAGTTATATTGATTTCAAGTAATTTCTATCTACATACAAATAAGTTATATTAATGATTTATTGTTATAATGATATCAAGTATTGCCTATTGAATAAAATAAATTTACAGTTCTATGGTTTCAAGTAATTAGTTATTAATAACCATTTGTTTGCAACACAGCTTATATGTATATCAAAGTTATTGTTGCCTATTGAATACAAAATAATTTTACAATTCTGAGGACAATATGGCTTATCAACTTGTTGATTGCACCGAAAAAAGAGAGAAAAAGTGCAACTATATTTTTGGTTACAGACTTTCATATGTAATTATTATTCACAGTGCAACATACTACAAACGCAAACTGTCAGATATTTTGTTGCTTACGCAACCTGATCAATCCTTTATCTGATTTGATGTTTTACAGACTGGTTTGATCCGGTGAACATCAACCTTTTGCAGACAAGTTCCAGTGCTTGCAGACGAACCTTCAATGGGATGCAATTTCTTAAGATGAAGGACATTTTATCTTTCACGGGACGCATGTCTGTAAAAAAAAAAGAGGGAGAGGATAAAATCTGTATTAGGTACAGTGGAAACTCTCAGAAATCAGGCGACCTAGGTCAGTGAAAGGTGACTGTTGTCAATCACTTCTATAAACGGTCATTCTAATGGATTCAAGTGGTAATTTTGAGCAAATACTGTATTTAAATTCTACTACACTAACAGTCCATAATTCATAAGGGCAACCACGAATTATGTAGACAAAGCATAGAGGTCTAAAATTTACTAGTTTGCATTTATAATCTCTTTAGTAATAGGAGAACAAAATCCATGGGGACATATATATATTTACCCCCTCCACGCGAGTTGGATGCGACAGCAGGTCAATTTCTTAAGCGGAGTTCAGACAGGTTTGGAATTCAAAGTTTTCCTCTGGCTATGACACAGTTACCTAACCAAGGTATAAAGAGCCCAGTCTGCCCTACTATTTACCCATAGCTGGAGGGAAAAGTAGGATTCTATACCTTTCCCAAAGGTATTAGCACTAAGTGAAATGCAATTACCGCAGATCCAGGATTGAATTCCGGGGCGACGAATCCAATTTAGAACATGAATCATTACACACCAAGCGCTTGGGATCATATAGACTAGTTGTTTTAATAGTTACCTCATGTAGTGTAACGGTTGGTGAGCTAGATTAGCAGAAAGATTGTTTGGTTTAGTTTTAGTTTGTTTTGTTTTACGGTGCATATCAACCTCAGTGGGCGTCGACAAGTTGTGGAATAAATTCATCTTAATGTAATAATACAATTTTGTTATAAACTCAATGGTTTTGCTATTTAACTCATAGATGGGACCCTTACAGGTACTACCACTTCTGGGTCAGAAGTGGACAGGGGGCAATGTGTAATTGAGAGGGGTGCCTATCACATTCCCCAATACCTCCAAACTGGTACCTCACCATAGGCAGATAGAGTTTAATGTCATTCTCCAGGACATGTAAGCGCCTCCTCTAAAAAGCCACCACCTTCTAGCACCCATATGATAAAATGGGGTTGGGGTTTGGCCATAAGTGTAATAGGGTTGGGAGCAATTCATATAAGTGCTAGGGCTTGACGTGACCAGTGGATTGAATCGGTAGTGGTGCTCTCTGACTTGCTCCGTCTAGGCCCAAGATAGGGCCAAAGTTGAGAGTCAATTGCCAAGTCATGACTGCTCAGCCACCTGGGTTCTATCCTTAAGCACCAACAGGTCGCCAACCCATGGCGCACAGGTGGCGCCATGTGGGCCGAGGGTCTTCGATTCCTTGCTGTGGATGGTGCAGATTCGTGTGCAGTTCTAAATGCCCCAGACGCGACAGGGCGGGCAGCAACAGATTGTTAGTGAATCCAATTCTTACTGGCTGCCCCAATACTTCGGCCTTTGTGCCACTCAAACCTAAATGTTAAAAATTCAGACGACAATTAATTGCCACTGTCTTAGGGGTACCCAGCTCCAAAAACAAAAACCAGCAGTAGCTCACCTTCTTTCCATGACACACACACTGAAACTTTATGGGTCATTATCAGCAAACACATTCTTTAACAAGAATTTTTTTGAACCTGCAGTCTTGGAAATTTATCATGGTCCACCTAGGAAGGAAAGAAAGAAAAAAGTGTTGTATAAAATTCAAAATGCTGAATATTGTTTTGAAAGCTTAAAAAAAAAAAATATGATAATAAAAAGCCTTTGAATAATAGAATAAATAAATTCATTTATTTTAACATTTCAGGTAAAAAGTTTAAACCCTGAACATGTAAGTTGTCAAAGATCTAATACAAGAGAACTGTATATTGAACATCATACGTCACCTTTAAGAAAGGCTGTGACTAACATCCCATCGACCAGACAAAAAAAGAGAGAGGGGCGTAACTGATACACTCTGTAGCAACTGACAGGCACAGTTAAGTTTTTCACTATTTATTGGGATAAAAAATATCCACAGTAAAACGCAACCGAGCCAATCAAAATCCTGTTTGCAGGCGCCATTGTAGTGATTTATGTAGACTGAAGTTAGATGTCTACTTTGGCAATACAATTGAATATACGTGATGAACCTTCTAACATCAGGCATCCTGCAAAAGTAAAAACGGAATAAAGAGAAATTTTGAAAATAAAAATTTGTAGCCTCATAGTTTAATTAATTAATGTACTAATTTCCATATCTTTATGAACAAAGCTGAGAGAGCTATCTGTGAGTGAGTACCCAGCCAATTTTTTTCCCAATCTATTTTCTTAGTTTGATTATTAATATATTTTTTAAATGAAATAGATCACTAAATAGGACTGGAGCCTATTCTAATAGTTGACCGAACCAAGCGGAGATGTTAGAGGTTTGAATTCAGAGTTGTTCCCTCTCTTAGACTGGTTGCCTAAGGAAGGTTAAAGAGACCAGTCTGGCTCTAAACTATTTACCCATAGCTGGAGGGAGAATAGTTGGTTTCATATCTTTTCCAAGGGTATTAGCAGCTATGTGGCTTCATTCCAGGATTTGAACTGCTGGGTTGATGAGTTCAGTAATGATGCGAGCTCTAGCTGTAATCAGGTACGATGACAGATATTGTATAGACCATTTACCTAAGTAACACCGAACTTAAAGTGTTAACCTTTATTTTAATTAGATTAACACTCCACATGCGTTTCTCTCCACTTCTATCCATGATATAAGATGAGTGAAGTCTAATAGAATTACCAGCTGTATTAACATTAACGCCTCATTGTAACGCGCTGTATTTAGAGTTTAATAGGACTAGTTGAGCAGAGCGACAGGTCGTGCTCACATGGCTTATGAGAGCACAGGTGCGAAGAGCGAGGGATGATATAAGAAGGCGACCCTCTGTGGTCGATGTGTGAAATAGATATTTTTCGAAAACATATTGGCCTGTATGTGTGGTGGGAGTAAAAAATTCAAATGTAGCGGAGTTTTTGTACCCAGTAAAATCAATCAAAGTTCATTAAATGGATTAAAAATAAAACAATTTGCAAAATGTTAAACTTTAAATATGTAATTGAAATAAAACTATATTAAATTTATTATATACCAGCCATGTATTTATTAAAACTTGTTTTATAAAATAACAATGAGGACTTTGCTAATGTTGCATGTTCCAATATTTCTGAGTCGGTACTCCTGTATGTATGTCTAATGACAAAGTCGCTGATTTTGGGTAATGTGACGCGTAAGGCAGTGGAACATAATTTTTTGTTACACGTATGTGGCGACAAAGAACCGCGTAGAGCGAATCTCCATTATTAATAGAGATATTCATTTTAACAATCCTTCTTTCTTATTGGCCAGTAAAAATAAAATGATGTGTACTAATGTCATATGAAATGTTGGAGAATTTCAGAAATACCTTTTCTGATTGGTCAATAAAAATATAAGATGTGTGTATCTATGTTCATATGAAATGTGGAGGATGTTCAGAAAGTACTATCATTAACAAAAACTTACACCACATTCTCACACACTACATATATAGTTATATATTATATAATATATACATCCTTATGATAGTATGAAAATGTGAACTGTTTCTGTTCCTAAACCTTTTCCTCGGACATTGCGTAAAGGTATTGGTGATCCCGGCTAAAGACCATTTGCTTCAAAATTGGACGTCCAGGATCCATTGGCAATTCATCGATATTTTCGGATTTGTTATTTTCAACGAGTATCCAACTCTGAAAAAAGAAAGACAAAATGAAACAGGGTCACCAAACTCAACTTGTTAAGGGTGCATAAAAATTAAGTATAAACTAGTAAATATAGAAAACACAAATGTGCTTACAACACGTGTTTTGGTATCTTCTATGATTCTTTTTCAAGCAAATAAATTGTGGGGCTTATATTTGATTGAAACTATGCTTACTCGTGTGGGGTGGTAAATACGTATACACATCTATATCTTGTCAAAATAAGGCATGAAAAGGAGTGAAACGGAGAAAGAAAGTAGCGCTGGCAGCAAAGAGAGCCAGAAGGAAGGAGAGACAACACGGCCCCAGCAGCAACACTGTTTTGTATGCAGTCACTGCATAAGATTGCATTCAATTCGGCACGTTCAGCCACTCACCAGATGCAGTTTAAAAAAAAATAGCAGACAGAAAGGATGCAAACAAAAATATCAGATCAGGGAAATTGTTATTAATTTGTAAAAAAAAATCATTAGGGGAGTAAACGCCAACCAACAAATCCGGAAGCCGAAGTACCCTAAGCCTGAGTTTCAGCGCTAACATGTAAAACAGCAACTCTTGCGACCACTGCCATTTGCCATAACTGCATTGGTCTCTTACTTTTCTTTGGACCACAGCGCAGTGTGGAGAGGGCGATCTGCCTGGCTTGGGTAACAGCACATCCTCCAAAGCTATGTAGTTAAAAAAAGACTTTTTGGACACTACTCCAGCGTCTTTCGCCGACGAAGGTTGCCAACTACAAAAATTAGTCTTTATGTGGAAGAAGGGGGATAGCTGCTTGGACAACAGCACATCCTCCACATCAGCCCACCCAGGCTACGTAGTTAAAAAAAAACAATAAAAAAATCAAATAACAAGACAAAACTTTTTGGAGCACTAACGCATCGTCTTATTCCGCAATAAACAAAAAAAAATTAAACTTTATACTTAAACTTTATAGAATGGGTTAATCCCCAAGTTGGGGGGGGTTTTGGTGCCAAGAATGGGGGGCAAAAGTAATTTTTTGATAATTTATAACAGCCACATCCGTGAAGTAGATACCACTCTTCTCCAGATTGGTTTCACAATGAATCGGCTTTGTCATCGATTGAAGGATGTGGTTTAAAATCCTTGCCAACATAAACTGCAGAGGTTTCTCCTGAAAGAAAACAAATCAAAGGGAGACAATTAATAACCCATCACTACATTGTTTTTAAACAATTCAAAACACCATTATAACAATAATTTTTCATCTTGTGGCTCTATTACTTCGTCAATGGCAAATAACAATTTATTGTTATTAACTCAATAAATCCTTGCGTAAATGAACAAGTAATCAACATTTTTCCCTCATTTTTAATTCTATCCAAGTCTTGCAACTATTAATATTTACTATAGTCGGTTTAAAGACTAAGAAATAATCCCTTTCCATCTACGGAAATTAAACCGGACGACTTCTCCTTTCGTTGAGGAGAGGTTTGTCCTAAAATTCAGAATATAACTTACGCCCCTTTTTGGGATGGACGCAAATGAATGGCCGTCTGTCTTGGCATATAAGTTGAGAATTTGTGTGTACGATTAAGTCGGCAAGTAGAAATAAAGTGAGAAAAAAAACAAACTAAAGAATAAGTTTATTTCGGCTCCTGTTTTTATTACAATAACTTCTAATATTTTTCTTCCTTTTTAAAAATTTCCTTTCCTTTTTCTTTTTTTCAAATTCCTCTACGCTATTATTTCTTTCCCATTCCTTTTATAAACGTTTTTTATTTTTATTTTAGATCTTTCCTTTTCTTCTTTTTTCTCATATTTCGAACTTTCCTCTTTTTTTCATGAGCTTAACATCCACAATAAACTCTTCTTAATTAAAGCGCCACTTAGGGAGACTGAAGATCAGTCTTTAAAGTGAGAAAAGAACAACTTGTGTCCCGAGTACGATATTGGTCAAACTGCCTTATATTCAAACAAGAACAACAAACACAGTGTGAAAATGTCAAACACTTCCTTATGAGAATTGTGTGAGCTTTTTGCTCTAATCGAAACCCATTTTTAATACGAGATTTATGACGATCTATTTGAAAAAATCAACATAGATGACATTCTATTTCAGTTTCAAGAGATAAGAAAATATAAACACAAACCTGATTAAAAACCATGCTGAGTACCCCCCCCTCTTAACACAAATCCCCGATGATGCTAACATATAGGTTAAAACTGTTAACTACAAAAGTGTAAATATTGATATAACAACATAAATTGTTTCCGTAACTCTTGGCATGAAATAATACTAGACGGGTTGAATAATGCCGTTAAAAACAACAACCAACCAACCAAGCCATATTTTCTTCAAAGTATTCTTGTTTCCATTCAATTCCATTCATTCTTTCTAATCTATCTATACTTTCTTCGCTCCAACATTTTCTTCTTTCAAGTTTCTTTATAGTTTTAATTCCTCCCCTTCTTCTTTTTCTTTCAAATAATTATTTCTTTCTTGTTCTTAGTCATTCCTTCTTTCTTTCCTTTTATTTTTTCCTTATTCTTTCATTCTGTTTCTTTCTTTCTAACCATTTTTCTCAAATTTCTCTCTTTCTTCTTTTCCTTATCTCTTTTACCCTTTTTTTTTCTTTCTCAATTCTCCCTATCTCTTTTTGCTTCCCCTTCTCTCTCTCTCCTCTCTCTCGTCTCTGCATTTTCCTTCGTTTAAATCTTCCTCGCTACAACACTCACCTTTCCCTGCAAAATTACCCAAACCAGATAAAATCTTCTGGAAAATTGCACCAGATCGAACAACGCTGGCAAACCGAGCAACCATTCCACAATTACCTTCAACCGTTACACGAAAGGCCAAAAAATAAGGGGGGGGGCGGTATGGGAAAAGGAAAAGAAAATCTATTTAAAAAGAGAAAAGGACAAATGAAAAGGCCCATCTCTCGCTACCCTCCTTAAAAATGGTCTTGTGAAATTGTGAATTTGTAATGAAGTTAAAAGTTTCTTAAGTGGAATATTAACCAACTAGTTGACTAATCAAGTGGGCGGACAAAGAGGTAAGAGAGATACTCAAACACGCCGGGCTTCTATGCTGGGGTAGGAAGGAGAGGGAAGAAAGAAAAAAAAAGGAAAGAAGAAAAAGAGATAGGAAAAGAAAAAAGAAGAAGAAAAGAAAGGAAAAAAGGATAAAGAAAAGAAAGCAAAAAGAAAGAAGGAAAAAAAGAAAAAGAAAAGAAAGAATAAATAGAAAGAAAAAACGAAAAAGAAAAAAGAAAACGAAATGAAGCGGGTGTACGGTGAAGAAAGAAAGATAAACAAAAAGTGAAGAAAGAAAGCGATAGGAAGAAGAGGAAAGACAAAAGAGGAAGAAAAAAGAAAAAGAAAAAGAATAAAGAAAAAAGAGAAAGTAATGAGAAAAAACGAATGGGTGTGGTGGGGGAGGTAAAGGAAAAAAATCTAAAAGGGGAGAGTCCCAAAGGCCGTAGGAAGAAGAGGGGTGCAAAAGAAAGAGAAAGAAAAACGTAAAAGAAACTGAAACGAAAGAAAGAAAAACAAATAAGACCAAGAAAAAAAAGAGAAGACGAAACGAAACGGGTGTGTTTGGCGGGGGGGGGGTAAGAGAAACATTCTAAAAAAAGGGGGGGTGGGAAACGAGAAGAGATATGCCTAAACTCTGCCCACGTTGGACTTTGCCGAGTGATGATGACCGGACATGTGTATAACAAGAAAACACGAAAAAAAGCAAAAGGAAAGAGATACATTTAACTTTCCTTTTTTTTTTTCCCTCTTTTTTCATTCTTGTTTTTTTTCTTTCTTCTGCTAATTTTTATTGTTGTGGTCTTTTTTGTTTTTTTGACGAGCGACTCTTTGTTTTTCCTCTAAACGTTTCCGGTCCGGTTACTGGTCAACTTTATTTATCCTATCACAGTCTCTCTTAATTCGAGTTAATCTTATTCAAGTCAATTTACCTATCTCAGTGTTGTCATTATCTTCCCCTGCGCCTTTGTCTATCTATCTCAGTCTGCTCACACCTATCTATGCTATCTTCACAACTATCTATCATCTATCTTCATATCTACCGATCTATGCTATCTCACATCTATCTATCAATCTATATCCGAGTCTGTGTCCATGGTTTATCTGTCTATATTCATATCTGATTTGTTTCATCCTATCTATTTGTCTATCTATCTGTCTCTGTTCTATATTATATCTATCTATCTATCTGTCCTTCTGTGTCATATTCTTATCTATCTATCTATCTATCTGTCTGTCTCTGTTCATATCTAACTATCTATCTATCTATCTGTCTGTCTCTGTTCATATCTATCTATCTAATCTATCTTCTATCTATCTGTCTGTCTCTGTTCATATTCTTATCTAATCTATCTAGTCTATCTATCTTCGTCTCTGTTCATATCTATCTATCTATCTGTCTCTGTCATATCTATCTATCTACTCTGTTCATATCTATCTAATCTATCTCTGGTTCATATCTATCTATCTATCTCTGTTCTATCTATCTATCTATCTGTCTCTGTTCCATATCTGATCTATCTATCGTACTATCTGTCTCTGTTCATATCTATCTATCTCGTGTTCATAATCTATCTATCTATCTATCTGTCTCGTGTTCATATCTATCTATCTAGTCTATCTGGGTCTGTTTCATGATCTACTATCTATCCTGATCTATCTATCTGTTCTCTGTTCATATCTATCAATCTATCTAATCTATCTATCTGTCTCTGTTCATATCTATCTATCTATCTGTCTCTGTTCATGATCTATTACCTGATCTGGTCTCTGTTCATGATCTATTCTATCTACGTGTCTCTGTTATATCTATCTATCCTATCTATCTATCTGTTCTGTCGTCTTTCATGACTATCTAATGCTATCTAGTCTACTATCTGTCTGGTCTGTCTGTTCATGATCTATTACTATCTAGTCTATCTGTCTGTCTCTGTTCATTCTATGCATCTATCTATCTAATCTATCTATCTGTCTCTGCTGTTCATATCTATCTATTCTGTTCAATCATCTATCTATCTATCTATCTGTCCTCTGTTCATATCTATCTATCCTATCTATCCTGTCTGTTCATATCTATCTATCTATCTATCTATCATATTCTGTCTCTGTTCATATCTATCCCCTATCTAGTCGTGTCTCTGTTCATATCTACTCTCTCACTCTCGCTCTCGTGTTCGATATATCTATCTATGTCGTATCTGTCTCCTGTTCGAATATCTATCTATTCCTATCTGTCTCTGTTCAGTATCTATCTATCTTATCTGTCGTCTGTTTGTCATAGTCTGATGCTATCTATCTGTCTCTGGGTTTCATATCTATCTATCTGTTCTGTCTCTGTTCATATCTATCTATCTATCTATCGGTATCTAATCTTGTTCTCTGTTCATATCTATCTATGCTATCTATCTATCTATGTGCTGTCTCTGTTCATACTAATCTATCTATCTATCTGTCTGCCTGTTCATATCTATCTATCTATCTATCTATCTCTGTTTCATATTCTATACTATCTATCTATCTTCTCTGTTCATATCTTATCTATCTATCTATCTGTCTCTGGTTCAATCGTATCTATCTAGTCTATCTATTGTCTCTGTGTCATATCTATCTTATCTATCTATCTATCTGTCTCTGTTCATGATCTATCTATCTATCTATCTTGTCTCTGTTTCATATTCTATCTATCTATCTATCTGTCACCTCTGTTCATTATCTATCTAGTCTGCATATCTATGCTGTCCTCTGTTCATATCTATCTATCTATCTATCTGTCGCTGTTCGATAATCTATTCTATCTAAATCTATCTTGTCTCGTTCATATCTTCTATACTATCTGTTCTCTGTTCATATCTATCTATCTATCTGTCTCTGTTCATATCTATCTATCTATCTGTCGTCGTGTTCATAATCTATTATGCTATCTGCTGTCTCTCTGTTCAATATCTTAGTCTGATCTATCTGTCTCTGTCATATCTGAGTCTATCTATCAGCTGTCTCTGTGTCATTCTGATCGTATCTATCGTATCGTGATCGTCTCTGTACATATCTATCTGTCTCTCTTCATATCTAGTCTATCTATCTATCTATCTGTGTTGCATATCTATCTGAGTCCTATCTCTGTTCATACTATCTATGGAAATACATCCGACAGTATGAAGAAATTTGAAAACGCAGTGTGTTCCAGAAAATAAGATGATTAGTTAATCGACGTTTAAACGTTTCGATTTTTAAACCTTCGATCAGGATTGATATGATGGAAGAAATAAATATTTTTCTGAACTCCTGTCATTTACGAAACATGCCATCAGATTCATCATCGCCATAATCAATCCTGATGAGGTTTAAAATAAAACCGAAACATTTAAACGTCGAGAGTAAATAAATTCATAGTCTATCTTATGCTCTGGTTCATGAACATATCTGTCTATTCTATCGCTGATTGCAGTACCTATCTTACCTAGTCTAGTCTATCTCTGGTTCATACCTATCTACCATATCTATCTCCTGTTCATGTACGCTATCTCATCTGCGACTGCCTCTGTGTTCATTATATACATCTCTCTCTCTCTCTCTCATATCTATCTCTCTCTTCATATATATCTATCTGTTTATAACTATCTATTCCTTGTTCATGATCTATCTACCTATCTATTCAATCTTTTCGATATCTATGCTAATCTCACTATATGTCATATATATTCTATCAATTTCTGTTCAATGCAGTTTGAAGATTTGAAAAAAAAACAAAAAAAAAACAAAAAAAGGAAACACGAAAAAATGTTGAGTGAAGAAAGAAAGAAAAAAGATAGAAAGAAAAAAAAAAAAAAGACTTGGAATAAGGGAAGGAAGAATCATCTTCAGAAAAAGAAGAAATCATGAAAAACTGATAAAGACAGAAGGAAATAATTAATGTTTTTTATTCTTCGTTTTGTGATAACAGAACAGTTTTTCCTCACCGTAAGTGGAAATGATCCATCGCGTTAGAACCCTAGCAATTAAAAAGGAAGTCGAGTTTCCTTCTAACCCTTTGACAAGATCGAGAGGACATGGGCTAATAAATTGAGGATTAGGAGTGTCAAGAAAACCAGATTCAAGTATATATATATATTATGTATATATATATATAGTATATATATATTACCTTGAACACCAAACCCGTGGTAGAGAGAACACTTTTCTACAACTTATAAATTCCATCTATATTTTAGCGAATATATTTCAGCCCTTTTTTGGGATTAACTACTTGTTAATGCAATGAAAACGTTGTAGTAGCTTTTTGATTATATATATATATATATATATAGTAAAGCAGTGAAAAAGAAGTATTTTAAATAAATAAACCATATATATTGTCATTACAAATAAGTAAAAACTCCTAAATAAGATTTTATTTTTTCAGAATCTGGCATTATAATTTTTTCATTTTAACTTGATATGTATACAATCGAATTAGCAAGAAATAACTTATGTGATTAATGGTTGTTGGATCCTGCACCCACTGCCATGTAGCAACCAATATGCACCTATGTGATAAAATGGTTGGGTATTTGACCAGACGGTTAATCGGGTCGAGCCTCTAAACTTACCCGTCTATGCCCAAGTGAATGAGTCCGACGTGGTGTATTACAATGTCACGGGATCTACTGTAGTATCCGGTTACGGACCGCCCATCTACTACAATGCCTGTCCTTCGAGACATTATGGGTCGCCATCCACGGGTCAACAAGGTGGCATCCATTGAGTATTGATCGCTTCTAAGCAGAAGTGCCAAGTTGCATATTCAAGCCAGCCCCAACTAAGAGTGAGGGCGTGGTTCGGGTGAAAGGGAAACCTCATAATATACAGTGTAACAATTGTCTGTCCTGTTTAGATCGATGTGGGTCCAAGAAGAGTCTTCTCCTTGCCTACCAGGTTTTCGCCAGTCGAGGGCTAGAGTATTTAAGTGGGAAGCGGCTCGGAATTCTAATTCTCTCTTCTTTCTGGACCGGCACAATGATTTAGGCGCTTGTGCTTTTATCCTTAAGTAATCAGTAAGTGATATTCCTGCAGAAAGTCTATATCACTTCTTTAGGACAAAGTAATATTTTCTTTATACATATTTATGTATCTGTTCGTATATCTGATCTTGTACCTTTGTAATGATATATGTATTTGTCTTGAATGTATTTCGTCGCGTGCTCGACGAATTAAGTCTATGTTTGTTAATTATCTTATAAACTTCTTGTCAAGAGTATTTTTATGTAACACACAAGTGTACCGCACGTTGGAAGGTTACTCTGAGCCTGTCCAACATAATTATAAGAACTTTTAGCGCTCTTATAACAGTTAATAATAAGAAAATGTACTCTATAATAGATTTTATGTATTTGGTTAATCTGTTTTTGTGACACATTGTGTATATGGTTGGTTGATTGGGTGTTACGGGCACGTCAACTCATTTGGGTTATTTATGCCGAACACATTTTTATTTTATTTATTCTTGGTGGGTACTTTAATTTTTAAACATTTTTTAAAACACATTTTTATTACTATTTAAAAAAATCTATTTAACCCATAGACGGACCCTAACAGTACTATTACTGGGGGTTCAGAAGAGACTCTGGGAACAAATGGTGATGAAGTGGTACTTCCCAGCATTCCCCAGAGCTCCATAATTGGTACTTCACCATCAGATAGCTTAAATGTCATGTTAAACTCTATCTGATGGTGAAGTTCCAGGACATTTAGAACCCTCAGCTACCACCTTCAGTACATATATGATAAAAGGGCTGACTTCTGATTTAGGTCGGAAATTAAACGGAAAGTTTTTAAGGTGATTCCCCATGACAGTTTAAACTCAGTCTATGAATTTAAACATTTGCAATTGGGTTACGGTTTTAGAGGATTAAGGTTGTTTTTAATTACGATGCTTTAAAAAAAAACAACAAAAACCCCAAAATTACTATAACATTTAAATGTTGAAAATATTTTTTTTTAAACTAAGGTTTATTGAAAATTGATACATTGCATACTAACAAACACTGTCTCAATAATAGATTCAATTAATTAATTTTCAATGGTTAGTATTTGGTTTTTTTTGTTGGGTTTATTTTTTTTAAGCATACGTATAATTTCAATTAAAACTTAGTTTTAAAAAAAATATTTTCAACAATTAAATGTATGTAATCTGTGGGTTTTTGTTGTTTTTAAAGCATTACGTAATTAAAAACAACCTTAAATCTCCTGAAAACCGTAAACCCAATTCGCAAATGTTTATTCATAGACTGTAGCTTAACTGTCCCATTGGGGATCACGCTTAAAACTTTCCGTTTTAATTTTCCGACCTAAATCCAGAAGTCAGCCCTTTTATGCAATATGTCAGAGGTGGTAGGGCTGGAGGGTCTAAGATTGTCCTGGAACTTCACCATCAGATAGAGTTTAACATGACATTAAAGCTACTGATGGTGAAGTCCAATTACTGGAGCTCTGGGGACATGTGGAGTCTACCAACTTCATCACCATTGTTCCAGAATCTCTTCTGACCCCAGTAATAGTAACCTGTTAGGGTCCGTCTATGGGTTAAAATAGATTTTTTTAAATGAGTAATAAAATGTGTTTTAAAAAATGTTTAAAAAATTAAGTACCCACCAAGAATAAATAAAATAAAAATGTCTTCGGCATACAATAACCCAAATGAGTTGACGTGCCGTAAACCCAATCAACCCAACCATATACACAATGTGTCACAAAACTATGATTAACCAAATAATAAATCTATTTATAGAGTACATTTCTTAATTATACTGTTTATAAGAGGTAAAGTTCTTATAATATGTTGGAGGCTCAGAGTAACCTTCCAACGTGGGTACATGTGTGTACATAAAATACTCTGACAAAGAAGTTATAAGATAATAACAAACATAGACTTTTAATTCGTGAGCACGCGAGAAATACATTCCAAGACAGGAATACATAACTCATTACAAGGTACAAGATAGATATACAGAACAGATACATAAATATGTATAAAGAAAATAGGACTTTGTCTAAAGAAGTGATATAGACCTTTCTGCAGGAATATCACTTACTGATTACTTAAGGATAAAAGGCACAAGCGCCTAAATCATGTGCCGGTCCAGAAGAGAGAGAATTAGAATTTCCCCGAGCTCCCAACTTAAATACTCTAGCCCTCGACTGGCGAAAACCTGGTAGCAAGAGAAGACTCTTTCTGGACCCACATCGATCCTAAACAGGGACAGACAATTGTTACACTGTTATATATGAGTTTATTCCCTTCACCCGAACACAGACGCCCTGCACTCTTAGTTGGGGCTGTAGAATATGCCAACTGCACTTCTGTAGAGCGATAATACTCAATGGATGCCACCTGTTGCCCGTGGATGGCGACCCATAATGTCTGAGACAGGATTGTAGTAGATGGGCGGTCCGTGAACCGGATACTAAGTAGTCCCGTGACATGTAATCACCACGTCGACTATTCACTTGGGCTAGACGGGTAAGTTAGAGGCTCTCGACCCGATTAACCGTCTGGTCAAATACCCAACCATTTTATCACATAGGTGCATATTGGTGCTACATGGCAGTGGGTGAGGATCAACCACATTAATCACATGAAGTTATTTCTTCTAATTCATTGATACATATCAAGTTAATGAAAATTATTAATGCAGTTTGAAAAATAAAATCTATTTAGGAGTTTTACTTAATTTTGTAATGACATATATTGGTTTATTTATTTAAAAATACTCTTTTTCACTGCTTTACTATATATATATATATATATATAATCAAAAAGCTACTACAACGTTTTCATTGCATTAACATAAGTAGTAATCCAAAGGGGCTGAATATTTTCGTAAAATATAGAGCATTTATAGTTGTAGAAAAGTTTTGTTCTCTCTACCACGGTTTTGGTGTTCAAGGTATAGTATATATATAATATATATATTAATAATATATATATATATATACTTGAATCTGTTTTTTGACACTCCTAATCTCTAATTTATTTAGCAAATGTTCCTCTCGATTTGTCAAAGGGTCTTTAGAAGGAAATGACTTCCTTTTAATTGCTGGGGGTCTTTAACGCGATGGGATATTTCACTTACGGTGAGGAAAACTGTCTGTTATTTCGCCAAAGAAGAAAAAAAACCATTAATTATTTTTTGTCTTTATCATTTTTCATGATTTTCTTCTTTTTCTGAAAGATTATTCTTCCTTCCTTTATTCCAAGTCTTTTTTTTTTTCTTTCTTTCTTTTTTCTTTCTTTTTCACTCAACATTTTTCGTGTTTTTTTTTTTTGTTTTTTTTTTTTGTTTTTTTTTTTCAAAATCTTTTGAACAGAAATTGATAGATATATATATGAATATAGTGAGATAGAATAGATATGAAAAGACTGAAAATAGATAGGTAGATAGATATGAACAGATATAGATAGTTATAAACAGTAGATAGATATGAAGAGAGAGATAGATATGAAAGAGAGAGAGAGAGAGATATATATGAACAGAGTGAGATAGATAGGTATGAACAGAGATAGATATGTAGATAGGTATGAACAGAGATAGATAGATAGGTAGATAGGGTATGATCAGCGATAGATAGACAGATATGTATGAAGCAGAGATAGATAGATAGAATTTATTTATCGACGTTTAAATGTTCGGTTTATTTAAACCTTCATCAGGATTGAATTATGGGATGATGAAATTGATGGATGTTTTGTAAATGACAGGAGTTAGAAAAATATTTATTTCTTCATCCTATAATCATCCTGATGAAAGGTTTAAATAAATCGAAACGTTTAAACGTCGATAAATAAATTCATCTTATTTTTGGAACACTTCGTTTTTCAAATTTCTTCATACTGTCGGATTTATTTTCCATAGATAGGTATGAACAGAGATAGATAGTAGATATGAACAGAGATAGATAGATAACGATAGATAGATATGAACAGAGACAGATAGATATGAACAGAGACAGTAGATAGATAGATAGATATGAACAGAGAAGCTAGATTAGATAGATAGATATGAACAGAAGACAGTAGATAGATAGATATGAAGATAGATAAGTAGATAATGAACAGAGATAGATAATAGATATGACAGAGACAGATAGATAGATAGATATGAACAGAGAGCAATAGATAGATAGATATGAACAGAGACAGATAAGATACAGAACAGATAGATAGTAGATAGATTGAACAGAGACAGATAGGATAGATAGATAGATATGAACAGAGACAGATAGATAGATAGATAGATATGAACAGAGACAGATAGATAGATAGATAGATAGAACGAGACAGATAGATAGATGATAGATAGATATGAACAGAGAAGATAGATAATAGATAGATAGATATGAACAGAGACAGATAGATAGATAGATAGATAGTATGAACAGAACAGATAGATAGATAGATAGATAGAACAGAGATAGAAGAAGATAGATAAGATTATGAACAGAGACAGATAGATAGATAGATAGATATGAACAGAGACAGATAGATAGATAGATAGATAGATAGATATGAAGCAGATGATAGATAAGATAGATAGATAGATATGAAAAACAGAGACAGATAGATAGATTAGTATAACAGAGACAGAGTAGATAGATAGATATGAACAGAGACAGATAGATAGATAGATATGAACAGAGACAGATAGATAGATAGATATGAACAGAGACAGATAGATAGATAGATATGAACACAGACAGAATAGTAGAATAGATAGAGATAGATAGACAGAGACAGATAGATAGATAGATAGATAGATAGATACAGAACAATAGATAAGATAGATAGATATGAACGAGACAGATAGATAAAATAGATAGATATGAACAGAGATAGATAGATATGAACATAGAGACAGATAGATAGATAGATCAGATAGATAGTATAGATATAAAGAGACAGAACAGATAGATAGATAGATAGATAGATATGAACAGAGACAGACAGAATAGATAGAATAGATAGATAGATATGAAAGAGAAGACAGAAGATAGATAGATAGATAGATAGATATGAACAGAGACAGATAGATAGATAGATATGAACAGAGACAGAATAGATTAGATAGATATGAACAGAGACAGATAGATAGATAGATATGAACGAGACAGATAGATAGATAGAATAGATAGATAGATACAGAGACAGATAGATAGATAGATAGATAGATAAGATATGAACAGACAGATGAGTAGATATGATACAGAGACAGATAGATAGATTAGATAGATATGAAACAGAGATAGATAGATATGAACAGAGACAGATAGAGATAGATTAGATAGATAGATATGAACAGAGACAGATAATAGATAGATATGAAACAGAGATAGATAGATAGAATATAACAGAGATAGATAGATAGATATGAACAGAGATAGATAGATAGATTATGAACAGAGACAGATAGATAGAATAGATATGAACAGAGACAGACAGATAGATAGATAGATAGATAGATAGATATGAACAGAAAACAGACGACAGATAATAGATAGATAGATAGATAGATAGATATGAACAGAGACAGACAGATAGATAGATAGATAGATAGATATGAACGAGACAGACAGATAGATAGATAGATAGATAGATATGAACAGAGACAGATAGATAGATAGATAGGTATGAACAGAGCAAGATAGATAGACAAATAGATAGGTATGAACAAAGTCAGATAGATATATAGACAGATAAACATGAAACAGACTGAATAGATTGATAGATAGATGTGAAGATAGATAGATCGGTAGATATGAAGATAGATTGATAATAGTTGTGAAGATAGATAGATATGTGAGCAGACTGAGATAGATAGACAAAGGGAGGGGAAGATAATGAACCAACTGAGATAGGTAAATTGATTGAAATAGATAACTCGAATTAAGAAGAGACTGTGATAGATAAATAAGTTGACAGTAACCGGCGGAAACGTTTAGAGGAAAAACAAAGAGTCGGCTCGTCAAAAAAACAAAAAAGACACAACAATAAAAATTAGCAGAAGAAAGAAAAAAAACAAGAAATGAAAAAGAGGAAAAAAAAGGAAAAGTTAAATGTATCTTTTTTTGCTTTTTTTGTTGTTTTCTTGTACACATGTCCGGTCATTCATCATCGGCAAAGTCTAACTGGGTCAGAGTTTTAGGATATCTCTTCTCGTTTACCCCCCCCCTTTTTTAGATGTTTCTTCTTTACCCCCCCCCCCGCAAACACACCCGTTCGTTTCGTTTCTCTTTTTTTTTTTGGTTTTGTTTTTCTTTCTTTCGTTTCAGTTTTTCTTTTTCAGTTTTTCTTTTCTCTTTCTTTTGCACCCCCTCTTCTTCCTACGCCTTTGACTCTCCCCTTTTAGATTTTTTCTTTACACCCCCACCACACCCATTCGTTTCGTTTCTCATACTTCTCTTTTTTTCTTTATTTCTTTTTCTTTTTCTTTTTTTCTTCTTTCTTTTTGTCTTTCCTCTTCTTCCTATCGCTTTCTTTCTTCACCTTTTTGTTTATCTTCTTTTTCTTCACCTACACCCGTTCATTTCGTTTCTTTTTTTCTTTTTCGTTTTTTCTTTCTATTTATTCTTTCTTTTTTCTTTTTCTTTTTTTCCTTTCTTTCTTTTTTCTTTCTTTTTCTTTATCCTTTTTTCTTTCTTTTTCTTTTTCTTTCTTTTTCTTTTTTTTCATTCTATTTTCTTTCTTTCTTTTTCTTTTTTTTTCTTTCTTTCTCCTCTCCTTCCTACCCCAGCATAGAAGCCCGGGTGTTTGAGTATCTCTCTTACTCTTTGTCCGCCATGATTAGTCAACTAGTTGGTTAAATATTCACTTAAGAAACTTTTACTTTCATTACCAAATTCCAATTTCACAAGGACCATTTTTTTAAGGAGGGTAGAGTAGATGGGCCTTTTCATTTTCCTTTTCCTTTTAAATAGATTTCTTTTCCTTTTCCCATACGCCCCCCCCCTTATTTTTTTCCTTTCGTGTACGGATGAAGAATTGTTGTTTTTGGAAATGGTTGCTCTGGTTTGCAGCGTTGTTCGTCTTTGGTTGGGAATTTCAGAAGATTTATCTGGTTTTTGGAATGTTGGCAGGGAAGAGTGTGTAGCGAGGAAGGATTAAAAGAAGGAAATGCAGAGAGAGAGAGAGAGAGAGAGAGAGAAGGGGAAGCAAAAAGAGATAGGGAGAATGAGAAAGAAAAAAAAAGGGTAAAAGAGATAAGAAAAGAAGAAAGAGAGAAATTTGAGAAAAATGGTTAGAAAGAAAGAACAGAATGAAAGAATGAAGGAAAAAATAAAAGGAAAGAAAGAAGGAATGACTAAGAACAAGAAAGAAATAATTATTTGAAAGAAAAGAAGAAGGGGAGGAATTATTGAAAGAAACTTGAAAGAAAGAAATGTTGAGCGAAGAAAGTATAGATAGATAGAAAGAATGAATGAATGAATGGGAACAAGAATACTTTGATAGAAAATATGGTTGGTTGGTTGGTTGTTTTTAACGGCATATCAACCCGTCTAGTATTATTTCATGCCAAGAGGTTAGGAAACAATTTATGTTGTATATCAATATTTACACTTTTGTAGTTAACAGTTTTAACTATATGTTAGCATCATCGGGGATTGTGTTAAGAGGGGGGGGGTACTCTAGCATGGTTTTAATCAGGTTTGTGTTTATATTTTTCTATCTCTTGAAAATGATAGAATGTCATCTATGTTGATTTTTTCAAATAGATCTTTCATATTTCTTCGTATTAAAAATGTGGTTTCCGATTAGAGCAA
Organism: Doryteuthis pealeii; assembly: GCA_023376005.1. NCBI lineage: Eukaryota > Metazoa > Mollusca > Cephalopoda > Myopsida > Loliginidae > Doryteuthis > Doryteuthis pealeii. The sequence goes on from CM042175.1 coordinate 26,169,559, forward strand.
AAGCTCCACAATCAATAAGGAAGTGTTTGACATGTTTCACACTGTGTTTGTTGTTCTTGTTTGAATATAAGGCAGTTTGACCAATAATCGTACTCGGGACACAAGTTGTTCTTTTCTCTACTTTCTAAAGACTGATCTTCAGTCTTCCTAAGTGGCTTTAATTAAGAAGAGTTTATTGTGGATGTTAGCTCATGATAAAAAAAGAGGAAAGTTCTGAAATATTAGAAAAAAGAAGAAAAGGAAAGATCTAAAATAAAAATAAAAACGTTTATAAAAGGAATGGGAAAGAAATAATAGCGTACGAGGAATTTGAAAAGAAAAAGAAAGAAATTTTTAAAAAAGGAAGAAAAATATAGAAGTTATTGTAATAAAAACAGGAGCCGAAATAAACTTATTCTTAAGTTTGTTTTTTTCTCACTTTATTTCTACTTGCCGACTTAATTCGTACCACAAATTCTCAACTTATATGCAAGACAGACGCCATTCATTTGGTCCATCCCAAAAAGGGGCGTAAGTTATATCTCTGAATTTTAGACAAACCTCTCCTCAACGAAGGAGAAGTCGTCCGTTAAGTCCGTAGATGGGAAGGGATTATTTTTTAGTCTTTAAACGACTATAGTAAATATTAATAGTTGCAAGACTTGGATAGAATTAAAAATGAAGGGAAAATTGTGATACTGTTTCATTTACGTCAAGGATTTATTGAGTTAATAACAATAATTGTTATTTGCATTGACGAAGTAATAGAGCCACAAGATGAAAATTATGTTATAATTGGTGTTTTGAATGTTAAAAACAATGTAGTGATGGGTTATTAATTGTCTCCCTTTGATTTGTTTTCTTTCAGGAGAAACCTCTGCAGTTTTGTGGCAAGGATTTTAAACCACATCCTTCAATCGATGGACAAAAGCCGATCATTGTGAAACCAATTCTGGAGAAGAGTGGTATCTACTTCACGGCTGTGGCTGTTATAAATATCAAAAATTATCTTTTGCAATTTCTTGGCACCAACACTGGATACATCTATAAAGTAAGTAAAGTTTAATTTTTTTTTTTGTTATTGCGAAAGACGATGGCGTAGTGTCCAAAAAGTTTTGTCTTGTTATTTGATTTTTTTATTGTTTTTTTTTTAACTACGTAGCCTGGGTGGGTTGATGTGGAGGATGTGCTGTTGTCCAAGCAGCTAATCCCCCCTCTCCACATTAAAGACTAATTTTTTGTTGTTGGCAACCTTCCGTCGGCGAAAGACGATGGAGTAGTGTCCAAAAAGTCTTTTTTTAACTACATAGCTTTGGAGGATGTGCTGTTACCCAAGCAGCAGATCGCCCTCTCCACACTGCTGCTGTGGTCCAAAGGAAAAGTAAGAGACCAATGCAGTTTGGCAATGGCAGTGTCGCAAGAGTTGCTGTGTAGCGCTGAAACTCAGCTTAGGGACTTCGGCTCCGGATTTGTTGTTGGGGTTTACTCCCCTAATTGATTTTTTTTACAAATTAATACAATTTCCCTGATCTGATATTTTTGTTTGCATCCTTCTGTCTGCTATTTTTTAAACTGCATCTGTGTGAGTGGCTGAACGTGCCAATTTTTGAATGGCAATCTCTGGTGCAGTGACTGCATACAAACAGTGTTGCTTGCTGGGGCCGTTGTTGTCTCTCCTTCCTTCTGGCTCTCTTTGCTGCAGCGGCTACTTTCTTCTCCGTTTCACTCCTTTTCATGCCTTATTTGACAAGATATAGATGTGTATACGTATTTACCACCCCACACGAGTAAGCAGAGTTTCAATCAAATATAAGCCCACAATTTTATTTGCTTGAAAAGAATCATAGAAGATACCAAAACACGTGTAGCACATTGTGTTTTCTATATTACTAGTTTATACTTAATTTTATGCACCTTAACAAGTTGGATTTTGGTTGACCCTTGTTTCATTTTGTCTTTCTTTTTTCAGGTGATTACTCGTGAAAATAACAAATCCGAAATAATCGATGAATTGCCAATGGATCCTGGACGTCCAATTTTGAAGCAAATGGTCTTTAGCCGGGATCACCAATACCTTTACGCAATGTCCGAGGAAAAGGTTAGAAACAGTTCACAGTTTTCATACTATCATAAGGATGTATATATATATATATATATATATATGTGTGTGTGTGTGTGTGTAATTGTTTTTGTTAATGTAGTACTTTCTGAAATTCTCCACATTTCATATGACATAGTACACACATTTTATTTTTATTGACCAATAGAAAGAGGGTATTTCTGAAATTCTCCACATTTCATATGACATAGTACACACATTTTATTTTTACTGGCCAATAGAAAGAGGTTGTAAGAACTGATATCTCTATTAATAATGGAGATTCGCTTACGTTTTTTGTCTGTAACAAAAATTATGTCACTGCTTACGTCACATTACCCAAAATCAGCATAACAGAATAAATACACTCAAAATTTGAACATGCAACATTAGATAGTCCTCATTGTTTTTTTAAAACAAGTTTTAATAAATACATGGCTGGTATTATATATTTATATATAGTTTTATTTCAATACATATTTAAAGTTTACATTTCAAATTGTTTTATTTTTTAATCCTTTAATGAATTTGATGATTTTACTTAGGGTACAAACTCGCTGACATTGAATTTTTTACTCCCACCCCTCAGGCAATATGTTTCAAAAATCTATTTTTACATCGCCCAGAGGGTGTTTTTTTTATTTTGTACTAGTGCATATAATCAGCAGCCTGTGGGTCATATTCTTAAATCTAATCAGCGCAATGAGGGTTAATTTTTGTAATCCTTTGATCATCATTTAATATTGGTAATTAAAAACGCATGTGGAGTGTTAATCTAATTAAAATAAAGGTTAACACTTTAAGTTTTTACTTAGGTTAATGGTGTACTGATTAGAGTCGCAGGAAATGGACTCATCAACCAGAGTTCAAATCCTGGATGAAGCCACATAGTGCTAATACCCTTGGAAAAGATATGAAACCAACTATTCTCCCTCCAGCTATGGGTAAATAGTAGAGCAGACTGGTCTCTTTAACCTTGGTTAGGCAACCAGTCTAGGAGAGGGAAAACTCTGAATTCAAACCTCTTAACATCTCCGCTTGGGGTGGTCACTATTAGAATAGGCTCAGTCCTATTTAGTGATCTATTTCATTTAAAAAAATATATAATAATCAAACTAAAGAAATAGATTGGGAAAAAAATTGGCGGGTACTCACTCACAGTAGCTCTCTCCAGCTTTGTTTCATAAAGATATGGAAATTAGTACATTAATTAATTAAATATTGAGGCTACAAATTTTCATTTTCAAATTTCTCTTTATTCCGTTTTTACTTTTGAGATGCCTGAGTTAGAAGGTTCTCACTATATTCAATTGTATTGCAAGTAGAATCTACTTCAGTCTACATAAATCACTACATGGCGCTGCAAACAGGATTTTGATTGGCTGGTGGTTTTACTGTGGATATTTTTATCCATAAATAGTGAAAACTTAACTGTGTCCTGTCAGTTGCTACAGAGTGTATTCAGTTACGCTCTCTCTTTTTTTTTTTGTCTGGTGACTGGATGTTAGTCACAGCCTTTCTATAAAGGTGAGTATGATGTTCAATATACAGTTCTCTGTATTAGATCTTTGACAACTTACATGTTAGTGGTTTAACTTTTTACCCCTGAAATGTAAAATAAATGAATTTATTTATCTATTATTTTCAAAGGCTTTTTATTATCATTATTTTTTTTTTTTTTAAGCTTTCAAAACAATATTAGCATTTTGAATTTTTACAACAATTTTCTTTCTTTTCCTTCTAGGTGACCATGATAAATTTCCAAGACTGCAGTTCAAAAAAATCTTGTAAAGAATGTGTTGCTGATAATGACCCATTTTGTGGTTGGTGTGTCATGGAAAGAAGGTGAGCTACTTCTGGTTTTTGTTTTGGAGTGGGGTAACCCCTAAGAAGTGGCAATTAATTGTCTGAATTTTTAACATTTAGGTTTGAGTGGCACAAGGCCAGAAGTATGGGGCAGCCAGTAAGAATTGGATTCACTAACAATCTTCTGCTGCCGCCCTGTCGGTGGGGCATTAGAATGCACCGACTGCACCTCCACAGAGGGATAAGACTCCCCCAATGGCGCCACCTGTTGGCCATGGGTGGCGACCTGTGGTGCTTAAGGATAGAACCCAGGTGGCTGAGCAGTTCATGACTTGCAATACTCCACTTTGGCCCTATCTTGGGCTAGACGGGCAGTCAGAGAGGCCCACTCCGATCAATCCACTGGTCACGTCAAGCCCTAGCACTTATATGATTGCCCCAACCCTATTACACTTATGGCAAACCCCAACCCCATTTTATCATATGGGTGCTAGAAGGTAGTGGCTGAGGGTCTACATGTCCTGGGAATGACATTAAACTCTATCTGATGGTGAGGTTCCAGTTTTGGAGGTTTGGGGAATGTGAAGCACCCCTTCATTACCATTGCCCCCTGGTCCACTCTGACCCAGAGTGGTAGTACCTGTAAGGGTCCCATCTATGAGTTAAATAGAAAAACATGAGTTTATAAACAAAATTGTATTATACATTAAGAATGAATTTATTTCACAACTTTGTCGACCCACTGAGGTTGATATGCCGTAAAACAAAACAAACTAAACTAAACCAAACAATCTTCTGCTAATCTAGCTCACCAACCGTTACACTACATGAGGTAACCTATAAAACAACTAGTCTATATGATCCCAAGCGCGTGGTGTAATGATCATGTGAAATGGATTCGTCGCCCCGAATTCAAATCCTGGATCTGGTAATTGCATTTCACTTAGTGCTAATACCTTTGGGAAAGGTATGAATCCTACTTTCCCTCCAGCTATGGGTAAATAGTAGGGCAGACTGGGCTCTTTAACCTTGGTTAGGTAACTGGTCTAAGAGAAGGAAAACTTTGAATTCAAACCTGCTGAACTCCGCTTAAGAAATTGACCTTGTGTCGCATCCAACTCGCGTGGAGGGGTTGGTAAATATATATATGATCCCATGATTTTTGTTCTCCTATTATAAAGAGATGTATAAATGCAAACTAGTAAATTTAGACCTCTATGCTTTTGTTACATAATTCGTGGGTTGCCTATGAATTATGACTGTAGTGTAGTAGAATTTAAATAACAGTATTTGTAAATGGAAAATTACCATTGAATCATAGAATGACCGTTATAGAAGTGATTGACAACAGTTCACCTTTCACTGACCTAGTCGCTGATTTCTGAGAGTTTCCACTGTACTAATCAGATTTTTTTCCTCTCCTTTTTTTTTTTACAGCTGCGTCCGTAAAGATAAATGTCCTTCATCTAAAATGCATCCCCATTGGGTGTCTGCAACATCTGGAACTTGTCTGCAAATGGTTGATGTTCTACCGGATAAACTCAGTCTGGAAAACATCAAATCAGATAAAGGATTTGATCAGGTGCGTAAGCAACAAATACTGACAGTTTGCGTTTGAGTAGTGCACTGTGTAATTATTACATATGAAAGTCTGTAACCAAAAATATAGTTGCACTTTTTCTCTTTCTTTTGGTGCAATTCAAAGTTGATAAAGCCATATTGTCCTCATAATTGTAAAATTATTTGTATTCAATAGGAATACTTGATATCATATAGCTGTGTGCAAACAAATGGTTATTAATAACTAATTACTTGAAACCATAGAACTGTAAATTATTTGTATTCAATAGGAATACTTGATATCATATAACAATAAATCATTAATATAACTTATTTGTATTAGATAGAAATACTTGAAATCATATAACTGTGTGGAAACAAATGGTTATCAATAATTAACTACTTGAAATTATATAATTATTTGTATTAGATAAGAATACTTGAAACCATACAAATGTGTACAAATTATTTGTATTAGATAAGAATACTTGAAACCATACAAATGTGTACAAATTATTAGTATTAGATAAGAATACTTGAAACCATATAACTGTTTGCAAATTATTTGTATTAGATAGGAATACTTGATATCATAACTGTGTGCAAAAAACTCTTAGAAACCAACTGCACAAAAAACATATAAATGTACAATGAATGCAATTCTCTAACCTCTAGGCATAGGTTTCTGTAATAATTAACCAAAGAAAGTTTATTCACATAACAAAAAAAACCCATATGGATATTGGTGTTGGGTTAATACAGTTCTAAGTGACAGTTGTCTCTAGGCTGCAGGTTCAATCCTGGTCAAGGGCGACATTAACATAGAATAATAATTAACATAGCTTAACACCTGTACCCCAGCTATGGTTAGCGGAATGAGAACAGTCAACCCTGGTGGATTGAATAAAGAGTTTGGTTCAAAGTTCTGTGATGGCTCCTGATTATGACAAGAAGGTTTCCAAGTTCGAAAAGAAGGTTGCCTGGTTTGAGAAGGTTCTCGAGTCTGACAAGAAATTCCTGAAGAAGGCCAGAGAGCACATCAGCCGAAACATTATACAAATAACAATAAAGATGAGAACAATAGTCTGAATAATCCAAACAATATTTAAAAAGAAGTTTTGAATTCAGTTTATGTTTCACTTAAATGAAAAGAGAGAAAAAAATAAATCTGACTAAGTTTACTGGTAACCAACCAAGGCCTCTACTAAGTAAAGGCCTGGACAGCATGTAAATAGTTAATATCACTTTTTTATTTCTCTGAATTTTTGGGATGAGACTTGATGATTAGTATTATTTGGATTATTCGGACTATTATCCTCATCTTTATTGTTTTCTGTGCAATGTTTTGGCTGATGTGCCCTCCGGCCTTCTTCATATATTTCTTGTCAGACTCAGGAGCCTTCTCAAACTCAGGAACCTTCTTTTTGAACTCGGGAACCTTCTTGACGTAATCGAGAGCCACACAGAATTTTTAACCTAACCCTTTATTCAGTCCATGGGGGTATCCCAATTATGACAAGAAGGTTTCTGAGTTCTAAAAGAAGGTTCCCGAGTTCAACAAGAAATACCCGAAGAAGGATGGAGGGCACATTGGCCAAAACGTTATACAAATAACAATAAAGATGAGGACAATAGTCCGAATAATCCAAATAATATAAAATTGAAAAGGGAGAGAAGAATGAATCTGAACAACTTTATTGGTAACCAGCCAAGTCCTCTACTAAGTAAAGGCCTGGAAGGCATGTAAATGGTTAATATCATTTTTTTTTCTTCTCTTTCTGTAGGTGCAATTCAAAGTCGAGAAAGTCAAGCTGTCCTCATCGATGCTAAAGAACATTGGGTGTGTCTTCTCATCCGACAACGCTTTAGAAGAGACTCAAGCCTCTATGCAACAGGATATTATCATTTGTCCACTGCCAAATCACAAGAACCTTCCGGAAATACCAAACGGTGAGGGTGAGTTTGAAATCCTATCACTAACCCCCCCCACTCAGTCCCCCCCATGACTTACTCAACTAATCATAGCCAAATAGCCCCACCCATCTAATTTCACAGGGTGGACAATCTACAACTTCCTTAAATTAAATTTATCACCACACTGCCCGCCCCTCAAAAAATGCTATACATATCGATCTATTAATTTCATGCTAGTCATATCTGTCTGTCTGTCTGTCTAGCTAGTAATTTGGGTAATTTTCGCCTCATATCTATCTATCTTACTTTGTGTATCTGTCTCTCTGTATGTATTTCTGTCTCTGTCTATTCATACATATATACATTATCATATCTATCTTACTCTGTTCATATCTGTCTATCTATCTATCTATCTCAGTCACTTTAGAGATATTGATCTGATTATCGCATACTAGTTATTTAGCTAGCTATTTAGGTAGCTTTTACTTATATCTATATATCTACCTATCTCCATTCGAATTCATCTATCTTTGTATATATGTATGTATGTATGTATGAATGTATTTCTCTCTATGTATACCTATCTATCCTTTTGTCATAAGCTAGCCATATCTATCTGTTCATATCTATCTCACTCTGTTCATAACTATCTATCTATCTATCTATGTTCATATCAATCTATCTATTTATCTATCTATCTGCTCATATCTATCTATCTATCTCCGTTCATATCTATCTATCTATCTCCGTTCATATCTATCTATCTATCTCCGTTCATATCTATCTATCTAATCTATCTATCTATCTATCTATCTCTGTTCATATCTATCTATCTATCTATCTCTGTTCATATCTATCTATCTATCTATCTCTGTTCATATCTATCTATCTATCTATCTATCTCTGTTCATATCTATCTATCTATCTATCTATCTATCTCTGTTCATATCTATCTATCTATCTATCTATCTATCTCTGTTCATATCTATCTCTGTTCATATCTATCTATCTATCTGCTCAATCTATCTATCTATCTCTGCTCATATATCTATCTCTATCTATGTTCATATCAATCTATCTATCTATCTATTTATCTATCTATCTCAGTCAGTTCATGTCTATTTTACTCTGTTCATATTTATCTACCTATCTCAATTAGTTCATATCTATCTTACTGTTCATATCTATCTATTTATCTATCTCTGTTCATATGTAACTATCTCAATCAGTTCATATCTACCTTACTGTTCGTATCTATCTATCCATCTATCTTTGTTCATAATACCCATCTACCTGTCTATCTCTGTTCATATCTCTCTATCTCTGTTCAAATCTATCTATCTCTGTTCATATCTCTCTATCTATCTCTGTTCATATCTCTCTATCTATCTCTGTTCAAATCTATCTATCTCTGTTCATATCTCTCTATCTATCTGTTCACATCTATGTATCTCACTTTGTTCATATCTATGTCTTTATGTATCTGTCTGTCTGTCTATATATATTTCTGTCCAAGCCTATTTATATCAATCTATCTATCCAAATGCCCCACATCCCCAAAGGTGATGGATTTAACATTTTCGTTCCACCATTATAAAAACCCTCCATTTTCTCCTTTTTTTTTTAACCCTTTTTCTTAAAATCCTCAAATGGATTATATTCCCAGGCACATGTTAAGTGACCCCCGGCCACAAACTAGCGCCTACCCCTGTCATCTTAAAAGGATAGGGTCAGGTCCATTTGCCTGATGCCTGAGGTGCACCTATAGAGGAATGCTCAAAGAGCTAAACTACGGTCTCTGTTTAAAAATATAAAAACGATCTTGTGCTATAACTTGCCTATAGTGGCAAAACATGGTATATACATATATAGATGGAAGCGCAGGGTCTAATGGTTAAAGTCATAGGAAATGGACTTGCCGACCAGAGTTCAATTCCTGGATGAAGCTGTTTGCATTTCACATTGCGCTAATACCCTTGAAAAAGGTATGAATCCAATTCTCCCTCAGCTATGGATAAATAGTAGGGCAGATTGGGCTCTTTTACCATAGCTATGTAACCAATCTAGGAGAAGGAAAACTCTGAATTCAAACCTGTTAAATTCTGCTTAAGAAATTGACCATGTGTCGTATCCTGCTGGTACGGAGGGTTGGTGGTATATATATATATATATAATATAATATAATATATATATATATATGTGTTGTGAGGCAATTGAGGTAAGGAGTCTGTGCAGCACCAATAATCCATTAATGCTCTCGGGAAAGGTATGAAGTCCCCTCTTCTCCCTCTAACTAAAGGTAAAATAGTAGGGCGGACATGGCTCTCTAGCCTTTGTGGGGAACCAGTGTAGGAGAAGGACAGCTGTGAATTCAAATTCAGATAGGTGTGGAACTAGCAAATACATCCTATTTGGTGTTGAAATCACAGCACCTTCACTAATAGAGTTGGGTTATGGCCCTATACTTCCCAACAGTCATCATTGTACGAAATGAAATCGGCAACCCGAGATCAAATCCTGGATGAGACTGTTTCTATTTAACTTCACACTAATGCCCTTGGGAAAGGCTTGAACCCATCTCTTCTCCCTCCAGCTATGGGTAAATAGTAGGACAGACTGGGTTCTTTAGCCTCTATTAGGCAACCAGTCTAGGAGAAGGAAAACTCTGAATTCAAACCAGCTTTACTCCGCTTAAAATTGATATTGTGTCACATCCTGCCTGTGGCGGAGGGGTTGGGTAAATACACATACTTCACAAGGAAATTACAGGATATAGTAGTAGTACTGTACTCCAAGTAAGTGGGCTTCCTTCCTAGAAGATCAGCATGTGGAGACGAGGCTTGACACCAACGCGATGGCACCAATATGAACTATCGCTTCGGCGCATCAAGGCAGTGATGATTTTGTGTTTTCTTTTATCTGAAGTAAAACTGGAAAAATATTCTCATTGTTATTTAGTAAGTATAAAAAAATATCCAAAATTGTTTGTATGTCTGTGTCCTGTCTGTGTCTTTGTGTACAGGTTTGTGTAAATCTTGTTATAAGGAGATTATCTGTCTGTCTGTCTGTAAGAGAAACACATCACCACTGATGTCACAATCCCATAGTTATTTCATTTTATTCTCAACAATTATTAAATAATCATTAATTAAGCTTAATTAGCATCTTATTTATTACAATGTCCATTAAACTCTTGCTGGGTTAGATTTACCTCAAACAGCTAATGTTATTAATGCATTTAAAATCCTGTAATGTGAGTTATATATCACTAAGTAATAAAAGGTTTACATGAGTATATAATGTATAATTACATACTGGGTTTGATCTTGTTATAATGGAGATTATGTGTCTGTCTGTCTGTCTAAGAGAAACTACATCACAACTGATGTCACAATCCCATTAGTTATTCATTTTATTCTCAACATTATTAAATAATCATTATTTAAGCTATTAAGCTAAATAATGATTATTTTAATAATTGTTGAGAATAAAATGAATCTTATTTATTAACAATGTCCCATTAAACTCTTGCTGGTTTAGATTACCTCAAAACAGCTAATGTTATTAATATTCGCAGATTAAAATTCCTGTAATGTGAGAGTTATATATCAATAAGTAATAAAGGTTTCATATATAAGTATTGATGAATTTACATACTGGGTTTGATAAATAATGTACTTGGGTTAACAGATTTTCTAATATTTTTCTCAAATGATAATTTGAAATATTATATCCCTTTGTGATGATTTTTATATATAAATCATTTTAAAATAAGAAGTAAAGACAAACATCGGAAAGGACAATGGCTTGTTTTCTCAAAAATTACAGTTAGCGTCGAATAGATGATGGGTCACGAGAATGGATGGCCAAAATGACAAATAGGAGTAAAAGAATGAGGTCATTGAATCCGGACAATCCATGCAAAGATAAAGTTCTCAATTTCTAAATGTCATTATATATATTATTATAGGAGCTGTATCCTAATTGATCGTTTATGTTCAGATATATATATATAATAATATATCATATAGTATATATTATATATATATATATGTTTCTTGTTGCCCCTGATGAGCTACTAAGCCAAAACTGTTGTCGATTAGGTTTAACTCTATTATATTGCTCTACTAGCTAGTTGAGCACTTTAACTTTTTAGCTGAGATAATTTCTAAGTCAGTTTATTTTCTTTTGTCATATATGAGAGTGGGTGGGATTGATTATTTGTTATATTGCCTTGGCCAAAGTATCTGATACGTGATTAACTGAGTTATTTTTGTTATGGTACGAGCCACGTCTGGTCTTTCGCTTTTTTCATTTTTCCGTTAGGTGAAATTTGGGTAGAGTATAATATAAGTTACATCACGGGATTTGCTTGTGTTTATTGTTTCTTAGTACTCACAAGGGTTACCAATAGTTTGGTAATAATCATAATAATATAATATATAAATAAATTAATAAAGAAAGAAAAATTTATATATATCATAGGTATATATATGGATATATAAAATTATGTGTGTGATGGTGGCTACGCTAGGAGAATTTAACAGTGTGTGCAAGCCAGTTATAGTACGGATTTTTTAACACTTTGTAAAGATTAAAGATTATTTCCTCTGGTTCTTCTTAGAGGAATGGTTGAAAGCACGTACAGTGGGCACTTTTTTTTTTTTCATGGATAAATTGCCTTCGAACTTTTGGGTAATCATGGTTCAGTATTTTTTAATCTATCACTGTTCCTCCAAAAAAGAAAAAAAAAAAGAATAAAAATTTCACATGTAAAATATTCTCATTGAAGACTTTCTTTTATTTCTTTCAGATAGGTAAGATATGAACGTTAGAGTTTCTCGTTGTGATTGGTCAGATCTTATTTTGTTAAACAGAAGTGTTTATATAAAGTTTTTGACTGCAAGATTCGACCCACGTAATATGTCATTTTTATTTGTGATCTCCACTGATAAAGTTAAAGCTATCAATTTTTTCAAGCTGTAGCTGTGTGGTGCTGCTGTATGGCTGCACCACTTGGACCCATAAAGTGCCTAGAAATAACTGGGAGTTGTACAAGAATACTACATGCGCTCTTGTAACTCTTAACATCCTGTTGAGAAATTTTCTAAGTCCAGAGCCCCATTCATCTAAGGAATTTATAAAAAAATGGCTCTTTTCGTTTAAAGTTATCTGTGTTTCCTATAAACGGAATCAAAAAATGCTAAATATGTTATAATTATTAAATTTAACCAGGCTATCATTTTGGGATTAGATTTATATCCGGATAAGACAAAATGGGTTACTTCTGGCCGGTTGCGGTAACTGAGGTGGTATAGGATGTTAAGAGTTTAAACAATTGTGGAAACTATACCCCACAAAGCAGTCTGGCACAGTCCACTTCCCCACATCACACAGACCATGACGAGTGAGACATAACAATGACTAATTGCTAGGGGAGAACAAGGGTACTCCATTAAACATGATATTTGCCCCATGGAAACTCATACATGGGACATCGTCAGTGTGGTCCAGTCCCAGCAAAGGGTGACATTGACCAGCTCTGTGTATCGCCATTCTGAAGCTCGTCTGCAGGCGATGAGACATGCTCATCGGTGTTCGTGTATGTGTGCCAAGATATGAGTCGGAAACAGTCGAGGTAGTAGGTGGCAGAGCGTTGCAGTATTGTATGGATGATAGTACTCACACGAAGCCGGCAGGAGTCAGCTCGTGATCCGTGAGTATGATTTCCTAAGCGGCTGGTGGGGCTACTATGAGGTCTGCACATATGGAACAGTATTCATGGAGCTTTCATGAAAAGTCCTCGTGGGTCACGAATGTGAAACGAGCAAATGAAGTAAAGGGCAGGTACTTCTATTTTATACTATGAGTGAATAACCAAGGGGCCAGATTGAATCTCTGTTTATATCTACCAAGACGCACCCTAGAGTCTGCCTCAGGCCGGCCACTCGCAGAGAGGTTGCGCGACCAAGACAGGTAGAGATCAAGAGATTGGAGGGTTTTTTTTTAAAATAAGTTTTTTTTAAACTGAGTTTTAGAAAGAAAAAAGAAATTGAATATCAATAAGAAATGAATAAAATCAAGCATTTCTTCAACAGCGTAACACATAATCCAAGGAACATTTGGGGAGCACGTTTGAAGGTGTCGGTCCAGCATTTTGGATCATCGGCAGTTTGGGGCCTCTCTGGTAATTACGGTTTGAAGTCCTGTAGAAGCTAGCCTTTTAAGACATTTTTTGTGTTAAAAATTTAAATTTCTAGACTACGCAGCTCTTTAATGGTAATTCAAGTTGTCTAAACAGGAGTTCTCAACTTTTAAAGTCCACAGACCCTACAAAATTTGATGACCATATCATAACCCTCCTTATTATCCCAGTCCACTTGGAAGTTTTTTTCCATTAAAGTGTTGATTTTGTGTTTATATTTTCCAGTTACAAGAGCAATAATTTTTTCTGTGTGGAAAGCTTCTGGAAAATTTCAATTTATATCTATATATATGGAGAAAATGTAGAATCAAACACGGGATTGTTATAATTTTATTAGTCGATGTTGCAAACATTTCGTTTACAAAAGGAAATCTTCTTCAGGACAATTGAATATTATAAGAAAAGATTTATGTGAATAAAAGACACATCGTCATCTTTTTTCAAACATAAATTCGTTTTTCCTTAAATAATTTCAAGTCGCGAAGAAGGTTTCCTTTGTAACCGAAAATGTTTGAACATCGACTAAATAAATTTCCCGTCCATCACTTACTACAATCCCATTTTGTTTATTTTGTTATCACCAGTAATGTCTGATTTAATTTCTCATATTCTTCCATTTAAATATTTTATATTTAATGAAGCTAGTCCTTTGTGAATCCGGGATTTTTCCGTAAGCATAGTCCTGCATCTCTATATGACTCCTAGGTAATTGGTATCCACGGAATCCCTTGAAATTTTAATTGTATCGAATGTAGTGTTTGATGATCTTTTTATACCATTAATCCAATAAAAGAAATTTGTTCATGCTTTTGTCACGTACTTCACCAATGTAATGTTTGAATATAGAAATTTGATTTAAAACAATAAAATGTGTCTTTTCAGCTTCTCGACCAATTAGGTGCACAAAATGTACAAGAGTGAATTTTTACTGTCAGTGGTGCCTCTTAAAGACGGGGACTGTGTTTGATTTTCAAGAGTTCGTGTACAGACACCAACAATGCACAATCAGGCAGTAAAGTATTTTTTTACTTTTAATGAAGAGAGAGAGTTCCTAAGAGTGAAATTTTTGGTTTATTATAAAATTTTTCTATATGTGCCTCTGAAGAATGACAGAAAACAAAAAAATACTTTTAATATTTCATTAACAACATACGGTGCAGAGCGTTCGGAATCTAGAACACAGGTTCCTAGTTCGATACCAGGTCCCGCCAACTCAGCGTATGCACGTAGCACAGGGATCTGTGCGGGTAAAGTAAGGAGCTGATGGTAGGTGTGGCGCTCCACCTCAATGCTAAAAAAAAACAATCTCCTGGTCTGCGGCTCTTGAAAAGGGGATGACTCCCTCGCTGACTGCTGATACCGACTTTAGGCCGCCCCGACGACTTTAACTTTTTACTTTACTTATGGATTGGATTTTAATATTTCATGTTTATTTCAGTTCATAATTAATTTATACTATATATATAGTAAAATGTTTTAGTCAAGAGAATCCTACTCGAGTTTCACATTGTGGATCTTTTCAGGGTTAACTGCAATGAATAGAATTAAGAAAAAAGTGCTTTTGTCTTAACTTAAGAAATAATGATTTCCATAATATGATGGCATGGTTAATTGCATACTGGTTTTAACAAAACCAAGGTTTAATAAATAATATTCCTTTGAGTAGCTTATGTTATTGTTTTATTCTCCAATGTATTAAAATCAATCCTAATGAATTATAATTTATATAGAAACTAAATTAAGTATAATAATAAGTGTAATCTTTTTATGTGTTCTTAATTTAATTTTATAGTTCTTCTAATTTAATTATAGTAAAATTTAAGATACTTGATGCCGCGAGGGCACATTGATTTCTTGCTTGTGTTATATATAAAATTATATAATATATATATATTTGTGTGTAGTGTTGCGTAATGTTCCCCTTCAAAAAGCCATTTGAACAGTAGTACAATTAAATGTTATGTGCTTCTTTTTTCAGCCACAAACTGATGTCCGTATTAGCAAACGGGACAAGGCACCTCGTCTGTCAATCCATCTTCGGATATTGTCGTCAATTCGGCCAGAAGAAGCAGTGAAAGTCAATAGTACTCAAGGTGGAAGTAAGTGAAGAAAATGGAAATCTAAAAGAAAGAATAAATTTTTTTTGTTCTGAGCACGAGAGTTTCCTTTTGTGTCTCATTTCTCCCTTTCTTAATATTTTGTTTTTGTTTCAATGAAAGTATTCCACTGCAGCTTTGGATGTGTACAGTTACTTATAATTGATCAGCTCTGTGCAGACAACTAGATCCGTCTAGAGGACCTGCCAATAGAGATGTATTGGAAATGTGAAAATCCACATGATTCTTTTTTTATTAATAGGCTGGTGAGTTTTAGTTGTACTCATTGCCTTAATTTATTATAAATTTAGTTATTATTATTATGTATTAGTGGAACCCGGTAGAATTTTTCACAAACTGGAAAACAAAAATCAAGAGGAGCTATTTAAGCAGAAACATGATTGCATTTATTACATAATAAATACCTATCAAAATTACCAAAATAAATCTTCCATAATTCACATTTTATATTACAAATTAAACAAACTGTAACTTCTTTAATTTTTTTATTTTTAATTTTATTTTAATTTTAGCGTTGGGAATGTTAAGCAACGCAAGACCATTTGGAATGTTTCATTTTTAACAATTGGTGTGAAATGAAATGGGTAAGCAGAATAGAAATCTGTGATTAAAGCAACCACCAGATAATCTGTATCAATTTTGTGCACCTGGACTTGGACAATTTGACGGTGTCATTTTTAAACCAGAGGGTGTTGGCAGGATGATAATGGATGGAAGATTTTAGGAACAAGCGTATTGATATTATTATCATTATTATCCCAGAATGCTCTACATATAGAGCAGCCCTTCCATCATAGTTTTAAGGAAAAGAACCTGGCACTTTTCATACCTTCACCATTATATATAGTGACATATATAAGACTGATTTTAGACATGGACATTATGATGATGTTATGCCCCCCCACCCGTTACATTCTCTAAAAAAAGGATACTAATGCCTGTTATTAGTGTCACACAAACACTTCTTATCTATATATTAAGAACAATAACTGAAAGGCGAGGTGTAATGGTTAATTGTCATTAGAAATGGACACAGTAAGACAAGTTCAAATCCTTGAATAAGGCTGTGTTGAATTCATATCATCTTACCGCTTATGAAAGGTATAAATTTCAAATCTATTTCCCTCCCAGCTATGGGTAAATAGGTAGACTGGCTCTTTTAACCTTGGTATGGGAATTCGGTCTAGGAGAAGAAAATTCTGAAAACCTCTTAACTATGCTAAGGTCAGTTTAGCTCAGTCATTAGAGCATCTGACTAGGAAACCACAAAGTTGCAGGTTTCGATACC
>CM042175.1:26186625-26246625 GCA_023376005.1 Doryteuthis pealeii
GCCATGCTACCTCAGTAGAATTAGCCTAACCAGTTATGTAGAACACCTACCAAGTCTGGATTCTCAGAAACAGATTTAACTTGCAACACTGCTGAATACTGGTCACTCAACACAAATTTCCAATATATATTATATATATATATATATATATATATATATAATACCTGATAGACAGAAAAGGGTAGGAGGGGAGAATGTATTTAGCCAACCCCTCCGGTATGGGCAGGATATTAAACATGGTCAATTTGGATATTTGGCTGTTTGGTTGGTTTTAACGGCATGTCAACCCATCTAGGTTTTTTATGCCCAGAGTGAAAGGATTTCCGATCATTGTACATTTATATTTATGTTTGTTTTTTTTTTGTACTAGCACTCCGACTCAGTGTGAACCTGGGAGTAATGGCAATGAAGGGTTACCCCCACACTCCCCAGAGCATCAGATGCAGTTTAGTGTTATACCAGGATTACCCCTTTTTTATCGAGAGTCTTACCTCTCTGGGGGAATACTGCCTGTGTATTCTAAGCCTCACAAACAGGGCGGTTTTTTAAGCGGAGTACAGCTAGTCTGAATCCAAGATGGGTTGCCGTATCAATGCTAAAGAATCCAGAATGCACTATTATCTATCCATTGGAGAAGAGATGGGTTCATGCCTTTCCAAAATCTTGGATACATTTACTGAGAACTTCAACACACTTATGGCCCATTTCTGGCGGTCAGACCAGGGAACGGGGGTGGGGATGGATTTTGATATATACGAGTTGGCTCTGAACCTAAAGACAGACTAAGAACGATGTTCCATTGGGCAGTTGATTCCGGGCTGGATAGATTGGAAATAAGCAAAGACCCCACGTCATATAAAGCCAATCGGACTTTGTAGTTAATGCTAGTAGTCGGACTTGTTGTTAAAAAGAACTTTCTTTTGCCAGAAGACGACATCAAATTAAGTGCGCTCTATTCTACTCGGATTAAAATGTCACACCTTCCTCCTCTATTAGTATCCTATCATCAATTTCTTGTGCATTTTCCTTTTTCTTGCGGATCTGTCTCCAGATCGTACCTTCGAACCGGCCAGCACAGAATACTACAACGTGGGGTCAATATCATTGTGCAACGAAGGTACACGAGTTTCAGAGGCGGGTATTCTCACAAACTTCCAATAGCACGAAATTTATCAACCAAACTTTATGAGAAATGAGAGACTGGGGAAATTTCACATTAAATTTAACTCTTACACGAAATACATCCGTATTTGGTAATGGCACAACAGACCCAATACAAAAGAACGGATGCTCGAATGAGGATATCGCATGATACAAGGATCTCAGCAGCTCGTTGAAATATACGTGCTCTTAAATTCTTTATGAAATAACCTGTATATACTAGGTAAATGTCTTAGCTTAGTTTCACATAATGCCAGTAGTATAGGGCACTCAGTGAGAATCAAACTCACTCTGCTAGCCTCACTTACTACAAAGCCAGTAGTATGGGACACCCAGTGAGAATCAAAATCACTTACAATAGTCTGCTAGTCTTACTTGCTAACCATTATACCATGTGAAGCACATAAGTAGACTTACTTATATAGATTGATACTAAAATAGATATCCATAGAAATACTAATGTGTTATATATATATATATATATATATATATATGTGTGTGAACAGAAATAAATATGAATAGACTTCTATATTACCATACTTATAGGAACATACATACATTCATACATACTTAGATGCAAACACACACACACACACATTATATATATATATATATATATATATATATATTTATATATATGCAGACTTAAATGTGTGCGTGTACATATTTTTTTACTTACATTTCTTTCGTCCACTCCTTTCTTTTTATCTTTGCCGCCCGGACGTCTCTCTCTCTCTCTCTCTCTCTCTCTCTCTCTCTCTCTCACTCTTCCTACCCGTCATATACCAAGAGTTTTTCCCCAGTACACAACACCCGTCTTTCCCCTTTTTTTTCTAACTACATCATCGTACTTCTTCTAATGTCGATAAAATTGAAAAAACACGACCCTATTGCTTTAACGCCCCCCCCCTTCTCCATCCCGTTACCCATCTCTTTCCGTACCTTTTCCACCCGGAACCTCTTACCTCACCTTTCCTGTCTACCCGTCCTGTTCCACACCGGCTGCTAAGAAGGGTGCAATAAAACAGATGGTAGATTTGGGCTTGTTCGCTTTTCAGAAAACAAAATCCACCCCTACCTTTTGAAAGGTGTGTATTTGTATCTACCCATGCACCTGTATATATGTCTATATGTATGTATGTACCCACATATATATTGTTGGTGCCACATACAGTCACACCACACACTCACACATATATTTACATATATATAGTATGGTATATTTATTAGTAAAAAGTGCTCAATATCTGTGAGCATATATCTAAGTGGCAGAACTTGCACAACGGTCGAAAATTAAAACGGAAAGTTTTTTGGAGGTCCCCATAACAGTTTAAACTATGAATTAAACTTTTTGCGAATTGGGTTACGGTTTAGGGGTTTGGGGATTAAGGTTGTTTTTAATTACGTATTGCTCAAAAAACTAAAATTACTATACATTTAATTAACCATTGAAATTAATTATTGAACCCAACGGTAGACACATTAGTCTCAGTTGTTTGGGTAGTATTGCAATGTATAATTTCAATTAAACTTGGTTTAAAAAAAATATTTTTCAACATTAAATGTATAGTAATTTGTTTTTTTTTAATTGTTGTTTTCATTTTAGCAATACGTAATAAAATAACAACAACCTTAATCCCCAAACCCAATTCGCAAAAAGTTCATTCATAGACTGTAGTTAAACTGTCAACTCTTTTATCGGCTGACTTCTAATTTAGGTCGGAAAATTAAAACGGAGTTTTTTGGTAGTCCCCAATGACAGTTTAACTACAGTCTATGAATTAACATTTTGCGAATTGGGTTACGTTTATAGGGGATTAATGTTGTTTTTAAATACGTATTGCTTAAAAAAATAAACAACAAAAAAACCAAATTACTAACCATTGAAAATTAATTATTGAATCTATTATTGAGACAGTTGTTTGTGTTAGTATTGCAATGTATAATTTCAATTAAACTTAGTTTAAAAAAAATATTTTTCAACATTAAATGTATAGTAATTTGGGTTTTTGTTGTTTTTTAAAGCATTACGTAATTAAAAACAACCTTAATCCTCTAAAACCGTAACCCAATTCGCAAAATGTTAATTCATAGACTGTAGTTAAACTGTCATTGGGGATCACCTAAAAACTTTCCGTTTTAATTTTCCGACCTAAATCAGAAGTCAGCCCTTTTATCATATATGTACTAGAAGGTGGTAGCTGAGGGTCTAAATGTCCTGGAACTTCACCATCAGATAGAGTTTAACATGACATTAAGCTATCTGATGGTGAAGTTCCAATTATGGAGCTCTGGGGAATGTGGAGTACCACTTCATCACCATTGTTCCCAGATCTCTTCTGACCCCCAGTAATAGTACCTGTTAGGGTCCGTCTATGGGTTAAATAGATTTTTTTAAATGAGTAATAAAATGTGTTTTAAAAATGTTTAAAAAATTAAGTACCCACCAAGAATAAATAAAATAAAAATGTCTTCGGCATACAATAACCCAAATGAGTTGACGTGCCGTAAAACCCAATCAACCAACCATATACACAATGTGTCACAAAACTATGATTAACCAAATAAATAAATCTATTATAGAGTACATTTCTTATTATACTGTTATAAGAGGTAAAGTTCTTATAATATGTTGGAAGGCTCAGAGTAACCTTCCAACGTGGGTACATGTGTGTACATAAAATACTCTGACAAAGAAGTTATAAGATAATAACAAACATAGACTTTAATTCGTGAGCACGCGAGAAATACATTCAAGACAGGAATACATATACTCATTACAAGGTACAAGATAGATATACAGAACAGATACATAAATATGTATAAAGAAAATAGGACTTTGTCCTAAAGAAGTGATATAGACTTTCTGCAGGAATATCACTTACTGATTACTTAAGGATAAAAGGCACAAGCGCCTAAATCATGTGCCGGTCCCAGAAGAAGAGAGATTAGAATTTCCCGAGCTCCCACTTAAATACTCTAGCCCTCGACTGGCGAAAACCTGGTAGCAAGAGAAGACTCTTCTGGACCCCACATCGATCTAACAGGGACAGACAATTGTTACACTGTTATATATGAGGTTATTCCCTTCACCCGAACCACGCCCTGCACTCTTAGTTGGGGCTGTAGAATATGCCAACTGCACTTCTGTAGAGCGATAATACTCAATGGATGCCACCTGTTGCCCGTGGATGGCGACCCATAATGTCTGAGGACAGGATTGTAGTAGATGGCGGTCCGTGAACCGGATACTAAGTAGTCCCGTGACATGTAATACACCACGTCGACTATTCACTTGGGCTAGACGGGTAAGTTAGAGGCTCGACCCGATTAACCGTCTGGTCAAATACCCAACCCATTTTATCACATAGGTGCATATTGGTGCTACATGGCAGTGGGTGAGGATCAACCACCATTAATACACATGAAGTTATTTCTTCTAATTCATTGATACATATCAAGTTAATGAAAATTATTAATGCAGTTTGAAAATAAAATCTTATTTAGGAGTTTTACTTATTTTGTAATGACATATATTGGTTTATTTATTTAAAATACTCTTTTTCACTGCTTTACTATATATATATATATATATATAATCAAAAAGCTACTACAACGTTTTCATTGCATTAACATAAGTAGTTAATCCAAAGGGGCTGAATATATTTCGTAAAATATAGAGCATTTATAGTTGTAGAAAAGTTGTTCTCTCTACCACGGTTTTGGTGTTCAAGGTAATATATATATATATATATATATATATATATATATATATACTTGAATCTGTTTTTGACACTCCTAATCCTCTAATTTATTTAGCAAATGTTCCTCTCGATTTGTCCAAAGGGTCTTAGAAGGAAATGACTTCCTTTTAATTGCTGGGGTCTTTAACGCGATGGGATATTTCACTTACGGTGAGGAAAACTGTCTGTTATTCGCCAAAAGAAGAAAAAAAAACATTAATTATTTTTTGTCTTTATCATTTTTCATGATTTTCTTCTTTTTCTGAAAGATTATTCTTCCTTCCTTATTCCAAGTCTTTTTTTTTTTTCTTTCTATCTTTTTTTTTCTTTCTTTTTTCACTCAACATTTTTCGTGTTTTTTTTTGTTTTTTTTTTGTTTTTTTTTTCAAATCTTTTGAACAGAAATTGATAGATATATATATGAATATAGTGAGATAGATAGATATGAAAAGACTGAAATAGATAGGTAGATAGATATGAACAGAGATAGATAGTTATAAACAGATAGATAGATATGAAGAGAGAGATAGATATGAAGAGAGAGAGAGAGATATATATGAACAGAGTGAGATAGATAGGTATGAACAGAGATAGATATGTAGATAGGTATGAACAGAGATAGATAGATAGGTAGATAGGTATGATCAGCGATAGATAGACAGATATGTATGAACAGAGATAGATAGATAGAATTTATTTATCGACGTTTAAATGTTTCGGTTTATTTAAACCTTCATCAGGATTGATTATGGGATGATGAAATTGATGGATGTTTTGTAAATGACAGGAGTTAGAAAAATATTTATTTCTTCATCCCATAATCAATCCTGATGAAGGTTTAAATAAATCGAAACGTTTAAACGTCGATAAATAAATTCATCTTATTTTTGGAACACTTCGTTTTTCAAATTTCTTCATACTGTCGGATTTATTTCCATAGATAGGTATGAACAGAGATAGATAGATAGATATGAACAGAGATAGATAGATAGATAGATAGATATGAACAGAGACAGATAGACAGAGACAGATAGATAGATAGATAGAACAGAGACAGAGATAGATAGATAGATATGAACAGAGACAGATAGATAGATAGATATGAACAGAGACAGCTAGATAGATAGATAGATATGAACAGAGACAGATAGATAGATAGATATGAACAGAGACAGATAGATAGATAGATATGAACAGAGACAGATAGATAGATAGATATGAACAGAGACAGATAGATAGATAGATAGAACAGAACAGATAGATAGATAGATAGATAGATAGATAGATAGATATGAACAGAGACAGATAGATAGATAGATAGATATGAACAGAGACAGATAGATAGATAGATATGATAGATAGATAGATAGATAATAGAACAGAGACAGATAGATAGATAGATAGATAGAATTAACAGAGACAGATAGATAGATAGATAGATATGAACAGAGACAGATAGATAGATAGATAGATAGATAGAACAGAGACAGATAGATAGATAGATATGAACAGAGACAGATAGATAGATAGATAGATAGATATGAACAGAGACAGATAGATAGATAGATAGATAGATAGATATGAACAGAGACAGATAGATAGATAGATATGAACAGAGACAGATAGATAGATAGATATAGAACAGAGACAGATAGATAGATAGATGAACAGAGACAGATAGATTAGATAGATATGAACAGAGACAGATAGATAGATAGATAGAACAGATAGATAATAGATAGACAGAGGACAGATAGATAGATAGATATGACAGAGACAGATAGATAGATAGATAGATAGATAGATATGAACAGACAGATAGATAGATAGATAGATAGACAGAGACAATAGATAGATAGATACAGAGATAGATAGATATGACAGACAGATAGATAGATAGATAGATAGATAGATGAACAGAGACAGACAGATAGATAGATAGATAGATAGAACAGAGACAGACAGATAGATAGATAGATAGATATGACAGAGACAGACAGATAGATAGATAGATAGATATGAACAGAGACAGATAGATAGATAGATATGAACAGAGACAGATAGATAGATAGAACAGAGACAGATAGATAGATAGATATGATAGACAGATACAGAGACAGATAGAAGATAGATAGATAGATAGATGAACAGAACAGATAGATAGATAGATAGATATGAACAGAGACAGATAGATAGATAGATAGATATGAACAGAGATAGATAGATATGAACAGAGACAGATAGATAGATATAGATAGATATGAACAGAGACAGATAGATAGATAGATATGAACAGAGATAGATAGATAGATATGAACAGAGATAGATAGATAGATATGAACAGAGATAGATAGATAGATATGAACAGAGACAGATAGATAGATAATATGAACAGAGACAGACAGATAGATAGATAGATAGATAGATAGATATGAACAGAGACAGACAGATAGATAGATAGATAGATAGTATGAACAGAGACAGACAGATAGATAATAATAGATAGAGAACAGAGACAGACAGATAGATAGAAGATAGATAGATATGAACAGAGACAGATAGATAGATAGATAGGTATGAACAGAGACAGATAGATAGACAAATAGATAGGTATGAACAAAGTCAGATAGATATATAGACAGATAAACATGAACAGACTGATATAGATTGATAGATAGATGTGAAGATAGATAGATCGTAGATATGAAGATAGATTGATAGATAGTTGTGAAGATAGATAGATAGGTGTGAGCAGACTGAGATAGATAGACAAAGGGAGGGGAAGATAATGAACCAACTGAGATAGGTAAATTGATTGAAATAGATAACTCGAATTAAGAAGAGACTGTGATAGATAAATAAGTTGACAGTAACCGGCGGAAAACGTTTAGAGGAAAAACAAAGAGTCGGCTCGTCAAAAAAACAAAAAAGACACAACAATAAAAATTAGCAGAAGAAGAAAAAAAACAAGAAATGAAAAAGAGGAAAAAAAGGAAAAGTTAAATGTATCTTTTTTTGCTTTTTTTGTTGTTTTCTTGTACACATGTCCGGTCATTCATCATCGGCAAAGTCTAACTGGGTCAGAGTTTTAGGATATCTCTTCTCGTTTACCCCCCCCTTTTTTAGATGTTTCTTCTTTACCCCCCCCCCGCAAACACACCCGTTCGTTTCGTTTCTTTTTTTTTTGGTTTTGTTTTCTTTCTTTCGTTTCAGTTTTCTTTTTCAGTTTTTCTTTTCTCTTTCTTTTGCACCCCCTCTTCTTCCTACGCCTTTGACTCTCCCCTTTTAGATTTTTTCTTTACACCCCACCACACCATTCGTTTCGTTTCTCATACTTCTCTTTTTTCTTTATTTCTTTTTTCTTTTTCTTTTTTTCTTCTTTCTTTTTGTCTTTCCTCTTCTTCCTATCGCTTTCTTTCTTCACCTTTTTGTTTATCTTCTTTTCTTCACCTACACCCGTTCATTCGTTTTCTTTTTTTCTTTTTCGTTTTTCTTTCTATTTATTCTTTCTTTTTTCTTTTTCTTTTTTCCTTTCTTTTCTTTTTTCTTTCTTTTCTTTATCCTTTTTTTTCTTTTTTTTTTTTTTCTCTTTTTCTTTTTTCATTCTATTTTCTTTCTTTTTTCTTCTTTTTCTTTTTTTTTCTTTCTTTCTCCTCTCTTCCTACCCCAGCATAGAAGCCCGGGTGTTTGAGTATCTCTCTTACTCTTTGTCCGCCATGATTAGTCAACTAGTTGGTTAAATATTCACTTAAGAAACTTTTACTTTCATTACCAAATTCCAATTCACAAGGACCATTTTTTAAGGAGGGTAGAGTAGATGGGCCTTTTCATTTTCCTTTTCCTTTTAATAGATTTCTTTTCCTTTTCCCATACGCCCCCCCCTTATTTTTTTCCTTTCGTGTACGGATGAAGAATTGTTGTTTTTGGAAATGGTTGCTCTGGTTTGCAGCGTTGTTCGTCTTTGGTTGGAATTTCAGAAGATTTATCTGGTTTTTGGAATGTTGGCAGGGAAGAGTGTGTAGCGAGGAAGGATTAAAAGAAGGAAATGCAGAGAGAGAGAGAGAGAGAGAGAGAAGGGGAAGCAAAAAGAGATAGGAGAATGAGAAAGAAAAAAAAAAGGGTAAAAGAGATAAGAAAAGAAGAAAGAGAGAAATTTGAGAAAATGGTTAGAAAGAAAGAACAGAATGAAAGAATGAAGGAAAAAATAAAAGGAAAGAAAGAAGGAATGACTAAGAAAAGAAAGAATAATTATTTGAAAGAAAGAAGAAGGGAGGAATTATTGAAAGAAACTTGAAAGAAGAAATGTTGAGCGAAGAAAGTATAGATAGATAGAAGAATGAATGAATGAATGGGAACAAGAATACTTTGATAGAAAATATGGTTGGTTGGTTGGTTGTTTTTAACGGCATATCAACCCGTCTTAGTATTTCATGCCAAGAGGTTAGGAAACAATTTATGTTGTATATCAATATTTACACTTTTGTAGTTAACAGTTTTAACTATATGTTAGCATCATCGGGGATTGTGTAAGAGGGGGGGGTACTCTAGCATGGTTTTAATCAGGTTTGTGTTTATATTTTTCTATCTCTTGAAAATGATAGAATGTCATCTATGTTGATTTTTTTCAAATAGATCTTTCATATTTCTTCGTATTAAAATGTGGTTTCCGATTAGAGCAAAAGCTCCACAATCAATAGGAAGGTTTGACATGTTACACTGTGTTTGTTGTTCTTGTTTGAATATAAGGCAGTTTGACCAATAATCGTACTCGGGACACAAGTTGTTCTTTTCTCTACTTTCTAAAGACTGATCTTCAGTCTTCCTAAGTGGCTTTAATTAAGAAGAGTTTATTGTGGATGTTAGCTCATGGATAAAAAAAAAGAGGAAAGTTCTGAAATATTAGAAAAAAGAAGAAAAGGAAAGATCTAAAATAAAAATAAAAACGTTTATAAAAGGAATGGGAAAGAAATAATAGCGTACGAGGAATTTGAAAAGAAAAAGAAAGAAATTTTTTAAAAAAGGAGAAAAATATAGAAGTTATTGTAATAAAAACAGAGCCCGAAATAAACTTATTCTTAAGTTTTGTTTTTTTTCTCACTTTATTTCTACTTGCCGACTTATTCGTACCACAAATTCTCAACTTATATGCAAGACAGACGCCATTCATTTGGTCCATCCCAAAAAGGGGCGTAAGTTATATCTCTGAATTTTAGACAAACCTCTCCTCAACGAAGGAGAAAGTCGTCCGTTAAGTCCGTAGATGGGAAGGGATTATTTTTTAGTCTTTAAACGACTAATAGTAAATATTAATAGTTGCAAGACTTGGATAGAATTAAAAATGAAGGGAAAATTGTGATACTGTTTCATTTACGTCAAGGATTTATTGAGTTAATAACAATAATTGTTATTTGCATTGACGAAGTAATAGAGCCACAAGATGAAAATTATGTTATAATTGGTGTTTTGAATGTTAAAAAACAATGTAGTGATGGGTTATTAATTGTCTCCCTTGATTTGTTTTCTTTCAGGAGAAACCTCTGCAGTTTTGTGGCAAGGATTTTAAACCACATCCTTCAATCGATGGACAAAAAAGCCGATCATTGTGAAACCAATTCTGGAGAAGAGTGGTATCTACTTCACGGCTGTGGCTGTTATAAATATCAAAAATTATCTTTTGCAATTTCTTGGCACCAACCATGGATACATCTATAAAGTAAGTAAAGTTTAATTTTTTTTTTTTGTTATTGCGAAAGGACGATGGCGTAGTGTCCAAAAAGTTTTGTCTTGTTATTTGATTTTTTATTGTTTTTTTTTTTTAACTACGTAGCCTGGGTGGGTTGATGTGGAGGATGTGCTGTTGTCCAAGCAGCTAATCCCCCCTCTCCACATTAAAGACTAATTTTTTGTTGTTGGCAACCTTCCGTCGCGCGAAAGACGATGAGTAGTGTCCAAAAAAGTCTTTTTTTAACTACATAGCTTTGGAGGATGTGCTGTTACCCAAGCAGCAGATCGCCCTCTCCACACTGCTGCTGTGGTCCAAAGGAAAAGTAAGAGACCAATGCAGTTTGCAATGGCAGTGTCGCAAGAGTTGCTGTGTAGCGCTGAAACTCAGCTTTAGGGACTTCGGCTCCGGATTTGTTGTTGGGGTTTACTCCCCTAATTGATTTTTTTTACAAAATTAATACAATTTCCCTGATCTGATATTTTGTTTTGCATCCTTCTGTCTTGCCTATTTTTAAACTGCATCTGTGTGAGTGGCTGAACGTGCCAATTTTGAATGGCAATCTCTGGTGCAGTGACTGCATACAAACAGTGTTGCTTGCTGGGGCCGTTGTTGTCTCTCCTTCCTTCTGGCTCTCTTTGCTGTGCAGCGGCTACTTTCTTCTCCGTTCACTCCTTTTCATGCCTTATTTGACAAGATATAGATGTGTATACGTATTTACCACCCCCAACCGAGTAAGCAAAGTTTCAATCAATATAAGCCCACAATTTTATTTGCTTGAAAGAATCATAGAAGATACCAAAACACGTGTAGCCATTGTGTTTTCTTATATTACTAGTTTATACTTAATTTATGCACCTTAACAAGTTGGATTTGGGTTGACCCTTGTTTCATTTTTCTTTCTTTTTTCAGGTGATTACTCGTGAAAATAACAAATCGAAATAATCGATGAATTGCCAATGGATCCTGGACGTCCAATTTTGAAGCAAATGGTCTTTAGCCGGATCACCAATACCTTTACGCAATGTCCGAGGAAAAGGTTAAAAAAGTTCACAGTTTTCATACTATCATAAGGATGGATTATATATTATAGTATATATATATATGTGGTGTGTGGTGTGTGTTAATTGTTTTTTGTTAATGTAGTACTTTCTGAAATTCTCCACATTTCATATGACATAGTACACACATTTTATTTTTATTGACCAATAGAAAGAGGGTATTTCTGAAATTCTCCACATTTCATATGATCATAGTACACACATTTTATTTTTACTGGCCAATAGAAAGAGGTTGTAAGAACTGATATCTCTGATAATAATGAGCATTCGCTTACGTTTTTGTTCTGTACAAAAAATTATGTCCACTGCTACGTCACATTACCCAAAATCAGCATAACAGAATAAATACACTCAAATTGAACATGCAAATAGATAGTCCTCATTGTTTTTAAACAACGTTTTAATAAAATACATGGCTGGTATTATAATTATATATAGTTTTATTTCATACATATTTAAAGTTTACATTCAAATTTTTATTTTTTAATCCTTTAATGAATTTGATGGCATTTTACTTAGGGTAACAACTCGCTGACCATTGAATTTTTACTCCCACCCCTCAGGCCAATATGTTTCAAAAATCTATTTTTACATCGCCCAGAGGGGTGTTTTTTTATTTTGTACTAGTGCATATATCAGCAGCCTGTGGGTCATATTTAAATCTAATCAGCGCAATGAGGGTTAATTTTTGTAATCCTTGATCATCATTGTAATATTGGTAATTAAAAACGGCATTGGAGTGTTAATCTAATTAAAATAAAGGTTTAACACTTTAAGTTTTACTTAGTAATGGTATGATTAGAGTCGCAGGGAAATGGACTCATTCAACCGAGTTCAAATCCTGGATGAAGCCCACATAGTGCTAATACCCTTGGAAAAGATATGAAAAACAACTATTCTCCCTCCAGCATATGGGTAAATAGTAGAGCAGACTGGTCTTCTTAACCCTGGTTAGGCAACCAGTTCTAGCGAGAGGGAAAACTCTGGAATTCAAACCTCTTAACATCTCCGCTTGGGGTGGTTCACTATCTAGAATAGGTCAGTCCTATTAGTGATCTAATTTCATTTAAAAAAATATATAATAATCAACTTAAAGAAATAGATTGTGGCGCAAAAAATGGCGGGTTACCTCACTCACAGTAGCTCTCTCCAGCTTTGATTTCATAAAGATATGGAATTTAGTACATGAATTAATTTAAATATTGAGCTACAAATTTTCATTTCAAATTTCTCTTATTCCGTTTTACTTTTGAGATGCCGAGTAGAAGGTTTCACATATTCAATTGTATTGCAAGTAGATTCTACTTCAGTCTACATAAATCACTACATGGCGCTGCAAACAGGATTTTAGTGGCTGGTGGTTTTTACTGTGATACTTTTTATCCATAAATAGTGAAACTTAACTGTGTCCTGTCAGTTTGCTACAGAGTGTATCAGTTACGCTCTCTCTTTTTTTTTTGTCTGGTGACTGGATGTTTAGTCACCAGCCTTTCTATTAAAGTGAGTATGATGTTCAATATACAGTTCTCGGTATTAGATCTTTGACAACTTACATGTTAGTGGTTTAACTTTTTACCCCTGAAATTAATAAATGATTTATTCTATCTTTATTTCAAAGGCTTGTTATTATCATTATTTTTTTTTTGTTTAAGCTTTCAAAAACAATATTGCATTTTGAATTTTTACAAAATTTCTTTCTTTTCCTTCTAGGTGACATGATAAATTCCAAAGACTGCAGTTCAAAAAAATTTTGTTAAAAGAATTGTTGCTATAATGACCCATTTTGTGGTTGGTGTTCATGGAAAAGAAGTGAGCTACTTTGTTTTGTTTTGAGTGGGGTAACCCCTAAGAAGTTGGCAATTAATTGTCTGAATTTTTAAACATTAGGTTTGAGTGGCAACAGGCCAAAGTATGGGCAGCAGTAAGAATTGATTCACTACAATCTTCTGCTGCCCACCTGTCGGTGGGGCATTAGAATGCAACGACTGCACTCCACAGAGGATAAGACTCCCCCAATGGCGCCACCTGTGTCATGGGTGAGCGACCTGTTGTGTTAAGGATAAACCCAGGTGGCTGAGCAGTTTCATGACTTTGAATACTCCACTTTTTGCCCTATCTTGGGGCTAAGAACGGGCAGTCAAGAGGCCCACTCGATCAATCCACTGTCAACGTCAAGCCCAAGATAGGGCCAAAGTGGAGTATTGCAAGTCAGAACTGCTCAGCCACCTGGTTCTATCCTTAAGCACCACAGGTCGCCACCCATGGCCAACAGGTGGCGCCTGGGGGAGTCTTATCCCTCTGGTGGAGGTGCAGTCGGTGCATGTCTAATGCCCCACCGACCAGGGCTGCAGCAGAAGATTGTTAGTGAATCCAATTCTTACTGGCTGCCCCATACTTCTGGCCTTGTGCCACTCAACCTAAATGTTAAAAATTTCAGGACAATTAATTGCCACTCTTAGGGGTTACCCCACTCCAAAACAAAAACCAGAAGTAGCTCACCTTCTTTTCCATACACACCAACCACAAAATGGGTCATTATCAGCAACACATTCTTTACAAGATTTTTTTTGAACTGCAGTCTGGAAATTTATCATGGTCACCTAGAAGGAAAGAAAGAAATTTGTTGTAAAATTCAAAAATGCTAATATTGTTTTGAAAGCTAAAAAAAAAAAATAATGATAATAAAAAGCCTTTTTGAAAATATAGATAAATAAATGTCATTATTTTACATTTCAGGGGTAAAAAGTTTAAACACTAACATGTAGTTGTCAAAATCTAATTACAGAGAACTGTATATTGACATCATACTCACCTTTATAGAAAGGCTGTGACTAACATCCAGTCACCAGACAAAAAAAAAAAGAAAGGAGAGCGTAAACTGAATACACTTCTGTAGCAACTGACGGACACAGTTAAGTTTTCACTATTTATGGATTAAAAATATCCACAGTAAAACCACCAGCCAATCAAAATCCTGTTTTGCAGCGCCATGTAGTGATTTATGTAGACTGAAGTAGATTCTTACTTGCAATACAATTGAATATAGTGAGAACCTCTCTAACTCAGCATCTCAAAAGTAAAAACGGAATAAAGAGAAATTTGAAAATGAAAATTGTAGCCTCAATATTAATATTAATGTACTAATTTCCATATCTTTATGAAACAAAGCTGGAAGAGAGCTACTGCTGAGTGAGTACCCGCAATTTTTTTCCCAATCTATTTCTTTTAGTTTGATTATTATATATTTTTTTAAATGAAATAGATACTAAATAGGACTGAGCCTATTCTAATAGTGACCACCCCAAGCGGAGATGTTAAGAGGTTTGAATTCAGAGTTTCCCTCTCCTAGACTGGTGGCCTAACCAAGGTTAAAGAGACCCAGTCTGCTCTTAACTATTTATACCCATAGCTGAGGAAGAATAGTTGGTTCATATCTTTTTCCAAGGGTATTAGCACTATGTGGCTTCATTCCAGGATTTGAACTCTGGTTGATGAGTCCATTTCCTTGCGACTCTAATCAGTACACCATTAAACCTAAGTAAAACTTAAAAAGTGTAACCCTTTATTTTAATTAGATTAACACTCCACATGCGTTTTTAATTACCAATATTAAATGTATTCAAAAGGATTACAAAAATTAACCCTCATTGCGCTGATTAGAATGAGATATGAACCCACAGGCTGCTGATTATATGCACTAGTACAAATAAAAAAAACACCCTCTGGGCGATGTAAAAATAGATTTTTGAAACATATTGCCTGAGGGGTGGGAGTAAAAAAAAATTCAATGTCAGCGAGTTTGTACCCTAAGTAAAATCATCAAATTCATTAAAGGATTAAAAATAAAACAATTGAAATGTAAACTTTAAATATGTATTGAAATAAACTATATATAAAAGTACTAATACCAGCCATGTATTTATTAAAACTTGTTTAAAAAACAATGAGGACTATCTAAGTTGCATGTTCAATTTTGAGGTGTATTATTCTGTTTATGCTGATTGTTGGGTAAGTGGACGTAAGCAGTGACATAATTTTTGTTACAGACAAAAAAAACGGTAAGCGAATCTCCATTATTAATAGAGATATCAGTTCTTACACCTCTTTCTATTGGCCCAGTAAAAATTAAAATGTGTGTACTATGTCATATAAATGGAGAATTTCAGAAATACCCTCTTTCTATTGGTCAATAAAAATAAATGTGTGTACTATGTCATTGAAGATGTGGAGAATTTCAGATAAGTACTACATTAACAAAAACAATTACACCACACCACCACACACATATATTATAATATATATATATATACATCTTATGATAGTAGTTGAAAATGTGAACTGTTTTCTAACCTTTTCCTCGACATTGCGTAAAGGTATTGTGATCCCGGCTAAGACCATTTGCTTCAAAATTGGACGTCCAGGATCCATTGGCAATTCATCGATTATTTCGGATTTGTTATTTTCACGAGTAATCACCTGAAAAAGAAAGACAAAATGAAACAAGGGTCAACCAAAATCCAACTTGTTTAAGGTGCATAAAATTAAGTATAAACTAGTAATATAGAAAACCACAATGTGCTACACGTGTTTTGGTATCTTCTATGATTCTTTCAAGCAAATAAAATTGTGGGCTTATATTTGATTGAA
This sequence comes from Doryteuthis pealeii, assembly GCA_023376005.1. Taxonomy (NCBI): domain Eukaryota; kingdom Metazoa; phylum Mollusca; class Cephalopoda; order Myopsida; family Loliginidae; genus Doryteuthis; species Doryteuthis pealeii. Next base: position 26,202,960 of record CM042175.1, read on the forward strand.
ACTCTGCTTACTCGTGTGGGTGGTAAATACGTATACACATCTATATCTTGTCAAATAAGGCATGAAAAGGAGTGAAACGGAAAGAAAAGTAGCCGCTGCAGCAAAGAGAGCCAGAAGGAAGAGAGGAACAACAACGGCCCCAAGCAAGCAACACTGTTTGTATGCAGTCACTGCACCAGAGATTGCCATTCAAAAAATTGGCACGTTCAGCCACTCACACAGATGCAGTTTAAAAATAGCAGACAGAAGGATGCAAACAAAAATATCAGAATCAGGGAAATTGTATTAATTTGCTAAAAAAAATCAATTAGGGAGTAACCCCAACAACAAATCCGGAGCCGAAGTCCCTAAGCTGAGTTTCAGCGCTACACAGCAACTCTTGCGACACTGCCATTGCCCAAACTGCATTGGTCTCTTACTTTTCCTTGGACCACAGCAAGCAGTGTGGAGAGGCATCTGCTGCTTGGGTAACAGCACATCCTCCAAAGCTATGTAGTTAAAAAAGACTTTTTGGACACTACTCCATCGTCTTTCGCCGACGGAAGGTTGCCAACAACAAAAAATTAGTCTTTAATGTGGAGAGGGGGATTAGCTGCTTGGACAACAGCACATCCTCCACATCAACCCACCCAGGCTACGTAGTTAAAAAAAAAAACAAAAAAAAATTCAAATAACAAGACAAAAACTTTTGGACACTACGCCATCGTCTTTCGCAATAACAAAAAAAAAAATTAAACTTTACTTACTTATTAGATGTATCCAGTGTTGGTGCCAAGAATTGCAAAAAGATAATTTTGATATTTATAACAGCCACAGCCGTGAAGTAGATACCACTCTTTCTCCAGAATTGGTTTCACAATGATCGGCTTTTGTCCATCGATTGAAGGATGTGGTTTAAAATCCTTGCCACAAAACTGCAGAGGTTTCTCCTGAAAGAAAACAAATCAAAAGGGAGACAATTAATAACCATCACTACATTGTTTTTTAACATTAAAACACCAATTATAAAATAATTTTCATCTTGTGGCTCTATTACTTCGTCAATGCAAAATAACAATTATTGTATTAACTCAATAAATCCTTGACGTAAATGAAACAGTATCACAATTTTCCCTTCATTTTTAAATTCTATCCAAGTCTTGCAACTATTAATATTACTATAGTCGTTTAAAGACTAAAAAATAATCCCTTCCCATCTACGGACTTAACGGACGACTTCTCCTTCGTTGAGGAGAGGTTTGTCTAAAATTCAGAGATATAACTTACGCCCCTTTTTGGGATGGGACCAAATGAATGGCGTCTGTCTTGCATATAAGTGAGAATTGTATGGTACGAATTAGTCGCAAGTAGAAATAAAGTGAGAAAAAAACAACTTAAGAATAAGTTTATTTCGGCTCCTGTTTTATTACAATAACTTCTATATTTTTCTTCCTTTTTTAAAAATTTCTTTCTTTTTCTTTTCAAATTCCTCGTACGCTATTATTTCTTTCCCATTCCTTTATAAACGTTTTTATTTTTATTTTAGATCTTTCCTTTCTTTCTTTTTTCTAATATTTCAGAACTTTCCTCTTTTTTATCATGAGCTAACATCCACAATAAACTCTTCTAATTTAAAGCCACTTAGGAAGACTGAAGATCAGTCTTTAGAAAGTAGAGAAAAGAACAACTTGTGTCCCGAGTACGATTATTGGTCAAACTGCCTTTATATTCAAACAAGAACAACAAACACAGTGTGAAACATGTCAAACACTCCTTATTGATTGTGGAGTTTTGCTCTAATCGGAAACCACATTTTTAATACGAAGAAATATGAAAGACTATTTGAAAAAATCAACATAGATGACATTCTATCATTTTCAAGAGATAGAAAAATATAAACAAAACCTGATTAAACCATGCTAGAGTACCCCCCCCTCTTAACACAATCCCCGATGATGCTAACATATAGTTAAAACTGTTAACTACAAAAGTGTAAATATTGATATACAACTAAATTGTTCCTAACCTCTTGGCATGAAATAATACTAGACGGGTTGATATGCCGTTAAAAACAACCAACCAACCAACCATATTTTCTATCAAAGTATTCTTGTTCCCATTCATTCATTCATTCTTTCTATCTATCTATACTTTCTTCGCTCAACATTTCTTTCTTTCAAGTTTCTTTCAATAATTCCTCCCCTTCTTCTTTTCTTTCAAAATATTATTTCTTTCTTGTTTTCTTAGTCATTCCTTCTTTCTTTCCTTTTATTTTTTCCTTCATTCTTTCATTCTGTTCTTTCTTTCTAACCATTTTTCTCAAATTTCTCTCTTCTTCTTTTCTATCTCTTTTACCTTTTTTTTTCTTTCTCATTCTCCCTATCTCTTTTGCTTCCCTTCTCTCTCTCTCTCTCTCTCTCTCTCTGCATTTCCTTCTTTAATCCTTCCTCGCTACACACTCTTCCTGCCAACATTCCAAAAACCAGATAAATCTTCTGAAATTCCCAACCAAAGACGAACAACGCTGCAAACCAGAGCAACCATTTCAAAAACAACAATTCTTCATCCGTACACGAAAGGAAAAAAAAAGGGGGGGGCGTATGGGAAAAGGAAAAGAATCTATTTAAAGGAAAAGGAAATGAAAAGGCCCATCTACCTACCCTCCTTAAAAATGGTCCTTGTGAAATTGGAATTTGGTAATGAAAGTAAAAGTTTCTTAAGTGAATATTTAACCAACTAGTTGACTAATCATGGCGGACAAAGAGTAAGAGAGATACTCAAACACCGGGCTTCTATGCTGGGGTAGGAAGGAGAGGAGAAAGAAAGAAAAAAAAAAGAAAAAGAAAGAAAAAAGAAAGAAAATAGAATGAAAAAAAGAAAAAAGAAAGAAAAAAGAAAAAGAAAGAAAAAAGGATAAAGAAAAAGAAAGAAAAAAGAAAGAAAGGAAAAAAAGAAAAAGAAAAAAGAAAGAATAAATAGAAAGAAAAAACGAAAAAGAAAAAAAGAAAACGAAATGAACGGGTGTAGGTGAAGAAAAGAAGATAAACAAAAAGGTGAAGAAAGAAAGCGATAGGAAGAAGAGGAAAGACAAAAAGAAGAAGAAAAAAGAAAAAGAAAAAAGAAATAAAGAAAAAAGAGAAGTATGAGAACGAAACGAATGGTGTGGTGGGGTGTAAAGAAAAAATCTAAAAGGGGGAGTCAAAGGCGTAGGAGAAGAGGGGGTGCAAAAGAAAGAGAAAAGAAAAACTGAAAAAGAAAAACTGAAACGAAAGAAAAAAAAAACAAAACCAAAAAAAAAGAGAAACGAAACGAACGGTGTGTTTGCGGGGGGGGTAAAGAGAAACATCTAAAAAAGGGGGGGGGGTAAACGAGAAGAGATATCCTAAAACTCTGACCCAGTTAGACTTTGCCGATGATGAATGACCGGACATGTGTACAAGAAAACAACAAAAAAGCAAAAAAAGATACATTTAACTTTCCTTTTTTTTCCTCTTTTTCATTTCTTGTTTTTTTTCTTTCTTCTGCTAATTTTTATTGTTGTGTCTTTTTTGTTTTTTTGACGAGCCGACTCTTTGTTTTTCCTCTAAACGTTTCCGCCGGTTACTGTCAACTTATTTATCTATCACAGTCTCTTCTTAATTCGAGTTATCTATTTCAATCAATTTACCTATCTCAGTTGGTTCATTATCTTCCCCTCCCTTTGTCTATCTATCTCAGTCTGCTCACACCTATCTATCTATCTTCACAACTATCTATCAATCTATCTTCATATCTACCGATCTATCTATCTTCACATCTATCTATCAATCTATATCAGTCTGTTCATGTTTATCTGTCTATATATCTATCTGACTTTGTTCATACCTATCTATTTGTCTATCTATCTGTCTCTGTTCATACCTATCTATCTATCTATCTGTCTCTGTTCATATCTATCTATCTATCTATCTATCTGTCTGTCTCTGTTCATATCTATCTATCTATCTATCTATCTGTCTGTCTCTGTCATATCTATCTATCTATCTATCTATCTATCTATCTGTCTGTCTCTGTTCATATCTTATCTATCTATCTATCTTGTCTCTGTCATATCTATCTATCTATCTGTCTCTGTTCATATCTATCTATCTATCTCTGTTCATATCTATCTATCTATCTCTGTCATATCTATCTATCTATCTATCTATCTCTGTCTCTGTTCATATCTATCTATCTATCTATCTATCTGTCTCTGTTCATATCTATCTATCTATCTATCTATCTGTCTATCTGTCTCTGTTTCATATCTATCTATCTATCTGTCTGTCTGTTCATATCTATCTATCTATCTATCTATCTATCTGTCTCTCATGTCTATCTATCTATCTATCTATCTGTCTCTTCATATCTATTCTATCTATCTATATTATCTCTATCTATCTATCTATCTGTCTCTGTTCATATCTATCTATCTATCTATCTATCTGTTCTGTCTCTGTTCATATCTATCTATCTCTATCTATCTATCTATCTATCTATCTGTCTGTCTCTGTTCATATCTATCTATCTATCTATCTATCTATCTATCTGTCTCTGTTCATATCTATCTATCTCTGTTCATATCTATCTATCTATCTATCTGTCTCTGTCATATCTATCTATCTATCTATCTGTCTGTTCATATCTATCTATCTATCTATCTATCTGTCTCTGTTCATATCTATCTATCTATCTATCTGTTCTGTTGTTCATATCTATCTATCTATCTGTCTCTGTTCATATCTATATCTATCTGTCTCTGTTCATATCTATCTATCATCTGTCTCTGTTCATATCTATCTATCTATCTGTCCTGTTCATATCTATCTATCTATCTGTCTCTGTTCATATCTATCTATCTATCTATCTATCTATCTGTCTCTGTTCATATCTATCTATCTATCTATATCTATCTATCTCTATCTCTGTCTCTGTTCATATCTATCTATCTATCTATCTATCTCTGTTCATATCTATTATCTATCTATCTGTCTCTGTCATATCTATCTATCTATCTATCTGTCTCTGTTCATATCTATCATCTATCTATCTGTCTCTTTCATATCTATCTATCTATCTATCTATCTGTCTCTGTTCATATCTATCTATCTATCTATCTGTCTCTGTTCATATCTATCTATCTATCTATCTGTCTCTGTTCATATCTATCTATCTATCTATCTGTCTCTGTTCATATCTATCTATCTATCTATCTGTCTCTGTTCATATCTATCTATCTATCTATCTGTCTCTGTTCATATCTATCTATCATTGTCTCTGTTCATATCTATCTATCTATCTGTCTCTGTTCATATCTCTATCTATCTATCTGTTCTCTGTTCATATCTATCTATCTATCTAGCTGTCTCTGTTCATATCTATCTATCTATCTGTCTCTGTTCATATCTATCTATCTATCTAGCTGTCTCTGTTCATATCTATCTATCTATCTATCTGTCTCTGTTCATATCTATCTGTCTCTGTTCATAATCATCTATCTATCATCTATCTGTTCATATCTATCTATCTATCTCTGTTCATACCTATCTATGAAATAAATCCGACAGTATGAAGAAATTTGAAAAACGAAGTGTTCCAAAAATAAGATGAATTTATTTATCGACGTTTAAACGTTTCGATTTATTTAAACCTTTCATCAGGATTGATTATGGGATGAAGAAAAAAATTTTTTCTAACTCCTGTCATTTACAAAACATCCATCAATTTCATCATCCATAATCAATCCTGATGAAGGTTTAAATAAACCGAAACATTTAAACGTCGATAAATAAATTCTATCTATCTATCTCTGTTCATACATATCTGTCTATCTATCGCTGATCATACCTATCTACTATCTATCTATCTCTGTTCATACCTATCTACATATCTATCTCTGTTCATACCTATCTATCTCACTCTGTTCATATATATCTCTCTCTCTCTCTCTTCATATCTATCTCTCTCTTCATATCTATCTATCTGTTTATAACTATCTATCTCTGTTTCATATCTATCTACCTATCTATTTCAGTCTTTTCATATCTATCTATCTCACTATATTCATATATATATCTATCAATTTCTGTTCAAAAGATTTGAAAAAAAAAACAAAAAAAACAAAAAAAAAACACGAAAAATGTTGAGTGAAAAAGAAAGAAAAAAGATAGAAAGAAAAAAAAAAAGACTTGGAATAAGGAAGGAAGAATAATCTTTCAGAAAAGAAGAAAATCATGAAAAATGATAAAGACAAAAAATAATTAATGTTTTTTTTTCTTCTTTTGGCGAATAACAGACAGTTTTCCTCACCGTAAGTGAAATATCCATCGCGTTAAAGACCCCAGCAATTAAAAGGAAGTCATTTCCTTCTAAGACCCTTTGGACAAATCGAGAGGAACATTTGCTAAATAAATTAGAGGATTAGGAGTGTCAAAACAGATTCAAGTATATATATATATATATATATATATATATATTATATATATATACCTTGAACACCAAAACCGTGGTAGAGAGAACAACTTTTCTACAACTATAAATGCTCTATATTTTACGAAATATATTCAGCCCCTTTTGGATTAACTACTTATGTTAATGCAATGAAAACGTTGTAGTAGCTTTTTGATTATATATATATATATATATATAGTAAAGCAGTGAAAAAGAGTATTTTAAATAAATAAACCAATATATGTCATTACAAAATAAGTAAAACTCCTAAATAAGATTTTATTTTTCAAACTGCATTAATAATTTTCATTAACTTGATATGTATCAATGAATTAGAAGAAATAACTTCATGTGTATTAATGGTGGTTGATCCTCACCCACTGCCATGTAGCACCAATATGCACCTATGTGATAAAATGGTTGGGTATTTGACCAGACGGTTAATCGGGTCGAGCCTCTAACTTACCCGTCTAGCCCAAGTGAATAGTCGACGTGGTGTATTACATGTCACGGGACTACTTAGTATCCGGTTCACGGACCGCCCATCTACTACAATCCTGTCCTCAGACATTATGGGTCGCCATCCACGGGCAACAGGTGGCATCCATTGAGTATTATCGCTCTACAGAAGTGCAGTTGGCATATTCTACAGCCCCAACTAAGAGTGCAGGGCGTGGTTCGGGTGAAGGGAATAACCTCATATATAACAGTGTAACAATTGTCTGTCCCTGTTTAGATCGATGTGGGGTCCAGAAGAGTCTTCTCTTGCTACCAGGTTTTCGCCAGTCGAGGGCTAGAGTATTTAAGTGGGAGCTCGGGAAATTCTAATTCTCTCTTCTTCTGGGACCGGCACATGATTTAGGCGCTTGTGCCTTTTATCCTTAAGTAATCAGTAAGTGATATTCCTGCAGAAAGTCTATATCACTTCTTTAGGACAAAGTCCTATTTTCTTTATACATATTTATGTATCTGTTCTGTATATCTATCTTGTACCTTGTAATGAGTATATGTATTCCTGTCTTGAATGTATTTCTCGCGTGCTCACGAATTAAAGTCTATGTTTGTTATTATCTTATAACTTCTTTGTCAGAGTATTTTATGTACACACATGTACCCACGTTGGAAGGTTACTCTGAGCCTTCCAACATATTATAAGAACTTTACCTCTTATAACAGTATAATAAGAAATGTACTCTATATAATAGATTTATTTATTTGGTTAATCATAGTTTTGTGACACATTGTGTATATGGTTGGTTGATTGGGTTTTACGGCACGTCAACTCATTTGGGTTATTGTATGCCGAAGACATTTTTATTTTATTTATTCTTGGTGGGTACTTAATTTTTTAAACATTTTTAAAACACATTTTATTACTCATTTAAAAAAATCTATTTAACCCATAGACGGACCCTAACAGGTACTATTACTGGGGGTCAGAAGAGATCTGGGAACAATGGTGATGAAGTGGTACTCCACATTCCCCAGAGCTCCATAATTGGAACTTCACCATCAGATAGCTTAATGTCATGTTAAACTCTATCTGATGGTGAAGTTCCAGGACATTTAGACCCTCAGCTACCACCTTCTAGTACATATATGATAAAAGGGCTGACTTCTGATTTAGGTCGGAAAATTAAAACGGAAAGTTTTTAGGTGATCCCCAATGACAGTTTAACTACAGTCTATGAATTAACATTTTGCGAATTGGGTTACGGTTTTAGAGGATTAAGGTTGTTTTTAATTACGTAATGCTTTAAAAAACAACAAAAAACCCAAATTACTATACATTTTAATGTTGAAAATATTTTTTTTTAAACTAAGTTTAATTGAAATTATACATTGCAATACTAACACAAACAACTGTCTCAATAATAGATTCAATAATTAATTTTCAATGGTTAGTAATTTGGTTTTTTTGTTGTTTATTTTTTTAAGCAATACGTATTTAAAAACAACATTAATCCCCTATAAACGTAACCCAATTCGCAAAATGTTAATTCATAGACTGTAGTTAAACTGTCATTGGGGACTACCAAAAAACTCCGTTTTAATTTTCCGACCTAAATTAGAAGTCAGCCGATAAAAGAGTTGACAGTTTAACTACAGTCTATGAATGAACTTTTTGCGAATTGGGTTTGGGGATTAAGGTTGTTGTTATTTTATTACGTATTGCTAAAATGAAAACAACAATTAAAAAAAAAACAAATTACTATACATTTAATGTTGAAAAATATTTTTTTTAAACCAAGTTTAATTGAAATTATACATTGCAATACTACCACAAACAACTGAGACTAATGTGTCTACCGTTGGGTTCAATAATTAATTTCAATGGTTAATTAAATGTATAGTAATTTTAGTTTTTTGAGCAATACGTAATTAAAAACAACCTTAATCCCCAAACCCCTAAACCGTAACCCAATTCGCAAAAAGTTAATTCATAGTTAAACTGTTATGGGGGACCTCCAAAAAACTTTCCGTTTTAATTTTTCGACCGTTGTGCAAGTTCTGCCACTTAGATATATGCTCACAGATATTGAGCACTTTTTACTAATAAATATACCATACTATATATATGTAAATATATGTGTGAGTGTGTGTGTGACTGTATGTGCACCCAACAATATATATGTGGGTACATACATACATATAGACATATATACAGGTGCATGGGTAGATACAAATACACACCTTTCAAAAGGTAGGGGTGGATTTTGTTTTCTGAAAAGCGAACAAGCCCAAATCTACCATCTGTTTTATTGCACCCTTCTTAGCAGCCGGTGTGGAACAGGACGGGTAGACAGGGAAAGGTGAGGTAAGAGGTTCCGGGTGGAAAAGGTACGGAAAGAGATGGGTAACGGGGATGGAGAAGGGGGGGGCGTTAAAGCAATAGGGTCGTGTTTTTTCAATTTTATCGACATTAGAAGAAGTACGATGATGTAGTTAGAAAAAAAGGGGAAAGACGGGTGTTGTGTACTGGGGATAAAACTCTTGGGTATATGACGGGTAGGAAGAGTGGAGAGAGAGAGAGAGAGAGAGAGAGAGAGAGAGAGAGAGACGTCCGGGCGGCAAAGATAAAAAGAAAGGAGTGGACGAAAGAAATGTAAGTAAAAAAATATGTACACGCACACATTTAAGTCTGCATATATATATATATATATATATATATATATATATATATATATGTGTGTGTGTGTGTTTGCATCTAAGTATGTATGAATGTATGTATGTTCCTATAAGTATGGTAATATAGAAGTCTATTCATATTTATTTCTGTTCACACACATATATATATATATATATAATATATATATATATAATACATTAGTATGGATATCTATTTTATAAGTATATAAGTCTACTTATGTGCTTCACATGGTATAATGGTTAGCAAGTAAGACTAGCAGACTATTGTAAGTGATTTTGATTCTCACTGGGTGTCCCATACTACTGGCTTTGTAGTGAGGCTAGCAGAGTGAGTTTGATTCTCACTGAGTGCCCTATACTGGCATTATGTGAAACTAAGCTAAGACATTTACCTAGTATATACAGGTTATTTCATAAAGAATTTAAGAGCACGTATATTTCAACGAGCTGCTGAGATCCTTGTATCATGCGATATCCTCATTCGAGCATCCGTTCTTTTGTATTGGGTCTGTTGTGCCATTACCAAATACGGATGTATTTCGTGTAAGAGTTAAATTTAATGTGAAATTTCCCCAGTCTCTCATTTCTCATAAAGTTTGGTTGATAAATTTCGTGCTATTGGAAGTTGTGAGAATACCCGCCTCTGAAACTCGTGTACCTTCGTTGCACAATGATATTGACCCCACGTTGTAGTATTCTGTGCTGGCCGGTTCGAAGGTACGATCTGGAGACAGATCCGCAAGAAAAAGGAAAATGCACAAGAAATTGATGATAGGATACTAATAGAGGAGGAAGGTGTGACATTTTAATCCGAGTAGAATAGAGCGCACTTAATTTGATGTCGTCTTCTGGCAAAAGAAAGTTCTTTTAACAACAAGTCCGACTACTAGCATTAACTACAAAGTCCGATTGGCTTTATATGACGTGGGTCTTTGCTTATTTCCAATCTATCCAGCCCGGAATCAACTGCCCAATGGAACATCGTTCTTAGTCTGTCTTTAGGGTTCAGAGCCAACTCGTATATATACAAAATCCATCCCCACCCCCGTTCCCTGGTCTGACCGCCCAGAAATGGGCCATAAGTGTGTTGAAGTTCTCAGTAAATGTATCCAAGATTTTGGGAAAGGCATGAACCCATCTCTTCTCCAATGGATAGATAATAGTGCATTCTGGATTCTTTAGCATTGATACGGCAACCCATCTTGGATTCAGACTAGCTGTACTCCGCTTAAAAACCGCCCTGTTTGTGAGGCTTAGAATACACAGGCAGTATCTCCCCCAGAGAGGTAAGACTCTCGATAAAAAAGGGGTATCCTGGGTATAACACTAAACTGCATCTGATGCTCTGGGGAGTGTGGGGGTAACCCTTCATTGCCATTACTCCCAGGTTCACACTGAGTCGGAGTGCTAGTACAAAAAAAAAACAAACATAAATATAAATGTACAATGATCGGAAATCCTTTCACTCTGGGCATAAAAAACCTAGATGGGTTGACATGCCGTTAAAACCAACCAAACAGCCAAATATCCAAATTGACCATGTTTAATATCCTGCCCATACCGGAGGGGTTGGCTAAATACATTCTCCCCTCCTACCCTTTTCTGTCTATCAGGTATATATATATATATATATATATATATATATATATATATATTGGAAATTTGTGTTGAGTGACCAGTATTCAGCAGTGTTGCAAGTTAAATCTGTTTCTGAGAATCCAGACTTGGTAGGTGGTCTACATAACTGGTTAGGCTATTCTACTGAGTAGCATGGCCAAGTCTATTCCCAGGATTCTTATTGGTTGGTGGTTTTATTGTGGATATTTTTCTAGTAGTTGGTACCGAGTGTATCCAGTAATGCTCTGTCATTTTTGTCTGGTGACTGGACGCTAGTCACAGCCTTCCTGTGAAGGTGAGTATGGTGTTCATTCTCCCCCCTCTCTCTCTCTATATATATATGGTATAACTTATGCTTATGTATACATACCATTTCAAGTTATGGTGGGTGTGTTTTTCTTCACAAACAAGATCTTTCTTGAAAAATACTTTTATGTAGACTTTAAAGAGAAGGGTGGTGCCTACAAATTGAGTTAACTTGCACCCCCATCCCACCTGACCTTTGTTTGCCTGCTGGCCTTTTATAAACAATTGCACAATCAAATAGAAAAATGTCAGTGAATGGTTACGACATAAAATGATTCCAAGTGAAAATAAAAGATGAAATCAAAAAGAAATAGTTTCATTCTTGCATCTTTTTCTTTCTTTCTTTCTTTTTTTTTTTCTGAGACGGTTGATTTGTTTAACGGCATATCAACTCCTTATGGGTCATTTAATTCCGAAATTTCATTGCTTTGTAAATGTTTCATTGTTAATGATGTTTCATTGTTTAATTTAAGTCCTTTTTTTTTATTGTTACTCTGAAATAGAAATATCGTTGAATACTCACCAAAATTATCAGCGAATAGTAATTTTCAGTTTATTACAGTATAGAACTTGATAAGTTTATAACCTCAATTCCCTTGAAGGAAAAACGCGTAAGTCAAAAAAGTGTATAACTGAATCACTACGCAACAACTTTAAATCTATACAACATCAATTAATGCTATTGTTTAATTTAAAAAAAAATTATAAATGAATTAACGTATTTAATTATGTTTTCCTTAGAATTTCATTTTTATTAAAAGTATTAATTCCAGTTGATAAATTACAAATATATACATTGGACTTCACTAACATCTATCCAGTAGACTGATAGAAATTTACGTACATATATATATAACTCAATAATAATAATGCCTATTAATAAACCGCAAATATATATACAATTTCTGGGCACCAGAGAGAGAGAGAGAGAGAGAGAGAGAGAGAGAGAGAGAGAGAGAGAGAGAGAGAGAGAGAGAGAGGGGGGGGTAGTCGGAGAGAGAGACCGTGGACAGGTGCGTTCCTCAGGTCAATGATCTAATCTAAAAGACCATTCGCTAGCATATTGACTCAGTCCCTTACAATATTGACCCTATGCCAGACAAAGAAATTGTATATAAGGGAGAGTAAGGATGGAGGGAGAGTAGGGATGGAGGGAGAGTAAGCATGGAGAGCGAACATCAACCCGAAATTCTGGCGGGGGCGGGGGGCATGCGAGAGAAGGAAATCTTTTGCTCATAAATAAACCTCATTAAACAAAACCTGTTTCACCAAAATGGAAAACATCCAACACCTTTTTCTCTCCCCCCCCCCCCTTTTTAAAAAACCTTAAGTGCTTTTTTTTATATACTTTGGGTCAACTAGTCTAGCATTTTTGAGGGGTTTGGGGTTGAGTCAAAACTCTTGGACGGGAAGAGAAGGGGGTGAGCTTTGAGGAGAGCATGTGGAGATTCGGTGCACCAACAGGGTTGAGGCCAAATGGGGTCAAAAAGTACGACGCAAAACATTTTCATCTAATAATGTTTGTATTAATATGCTTATTTTTGCCTCTCTATCTTAGTTTCCTCATTTTCTATCTCCGTTCATATCTATCTATCTGTCTGTTCATATCTATCTACCTATGTTACTAACTATCTATCTATCTTTGTTCATATCTATCTATCTGTCTGTTCATATCTATCTACCTATGTTACTAACTATCTATCTACCTATGTTACTATCTATCTTTGTTCATATCTATCTATCTTAGTCTGTTTATATCTGTCATCAAATACGTGAAGCATACGCGAAAAACTTACGATTTAATACATACATACACAAATTCTCTCTCTCTCTCTTATATATATATATATATATATGCTTAATTGAAGTCGTACCTAGGTACGACTTCAATTAAGCACATATTCTCCCAAAAATTGTCGGATAAGAAAAACCCATATCATAAATACATCGCTTGTGTATCTACTTCTCATTATATATACTAGCAAATATATGCACCCTCCGGGTGCAAGTATTTAAGTTTTGATATAATAAAATATCATATTAAATTAGAAATGTTAATGAAACTGACTAAGAATGCAGATAAAAAGATTTGGAACGGAGGGGGTATAATCGAAAAACAGAACAACTTTGAAACTAACTATTCCATCATTTTCCATTGCTCCCCTCTTTCATTGGTAAATTTTCCTAATTTAACTATTTAGTTAAAATGGGAAGTAAAGGATAATATTACAGTTATTTCTTCTTGTAAATAAATTTATTTTAAGATTTATCCACGAGATTTTTGTTTATATTTCTTAAGATAAAACCAAACAATTAGAAATCAATAATACCAAGCACATATTTATTAAAATAAAATTTTAAATATCAATATGCAAATTAGCCTTCTCGTTCAAACTGTAAACCGCTATTTTGTTGTATATATAAATACAATTGCATGTTATTAGTACGTAGATATGGTCAACAGTATTAATAATGTAAAACAATTTTATTAATAACTGAAGGTTTAAAAGAATGAAATCATGGAGAATTTGACGTAAATAATTAAGGGAATTGTGATGTGACTTGAGTAGTAATATAGTTTCGGTTACAGACTGAAAAACACACAATCTCCATTATAATAAGATATATATATATATATATATATATATATATATATATATATATATGATAGATAGATAGATAGAGAGAGAGAGAGAGAGAGAGAGAGAGAGAGAGAGAGAGAGAATGTGTGTATGTATTAAATCGTGTTTCGCGTATGCTTCACGTATTTGATGACAGATATAAATAGACTAAGGTAGATAGATATGAACAAAGATAGATAGATAGATAGATAGATAGATAAATGAACAAAGATAGATAGATAGATAGATATGAACAGACAGATAGATAGATATGAAAGGAGACAGAAAATGAGGAGACTAAGATAGAGAGGCAAAAATAAGAATATTAATACAAACACAAACACACCACACACATTATATATATATATATATATATATTATATATATATATATATATATATACTCAAATATGTAGAATAATGGCTCACATGAAATCGAAAGTAGTGAAATTGAGTTTTGAGTTTTATCCTGTGTTACATATTTTTTTAAATTGAAATATATGGTGATATTACTCTGAATTTGTACCTGTCAATCAATCTGTCAATATCTGTTCATATCTGTCAATCAATCTATTGATCAATATGTGTTCATATCTATCTATCAATCTATCGATCAATATGTTCATATCTATCTATCAATCTATCTATCGATATCAGTTCATATCTATCTATCAATGTCTGTTCATATCTATCAATCAATCTATCGATATCTGTTTATATCTATCTATGAATGTCTGTTCATATCTATCAATCAATCTATCTATCGATATCTGTTTATATCTATCTATGAATGTCTGTTCATATCTATCAATCAATCTATCTATCGATATCTGTTTATATCTATCTATAAATGTCTGTTCATATCTATCAATCAATCTATCTATCGATATCTGTTCATATCTATCAATCGATCTATCTATCGATATCTGTTCATATCTTTTCTTTTCTATCTCACTATCTATCGAAACTGGCTGTGTTCCGATAAATGCATAATAAGTGAACGAATTTAGACTATGAATTACATTATGAGACAAATCTTTGTCAATATCTTTCCATTTCAAAATTTGCTGAAACAAAAATAAATTAAAGATAACCTTACAATTGGAAAATAAAGACGTTTGAATAGGAAAACTTGATATTTCATTTTATGAAATAAATAGGCTACACATGTATGTAAATATATTTATCGTATTTTGACAAAAATGTTGGTAAAACTTGCAAATCATACTCAATATCCCATGATATTACAGTGTGACCCAGAAAAAATAGAACCCAAATCATTTATTTATTTTCCCATTAAACTAACTCTAAACCCCAACCCCCTCCTAGTTAAAATTAAATTTTATTACAAAATTTGTAGGTTCTGTTTTTTTCTGACTCCCCCACAAAAAAAAACAGAACCCAAATTATTTATTTTCCCTTTAAACTAACGCTAAACCCTAACCCTAAACCCCCCTAGTTAAAATTACCAGTTTTATTACAAAATTTGTGGGTTCTGTTTTTTTCTGGGTCATAGGATTTTGAGTATGATTTGCAAGTTTTACCAAAATGTCTTGCTCAATTATTTTCTTTTTAGCCCCTTGATTAGTTTTATTCTCAAATGTATTGAAAGCAATCATATGCATAATTTTATATAGAAATAGATTAAGATAAAATAAAAACAAGTGTCATATTTTATATGCGTTCTTATTTAATTTCATTAGTCTTTTTAATTTATTACATTAAAACAAATGCTTGCAACCTGATTGTGCATATTATTGCAAGTAAACATAATATAAAGAAAAATGCACAAACGTGTCCGAACAGATTGAATATGCACATGTTGTTCTTTGAACAAGCAGTATGTGGAAGGGGTACAAGAACAAAAGAAGGTTTACTTGGTAAAGATGAACAGTAAAATGGTCATAGGCATGTTGGCTTTACTGTTCAATGGCAGGTCAGGAGTCAAGAACTCTACTGTACAAAGAACAGAGGCAAAAGAGGACAATAATACTTTTGGAGGGACTGTCATGTGACGCCTCAGGGACACGCCTATTCTCTAAGGGAGATAATTATTTATTGTCTCTTTACAGAAGCAACCCAGGAACTTAAGGCGGGAATAAACGATTGTTTTGGCGATGCAATTTTATGTAGAACCCGAACCCGAGCCCAAGAGAGAGAGAGAGAGAGAGAGAGAGAGAGAGACAACACTGACCTTCTTTTCGCAGGGTACTGACTCCCTCAAGTACACCGGTCCAGTATTACCGATTCCATTATGACAATCTTGAATATTTTCTTCAATTTTCGCATCGATGTCCGCCACATTGAACACACATACGGCCGTTTCACGCATTGGAACATTCATGTGAGGTTTTCCCTTGGCGTAGGTCACGTACAATTTGCCCTTTTTCGGCAACAAATAAGCGGCTTGAGCGAGGTTGTATTGCAGTCGGCCGTGGCATTCCAACGGTACCTCCACGTATGATTCAAATCTTTTGTCCATATGACACAGCCGGATAATCTTCGTGATGTACGGCGAGCTTCCGTCTTCTGATTTATGCTGAGTCGTAATAAAATAGATAAATTGACCGTGTGAAAAACCGTAGATGGGATTCACAAAATGTTTGGTACGATATTTGGGCAAGACAGCAACCTTACTTCCGCCGGAAGTGTCTCGGTATGTAAATTCTAGTGTCTTCATATCTCGGCTGCTGATCGAAGGCACAAGGTCACGATAGCGCTCGTTCCCATGATTGCTGTAAGGGGAAGCGACATAAAGGGCATCTCCGTCCAAGCCTGGACCGGTGACGACAACTGTTGAGCTATTTTTGTGATTGGAGACAACCGGCTTGGACAGTTTCCCATCGACAACTGTAATGTTTGACAGTTTTCGAACATGGCAAGCTCCGTGGAAAAGAGTTATACACACAACGATAGCTTTGCGTTTGTAGTCAATGACCAAACCTTGACTATGGCTATTAGTTATTTCTTTTTTCTCCTGACAAGGAATTAACGGTGGTGGGCACATCGGGTTGTCTTCTGCGGGTCCTGTGTACGCGTTTTCCAGGAGGGTTAGTTCCGGTGACAGTTTGAAAAGGTTGTTGGTCGCCCCAATGTAAAGGTCACCAGTTTCCTTGTGGATGATCATACGCTCGAGTGGGTGCTCAAAGGGATCGCGGAAGACTTTCTGAATGACCATGGCACGAGATAGGGACCAAAAACAGGTCCATGTAATCCACGCTGCGAACATGGTTGATTTTTCGGGAAAAAACATCAAGCACTCCAGACTAGACCAGCCACAACCTGTGGAAAAGAAAGAAGAAAGAATAGAAATTAATCTCACGGATAATTTTTATTTTAAGTTAACTAGCAAATACAATGAAATATAATGAATATATATAGCAAATATAATGAAACTAAATAAGAATGCAGATAAAAAGATTTGAAACAGAGAGGGTAAAATCGAAAATCTTGAAACTTACTCTTCCTTCACTCCAGTCTTTCATTGCTAAATTTTCCTTATTTAACTATTTAGTTAGAATAGGAAGTAAAAAATAGAATTAGAGTTATTTATTCTAGTTACTTGATTTCTTTTAAGATTTATCCCCGAGATTTTTGCTCATATTTATTAAGATAAAACCAAACAATTAGAAATCAATAATACTAAGCATATATTTATTAAAATAAAATCTTTAATATCAATATGCAAATTAGCCTTCCCGTTCACACTGTAAACTGCTATTTTGTTGTATATATAAATACAATTGCATGCTTGTAGATAAGGCCAACTGTATTAACAATGTAAAACAATTTTTAAAATTAATAATTGAGATTTAAATGAAAATAAAATCCTGGAGAACGTGACGTAAATAACTAAGGGAATTGTGACTTGTGCAATAACATAGTTTCGGTTACAGACAGACAAACACACAATATTCATTATAATATGATACCAATAACAGCAAAAATAAGGCATACCAGGGTCACTGGTGTGAAAAACAGTGAAATAATAAAATTAGATATGAGAAGAAGAATCGAGACCACCCAGACCACAGCACTGTTGAAATCGGCTCGGATACTTAAAAGAGTCTTGGAGTCCTAAGGAGACTTGCTGTCACTCAGACTTCAGTGAAAACCACCGGTTATTTTACATTAATCTTTACTTTAAGCTCCACCCTGTCGACAAGGCTTAGAATACGCTGCCAGCATCCCTTGTAGAGAGGTAAGAACCGCCACAAAAAGGGGATACTGGGTGTGACACTAAATTGCATCTGATGTTGATACTCCAGTTCTAAAGATCTGGAGAATGTACAGTATTCCTTCATCCCCATTACTCCCAGAACCACTATAACCTGGAGTGGTAGTACCTGTTAGGGTCCTATATATGGGTCAAACAGATAAATTTGAATAGTATTCGTATTTAATAAACTGGGTGCAATTTTTTTTAAAAATCTTTAAAAAATAACTACACAAAAATCCTTAATGGTAAGAGTGGAATGTTGGGTGCGCGTGGTATAATGGTTACCATCGTAAGAAATGGAAATGGCAAGTTCAAATCCTTGACGCGGCTGTTTGAATTTCACATACCCTTGGAAAAGGGACGAATCCAACTATTCTCCCTCCACCAATGAGTAAATAGTAGGGTAGACTGGGCTCTTTAATGTTGGTATGGCAACCGGTCTAGGAAAGGGAAAAATGTGAATTCAACCCAAAGGGGCTCTTATCGCCCTCTTCCTCTTAACCAAAAAATAAACTATTAAGATTAATTTGATAACCATTGAAAATATAACGTAAAATACCGAGGGAATTCTAACATCGGTGGTAACGTAGTTTCTGTTACACACAAACACTTCAGCTCCCTATTTGAATTGAAAATGCTAATAAATCAGCATGAAAAAATTATATTTGATAAAAAATAAGACCAGAGCATTGAGGGGGGGGGGTATTGCCCCTCTGCAGGTGATATAGGCGGTATATTCTAAGCCCCGTCGACAGGGCAGTCAAGGGTTAAAGTATTTCATCTTTCATCTCATGAGAAAAGAAAAAGATCAAATAAATCCGTTGATCTCTCTTAATCATGTATCTGTGTATGTTTTTTTTTTGTTGGGGGGGGGGAGGGCTTCTTAAATCCGTCGAGGGAATTCTGAGTGCACACCGAAAGTTAAAACGATAAGTTGGGTCGGCTTCCCTGCAGAGTTGGAACTAAAAGATTAGGGTTCTCTCTCTTTGAGAAATTTGGGGTAGAACTGAAGGATCTCGGTATCTGAGGGTGCAAAACAGGATTTGCGGTTGTTTCAAAAGAACTTTGTCGGTCTTTTTCCATTCTGTCTAAATGCTCAGTGCGGATACACCTCGGTTCACCCCCCCCTTTTTCCCATTCCTTATCCCCACAATTCCGCTCAGCCCTAGAAACCGCTTGTGAGATCTAAATGGCTAACGTTAGCATTTGAGATGTTGATTTGATAAAATATTCACGTATACACACCATCTAGGTGTGTATACGTGAATAAATGGGTGCCGTTATAGTATGTGGCCTACCTTTTTGATTCTGTTATAGCACCTCATTATTTTTCAACTTACATACTGTCCAAGGAAAAGGAAATTTATAATATCAACACCACCGAAGTGGATAACCATAACAAAATACGGAAATACAGAAAATTATTAACACTTCAAAATTCTCTGTATTTTGACCATTTTAACTTCAAATATCAAACATTTTAACCTGAAGAAGGCCGTTTTTCTTTGTATACTTAAATATTTCATAATTTTCGATTATTATTATTATTATATTATTATTATTATTATTATTATATTAAAATAATTTTATTTTATATTTAAAATAATAATAGATAGAATACAATGTATACATGAACAAACTCCTGGCTGAAACACGTGTTGGTAACTCATTAAACTCAATTTTATCCATTCAACATTTTCTTTTATTTATTTATCCTTTCAACATATATATACATACCCTGGAGATTCGCGCTACTGTGAGGAACTTAAAACGGTAGTTTTTTAACTATTCGATTTTAAACGTATATATATATATATATATATATAAGAGAGAGACAGAGACAGAGAGACAGAGAGAGAGAGAGACAGAGAGAGGGGTATGCACGCGTCTACTATATAACTATGAATTGTAACCATCTGTAATAAGATCTACCAACAACCATGGCCTTGTGCCAGAATAAGCTAATCTCAGCAAATATATAAAGTATGTGTGTGGGGGGGGGACGGGTGGATTGCCGATTCGCTTCTCAAGATATGGAAATTTTGCAAATCTTCAATACCGTCAGTTGATTCACATTAAAAAAAAAACAACAAATAAATAAATAAATAAAGTGAAAGAGAATAAAAAAAATGAATAAATATTTTCTTTCTTTTATTTATTAATATCTCCATTTTTTTCTAAATTTGTTTTGATATTTATTTTTTTACAAACTGAAAAAGGAGGGGGGGATGAAGTGAGATTTTGGGTAGAAAAAGTCGTTTCTGAAATATGAGATGTGGTAAAAAAATATAGCACGCTTATTTACTCATGAGTGCAAAGAAAAATATATTTCTCCCCTACACCCCCACACACCTTTGGTTTTTCCCCCGACCCTCGTTCATCCCCCCCTCGTTATCATTTCCAGTTGGGGGGGGGGCTCTTCAAGAAGTTGATATTTCTTTAGAATAACGGACATTTTACGTTAAAATTTATTTATCTTAGGATATAGATGTGTTTATCTGCTGGTGATTTTTTTTCTTTCTCTCGAGTAGTGGGGGTGGGGCGTGTCGATGAGATGGGACTGACGGTGAGATGAGGCTGGCGATGAGATGGATGAGGGTGGGTGGAGGCTGGCGTCGGATTTCTACGATGGGTTTTTTTTGTTGTCTTTTTTGGTTTTTGTTGTTGTTGATGAAATTCCTCCCCACAGCAGCACCCCCATCTCCAGTACCAACCATCCCCTCGGCCCCGTCCTACCCCTCCCCCCGTCTTGTAAGGCAATTTGTCTACTTTGCTGTATCAAATTGGCTTTCTCTTAAAACCCGGGAAGAAAATATCACCCAACGGCGGGTAAATTTTGTAAAGGCATTTCTTCTCTTTAAACCAAATATAAATGTTCCACAGTCTCGTTTAGCAGACCCCCACCCTGCACAGTATACAGATACAGGTAAAATAGTAGGGCAGATGGGCTTTCTAGCCTTCGTAGGGCAACCGGTCTTGGAGAGGGATATATAAAAAACAGTATTCAAAGCGAGAAACCAGAGTCCCTAGGACAGAATAATATCACTGAAGCCAAGGTATATATATAAGTAAAAATATAACAAAAGACTTAGACTTTTTGCATTAGTTTATTTCAAGGAAGTTTAGACAAAGTGTCTAACTCTCCCAAATACTTTGTCTAAGCTTCCTTGAAATAGACTATAATGCAAAAATTCTAAGTCTTTTGTTATATTTTTACTTATAAATTTGCTCTGTGACTCTAACAATAAGAGCACACATTGAATTCTGCAAACTGCGACAGGTTAAAAAAAAAACAAACTCCTATGTCGTAAGGAAGATTTCTTCTCTAGACTTTTGGATTATATATATATATATATATATATACTGCCACTTCTTTACAGAAGAAAGCCATTTCATCAAACCTGCAAAATGCTCTCGTAGTGATTCGTCAGGTCAAATTCACTTTTACCAGCCCTACCGCATATGTGACAAGTAAAATAACTAATTTTGGCGTTGTCAATAGTCCAATGCACTCTCATGTGACTTCTTATTATGAAACCTGCTGTAGGCCCATATACTTTGTCACAGAATTGACATGAATTACCTGGAGATTGTTGCAGAAGGATTTATGTAATATCAGCCTGTGATTGTTTGCTTCTATGAGATCTCAAATAACTAGCAAATACGGCTTTGGACAAACAGACCCTACGGCAGATTTGACAGACATGCTTCGGCTGAAAAGTGTTCGAGCCGAGGTCAAGTACCGTTTCCAAAGTGCTTGTTTGATTTGTGCTTTTTGATTTAGTGCGTCCTGGGATGCACATATTTGCTTTGAATGAGTCCCTACTAAAGCCATATAACTCCTACGTTGTAAACTATCCTGTGTAATTCATTTCTAAGAAATTATGGAAATGTATATATAGCCAGAGAAAAAAGGGGAAACAACCTTGTGTAAAAGGAAGTAGAAAAAGAAAAGCATTTGAAATAAGAGAGGAAAAGGGAGAAGCATAAGAAGAAGAAAAAGAGGAAAAAGAAGAAAAATGAAAAAGAGGATGATGATGATGATAATGATGATGAAAAAAAAAAAGAAAGGAAAAGGTGAAGTTGAGAAAATGAAGAGGAAAAAGCACAAAAATAACAAAAATATTGACAAAAAGAAAATAAGGAACAGTAGGGAAGAAGAAGACTACAAAGAAGAAGAAGAAGAAGAAGAAAGAGGAAGTTGAGAAATACGGGCGAGAAGAATAAAAATGTTAGAAAATGGATTTGTAAAGAAGAAAATTGAAGGAGTAAGAAGAAAGATAAAGAAGAAAAAAAGAAGGAAATAAGAAAAATGAAGAAATAAGATAAATGAAGAAAAGGGATGGTTGAATAGAAAACAAACAAAAGAATTGATAGTAAAAATGGAATTGGTATAATAAAGATGATGGGGGGGTGAAAATAGTCATTAATTAAGAAGAAGAAAAAGAAGAGAGAAAGTAGGCAAGAAGAAGAAGAAGAAGAAGAAGAAAGAAGAAGGGCGAGAGGGAAGAGAAAGAAAAAGAAAAGGGCACTAGGCAAGAAGAAGAAGAAAAAGAAAAAAATAGAAGGTAGGCAGGAGAGAAAAACAAAAATAAATAGGGAAGAAGAAGAAGAAGAGACAAAATGGACAGGAAGAAGAACGGCGAGAGGGAAAAGAAAGAGGACAAGGCGGGTAGACAAGAAGAAGAAGAAAAAAAGAAAAGATACAGAGAAGAAGAGAAAGAAAAGAAAAAAAGAAATAGGGAAGAAGAAGAAGAAGAAGAAAGGAAAGAAGAAGGAAGCAGGAAAGAAGAAGAAAAAGAAGAAGAAGAGGAAGGAAGGCAGGAAAGAAGAAGAAGGAAGGCAGGAAAAAGAAGAAGGAAGAGGAAGAAGAAGAAGAAGAAGAAGAGAAGAAGAAGAAGAGAAGAAGAAGAAGAAGAAGAAAAGAAGAGAAGAAGAAGAAGGAAAGAAGAAGAGAAGAAGAAGAAGAGGAAGAAGGCAGGAAAGAAGAGAAGAAGAAGAAGAAGAAGAAGAAGAGAAGAAGAAGAGGAAGAAAGGCAGGAAAGAAGAAGAAGAAGAAGAAGAGAAGAAGAGAAGAAGAAAGGAGGAAAGAAGAAGAAGAAGAAGAAGAAAGAAAAGAAAGAAGAAGAAGAAGAAGAAGAAGAAGAAGCAGGAAGAAGAAGAAGAAGAAGAAGAAGAAGAAGAAGAAGAAAAAGAAGAAAGAAGAGGAAGAAGAGGAAAGAAGAAGAAGAAAGGAAAGAAGAAGAAGAAGAGAAGAAAGGCAGGAAAGAAGAAGAAGAAGAAGAAGAAAGAAGGAAAGAAGAAGAGAAGAAGAAGAAGAAGAAGAAGAAAGGCAGGAAAGAAGAAGAAGAAGAAGAAGAAGAAAGAAGAAGAAGAGGAAGAAGAAGAGAGGAAGAAGAAGAGGAAGAAGAAGAAGAGGAAGAAGGCAGGAAAGAAGAAGAAGAGAAGAAGAAGAAGAAGAAGAAGAAGAAGAAGAAGAAGAGGAAGGAGAAAAGAAGAAGAAGAAGAGGAAGGAAGGCAGGAAAGAAGAAGAAGAAGAGGAAGGAAGGCAGGAAAGAAGAAGAAGAAGAAGAAGAATGCGTGTGGGATGCGTGTTGGTAGTAGAGCACTGTTATGAAGACTTTGCACACGTTAGGAAAGAAACGGTAAAAGGAAATTCCCCAAAAGATCAGATGGTCGAGCAGATGCTCTGGGGAGAGAAAGACACACGCAAAAAAAGCACCCCCCCTTTCCATTCATCTCCCTTCGCAACATAGACGATGAAGGTCGGGGATAGAAACGGAGAAACTCAGAAACAATACAGTCCCATTGCTAGTTCCACTTCACGTCTGGGATATAGAAGGAGGGGGGGGGCAGAAGAAGAAGAAGAAAAAAAAAAGGGAACCAAAAGATTTTGGTTCCCCCTGTCTGAAATTGATATCGTCGCCTACGTGGAACAGAACAGACGAATCTTTGCTTATATCTGTTCCGAAAATTAAGAGTGACAATCTTCAATTATTGGCGGATGTAGAGTAGGGTAGGTCGATTTTTAACTTTTTATAAAATATCAAATTCTCTCAAACAGCAAAAGTTGTGTGTTGGTATAGTAAATACGGATACCAAAAATTAGATCTCTTACTTGCACCATTGTTTCAGGAAATAGCATCAAAGATCGTCTTCTAAAATGCACAAAAAAATCCTCGTTTTCGCAACATTTAGCTATAAAATTGGTTAGAAAAATTTTGCAATTTCAATATCTAAAACAGAAAAGATTGTCATCTTCAACGAAACGAATATAAAATCATAACTAGAATTCAAATTGAAAATATGACCCCTATCACCACCGACACCTCTGATGTGCTGCTTTTTACCTCATTAATTAAGCTGTAACAGTGATAACCTTTTAAAAAATTGAAATCTATCTTCTCAAATGAAGGCAAAGTTTTGAAAAAAATATTTACTGCGGCACTTCTTTATGTTAATTTGCAACTTTCGCCCCATGGGAGACGTTACAGTTCTAAAATCGACCTACCCTAATGTATAGTGACAGTCGGAATAGTTGCGACGAAAAGCAATTGCAATTAAGATGAAAGAAATACTACTCAAACATTAATAATGGTTGACAATGGTTTATCTAATAACAATACAATTTAAGATAATATTACTTCTAATGGGCGTAGAATCACAGTCTGTGTAGTTGGTGATGAAAAGCAAATGAAATTAAGATGCGCGCATTTACCCAACACTTCCGCACAAGCAAGGATGGGCACAGGGTCAATTACCAACCGGAGTTTTAGAGGTTTTAATTCAGAGTTTTCCTTCTCCTAGACAGGTTGTCATACTACGGTTATAGAGCCTAATGCATACATTTCCCAAGAGTATTAGTGCTATGCGCAATGCAACCAGTCATCATTATTTCTCAAGAGTGTCGTCACCTCAGCTAAAAAATGGACCATTCCGTTTTTATTAGAAAGAAAGAAAAGGAAGAAAAAGAACATGCTACACAGAAAAAATATAATAAGAAAGAAAAGGGGGGGGGCGCACGGAATCGAACATAATGAAAAGAAGGAAAGAAAGAAAAAAGAGTGTGTGTGTGTGTGTGTGTGAGTGAGTGAGTGAGTGAGTGAGAGAGAGAGTTAAATCAAGTTTATTATACTTTTTACATATTGAACTATATTCAATAGCTCTTAAGTAAACAAATCAAACGTTAGTGTTATTTGGATTATTCGGACTATTATTGTCGTCATCTTCATTGTTAGTCCGAATAATCCAAATAATAATAATTATCAAGCCTCATCTCAAAATTTCCGAGAAATAAAATAAAACGTTATGATAATCAAATTATCATACCGTGGTATATCCACAGGTCCTGCTAGTACTATAGTACTAAAATGTACAAATTTGAATAGACCTATTAAAATTTGCACATTGCAATTTGAATAGACCATTAAAATTTGCACATTTTTTGCTCGGGTGTTTTTTTCTTTATTATCTTCTTGCATTTACCATTTAACACATGTTTTGTATTACAAAAAATTGATATTAAGTGACTCCATAAAAGGCAGACATTTTTTAACGTATTTCTTAAATGGGGTACGTTTATAGAATTGTTTGGGGGGATAAAACGTTGCGCCTTCAAACATTTCAAAAGAACTACGAGTCAAATGTTGTTGTTTTTTTTTATACAAGGGTGAATCAGAAGTTAGTAAATATTTTGGTAACGTGAGGTACAATTCTGCGTCGGCTTCTTTTGACGAAGTTGTGAAGGTGGCGAAACACACTGGACTGTGAGATGTTGACTTCGCTGGATTTTCCTCTATGGATTGGAGCACGGCCTCGGAATCCACGATTTTGGTCTTCTCGAGGTTCTCAACAACCCGAACGAAATTTTTTGAACCATCTGCTTACGATACTTTTATCAACTGAACAATGGTTTTGGTTGCTTCGCAGCAATGGCGCAGTTCGAACTCGTAAGGCCCAATTCAAAAAATTAGACTACGTTGCACGTTCATCTGTACGACAACACACGGAGTCAAGCTATGCACAATGCTTTAACGCAGCAACTACCATGATAGCAGACTGTTAATGTCGGAAGCCACCCTGGCACAACACCATGAAGCCAAGAGGTCCAAAAGAAAGCGGTGGCAATAAAGCACCGGCACATCAACATCTTCAGGGACAGCCTTCAAATACGAAATCTGTGGTCGAGAATGTTTTTCGAACATTGGACTTCACAGTCACAGGAGGCGCTGTGACTTAACGGACACAAGAACTATAGAGTCTTCCGAGTCTGCAATACCAATGACAATGACCGTGTTATTACCAAACACCAGCGGGTACCCCCACGGCTTGAAATGATTCTGTCACGTGATATAGTAATTTACCAACTTCTCCGCACGAGCAGGATGTGACACAAGATCAATTTCGTAAGCGGAGTTTAACAGGTTTGAATTCAAAGTTTTCCTTCCCCTGGACTAGTTGCCTAACCAAGGTTAAAGAGCCCAGTCTTCCCTACTATTTACTCATAGCTGGAGGGAGAATAGTTGGATTCATATCTTTCCCAAGGGTATTAGTGCTATGTGAAAAGCAAACAGCCTCGTTCAGGATTTGAACTCGACTCTAACCATTACACCACGCGCCTCCGGTCACGTGATATACCCGTCGCAAACTCGCACGTATCAAAATAGTGCAAAATTTTTGACTCACCCTCGTATAAAAAAAACCCAAAAAAAAAAAAACAAAAACAAAACAAAAAAAAAGTTTTATGGTGTCGTCTGTTTCAAAGTCAGAATTGAAAATGTTTTGCCCCCCAAAAATGACAAGGGAAACTCTTTGAAAGTTATTCCTCCTCTGGGGATTCGAGGCACGTTCCTTACAGCGGCAATATCTGATACAGTCTGATGGAGTAGGAAGGCTGCTCAAACAACATCCCTCTACACACACACACACACACACACACACAAAAAACCCCACTGAAAATTCAACCTATTCTATTTCTCTTTTAGATTTTTTACTTTGTTTTAAAATGATGTCATCTGTTTCTTTCATTTAAACAAGAAAGTTTACTTTCTTTAAGGGCATATCAACTCCTAACGAGTTATCTAATACCAAAATTTGATTCAGTTGTAAAAGTTTGATTGTAATCATTACAGTTTATATTTGATTTGGTTTAGTTTGGTGCATTTGTTTAACGGCATATCAACTCTTTGTGGGTTATTTAATGTCAAAATATAATTCATTTGTAAATGTTTCCCTATATTTACAATATTCCATTGTATTTTTTTAATTGCACTTTTTTCTCTATAATCCTTTGCACAAATTTGGATAGTTTCAAGTATTCCTATTAAATGATAATTAGGGTGTTTGATGCATTTATCGGTTCCTTCAGATGGTCATTATCCTTATAGATCAGGGGTTCTCAAACTTTTAAGTCCGTAGAACCCTACACAAATTTGATTGACCCCCTCATGGAACCACTCCTTATATACCCCAGTCCCCCATGCAGTTGTTTTGTTGCAACCAATTATGTAATTAATGAATTCTGAACAAAAGTTCATGTAAAACTGTTATTACAATAATCCTTTACAAACATTTGTATGGTTTCAAGTATTCCTATTCAATAATAATTACGATGTTTGATACATTTGTTGGTAGATCAGGGGGTGCTCAAACTTTTAAGTCTATGGATCCCTATAAAAATTTGATTGACCTATCATGGACCCCCTCTTTATATACCCCATTTCACCTCTCAAAATATATCCATTCATGAACTGAACATTGGTAGAATGCTAAAAGCAAGTGAATAAAGGGCAAGTAACTCTTTAAATTGGTAAATCAAATGGTTTAAAGCAGGGGTACTCAAACTTTTAAGTCCGTAGACCCCCCAACAAAAATCTGATTGACCTATCATAACCCCCCCCCTATATACCCCAATCCACCTTGCAGTTGTTTTGTTGCAACTAATTATGTAATTAATGAATTCTGCACAAACGTTTATGTAAAACTGTTATTTATCATATGGGTGCTAGAAGGCGGTGGCTGCGGGTCTACATGTCCTGGGAATGACGTTAAACTCTATCTGATGGTGAGTTTCCAGTTTTGGAGGTTTGGGGAATGTGGAGCACCCCTTCATCACCATTGCTCCCTGGTCCACTCTGACCCGGAGTGGTAGTACCTGTTAGGGTCCTATCTATGGGTTAAATAGAAAAATGTATTTATAAAAAAATTGTATTATCCATTAAGAATTGATTTATTTCAAAACTTTATCGGCATTAAATGACCCACTGAGGTTGATATGCCGTAAAACAAAACCAGACCAAACCAGACTAAAGCTGTTAATTGTAAGATAACCGTAAAATAAACAGTAAAGTAAGCATAGCATGTAAAAAAAGATCTGCAAATATTTAATACTAACTTAATAATTTACCAAGGAAGTACATTTCCTAATGTGATGGGGGAAGCTGATGACTTTTGATACGTTCATGAATATTGACTTTTGAAAATATATCAACATGAGTAAGTTCTCCAGGATTCTTGTGGAATTAATTTCTTAAAAGGCTTAGTAATTTCCATAGACCCCCCATCCCCCGAATACTTACAGATCCCCTGAGTTGTTGTATAGACCCCAGGGGGTGTGTATATATTCACCAAACCAAGCCCCCCCCCCCCGACACGAGCAGGATGCGACACAAGGTCAATTTCTTAAGCGGGGTTTAACAGGTTTAAATTATTCTCCTAGACTGGTTACCCATCCAAGTTTAAAGAGCTCAATCAGCCCTACTATTTATCCATAGCTGGAGGAAGAATATATGGATTCATACCTTTCCCAAGGGTATTAGCGCTTTGTGAAACTCAAACAGCCTTGTCCTAGATTTGAACTCGGGTCGACGTCTATTCCATACGACTAAGCATTACACCATGCACATCCATACCAAGGGGTTTATGCAGACCATTTTGAGAAAACCTGTTGTAGATTGATTGACAGCTTGAGTCTGCAAGTCTTTGAATCGTTCTGATTTTTCATGAGATTTACCGTTCTTTCAATCATTTTGCACGAATTCTTGGGATTCTTGGAATTGTTCTAAACGATTTGGCAGACTTTCTTGGACAGTCCGAAACTCACGACCCCAAGAGTAAAATTTAAAAAGAAAACAACAACTTTTAATACTTAAACCATTTATTTCCCCACAGAGATTACCAAAATCTGTTCCGCCGCTCCCGAGTGGGACGCGCTTAGCACCCACGTGTGCTACGGGATGCCCGAAAATGTTACAAATTCCAGACATTTGTAATTCAATAAACCGATGAAGAATCCCAATGAAAGGAAAGAATATATCATTGGAACATCACTTTGACCATCACCCTGTCGGTGGGGCTTAGAATACAACGACTGTATCTACTGTAAAGGGGTAAGATACCCCGCAAAAATAAGGGGTGTTCTGGGTACGACACTAAACTGCACCTAAAAGTGAGGATTTAGGGAACCTGGAGTACCCCTTTCATTACCATTACTCATAGGGACACTCTGACTTGGAGTTGAACCAACTGTTAGGATCCCATCTATGGAATAATAATAATAATAATAATAATAATAATAAAATTAATAATAATATGCAAAAAAAATTGACCATACCAAAAAAATGGTTTATGCATAAACCAGAATCTGTTCTTGAGAACGAAACGCATAAAATTCTCTGGGACTTTGAAATAAAAACGGATCACCTTATACCAGCAAGAAGACCAGACCTAGTGTTGATTAACAAAAAAGAAAGAACTTGTCAACTGGTGGATTTTGCAGTTTCAGCAGATCGCAGGGTGAAGCCGAAGGAAAATTTAAAAATGGAAAAATACCTGGAGTTTGCCAGAGAACTGAAAAAGTTATGGAATATGAAAAATCAAAGTGATACCAATTGTAGTTGGTGCACTTGGAATGGTCCCAAAGAAATTGGAAAATCTGGACATCAGAGGAAAGATTGAGACCATCCAGAATAATGCACTGCTGCAACCTGCTAGAATACTTAGAAGAGTCCTGGAGACCTGAGGAAACTTGCTGTCACTCAGACTCCAGTGAAAGACCATCAGCTAACGCTGATGTGAAAACTCAGAAGGAGTGACTAATAAAGAGAACCTGTCAACTAGTGGACTTTGTGGTTCCAGCAGACCACAGAGTGAAGATGAAGGAAAACGAAAAGATGAACAAATACCTGGACCTTACCAGATAATTGAAAAATCTGTATAAAAAAGATAACTATCAAAGTGATACCAATTATAGTTGGCGCACTTGGAACGGTTTCAAACAGCTTGGAAAAAAGACTGGAGGATCTGGAAATCAGAGGAAGAATTGAGACCACCTAGACTACTGCATTGCTGCAATCGGCTAGAATACTCAGAAGAGTCCTGGACACCTGAGGAAACTTGTTGTCTGAGTGACAACAAGACTCCAGTGAAATACTGACTTCTGATTTAGGTCGGAAAATTAAAACTGAAAGTTTTTTGGTGGTACCCAATGATAGTTTAACTACAGTCTATGAATTAACATTTTGCGAATTGGGTTACGGTTTTAGAGGATTAAGGTTGTTTTTAATTACGTATTGCTTAAAAAACCCCAAAAAAAACCCAAATTGCTATACATTTAATGTTGAAAAATATTTTTAAAACTAAGTTTAATTGAAATTATACATTGCAATACTAACACAAACAACTGTCTCAATAATAGATTCAATAATTAATTTCAATGGTTAATTAAATGTATAGTAATTTGGGTTTTTTGTTGTTTATTTTTTAAAGCAATACGTAATTAAAAACAACCTTAATCTCCTAAAACCGTAACCCAATTCGCCAAATGTTAATTCATAGACTGTAGTTACACTGTCATTGGGTACCACCAAAAAACTTTCCGTGTTAATTTTCCGACCTAAATCAGAAGTCAGCCGGGTTAGTTTAATGGGAAAATAAATAAATAATTTGGATTCTGTTTTTTTCTGTGTCACACTGTAATATGTTTTAATTTTCCGACCGATTTGCAAGTTTTGCCCAAGATCTTATATAATTTCCACTAAGTTCCGAAATACGAAACTTAGCGTATATTTAGAAGAAATGTAAATACATTTTCTCACAAAGTTATAGCTAGATAGATTCCAAATTACAGTCACACCAACCAAAATAAAAATCGCTGCTGCCCCGTAGGTCTGTACATATAGCATTTTATTGATATCTCTTTTGTATGTAATTAAATACGTACATTTTTTTCTAATTATTTCTGTCTTGTATTTCCCTTTCGTGTATTCAACTATTTGACCCCGTGGCTGGCTACTTCAGGCATTTTGTTCGGATTTTCTGTATGGAAGACATTCTTGAAAAATATCTATTAAACTTATCTTTGTCACGAGGCCATTATAGAATGGATTCCCTCGCAAATATGGTTGGTTAGTTGGTGGGTTGGTTGGATTTTACGGCATGTCTATTCCTATCTATTTCACAGTCTATTCATATCTATCTATCTCACAGTCTGTTCATATCTATCTATCTCACAGTCTGTTCATATCTATCTATCCATTTATCTATCTCAGTCTGTTTATATCTGTCTATCTATCTATCTATCTATCTATCTAGTCTACTTATATCTGTCTATCTATCTCAGTCTACTTATATCTGTCTATCTATCAGTCTACTTATATCTGTCTATCTATCTCAGTCTACTTATATCTGTCTATCTATCTCAGTCTACTTATATCTGTCTATGTATCTATCTATCTATCTCAGTCTGCTTATATCTGTCTATGTATCTATCTATCTATCTCAGTCTGCTTATATCTGTCTATGTATCTATCTATCTATCTCAGTCTGCTTATATCTGTCTATGTATCTATCTATCTATCTCAGTCTGCTTATATCTGTCTATCTATCTATCTATTTCAGTCTGCTTATATCTGTCTATCTATCTATCTCAGCCTGCTCATATCTGTCTATCTATCTATCTCAGCCTGCTCATGTATATTTGTCTATCTATCTCAGACTGCTCATATATATCTGTCTGCCTGTCTATCTATCTATCTCGGTGTGTTCATACATTCTCAGAACCCAATCCCCAAAATTCTTCTTATACCTTCTGCCAGTTCTTAAAGGTACCCCATGTGTTGGCAATGTGTAGACA
The DNA here is from genome assembly GCA_023376005.1 of Doryteuthis pealeii. NCBI lineage: Eukaryota > Metazoa > Mollusca > Cephalopoda > Myopsida > Loliginidae > Doryteuthis > Doryteuthis pealeii. The sequence continues at coordinate 26,235,450 of CM042175.1, forward strand.
GTGTATCAACAGACGGACCGCCGGTCTGTCAGCCAGACAAAGGTACGATTTGGGGGGAGAGGGATGGGACCAGGGAGGGCGGTAAAGGAAGGATAAGCAGAGAAAAGAGATAAACCTTTCCAAGACAGACAGACAGGGGTTGGGGAATGGCTGTCTCTCAAAAAGAATACCAAATAAAAAAGAAATCTGAGAGAGAGAGAGAGAGAGAGAGAGAGAGAGAGAGAGAGAGAGAGAGAGAGAGAGAGAGAGAGATTCTCCCAAATCTCAAAAAGAAATTCCCTAGAATTTCTTCAATCTTTATCTTTTCTCAAAACATCTTTTAACCCCTTTTTCCCCCGAAAAAAAAGTTTAATATTCTATCAGCAACCGATTTTCTTGTCTGTTTGTGGCTGTTGTTTTGCTTTAGCGGAGTCTTTTTACCATTTCGTTCTGTTGATGTCTACCACAGTTTTCAAGGGGATTTAAAAAAAAAATTAAATGGTGGATACTTTGTCGAGTTTCGACGGGTTGGAATTTTTTGAGATCTTTCATTTCGCTCAGCACTTTTCTTTTTTCACGTACAGAATAGATCCTATTTGTTGATTATTAAAACCATGGGTGATAGAAGTCGTTTCATCCATCCATCTCACTGTCTTCACATCTCTCTCTCTCTCTTTCACACGCATACATATATATCTTTTAATTTCTCTTACTAATATATATAGGTAATTTTCACCTTTAGTTGTTAAAATTCCTAGCAAATAAGGCAATTAGAGTAACCTCCCTTGACTTTCACTTTGAACTAAGTCGGTAGCTACGTTGAAAGTCTCCGTGCGAAATAAACAAATCTTAGAAACTTTTTCGAAAACAATACAACTGCATGCTCTAACACAAAAATATCATAAAATGTCTTCTTAATAACAATTAAGTTCATTTCAGATAATTTTATGCTAGAAATTTAGCCAACTGACTTTCACTTTGAAAAAAGACGGTAGCCATTTTGAATGTGTACGTGCGAAATATACAAATCTTAGAATCGTTTCGAAAACAATACAACTGCATGCTTTAACACAAAAATATCATAAAATGTGTTCTTAATAACAATTAAGTTCATTTCAGATAATGCGCATGCACAATTTTATGCTAGGAATTTTAACAACTAAAAGGTGAAAATTACCTATATATATATATGAGAGAGAGAGAGAGAGAGAGAGAGAGAGAGAGAGAGAGAGAGAGAGAGAGAGAGAGAGAGAGAGAGAGAGAGATTAAAATATATATATATATATATATATATATATATATATATATATATATATTAGGTACCACCAATTTTCCCAGTGAAATTTACCCCCTATATTTAGCACAATGAAACTTGCATAAAGGTTAATATTGAAATTCTTTGGTTCTTTCGAAAGAAGAAACATTAAACAAACTTATGATGATTTTTTTAAAAATTAGCTTACGGAAATAATGAAAATTATGAACGAAAAACAATGTTTACATTTTTGCACCGTTAAATCAATTGAAATTTAACGTAGCCAAAAGTTCTGGCTAGAGGCTTTTTTAAAAAATTCTATGAAAAATCAATTAATGGTCCGATTTTTACGAAAATTTCCATAATTACTTACCTTTTAATGAAAATATGCCTGAAATAGTTTTTTCCAGAAATATATTAGGATGAATATTTTTTACGGGGTCTGCCCGCCCCCCTATTTTATTTTATGAAATATGAAAAAAATGAACCGGCAAAAAACGATTTTTACTTTTTTTGTATAAAGATAAGAGTCTGAATAATTATATCAGAAGATTTTTATAAGTTTCAATGCCAGAGTTTTTTTAGTAAAAAGAACCATGAATATAAAATTTAGCTTAAAGAATATCAACAAAGAAACTGACCTTTTTGTTAAAAAAAACGGACTGTTTTACTTATTTTTCAAGATAACGGTGAGTAGTTTTTAAAATTATGAAAGTAGGACCGCTGTCATCTTGCAACACCCACCTTCTGGTTAAAAATGAGACCTTCCAAATCGTCCAAGATGAAATGTAAAAATGTAAATCTTGATTATCTGGTCTTGCTAATCCGACGAACTATTATTTCTTATAAGTGTCGTCACCCCAGCTAGATAATGGACCGTTCCATTTTTATTATAAAGAAAAAGGACATGCTATACTGGAAATATGTAATAAGAAAGAAAGAAAGAGAATAGGGGAAATAGATAGAGAGGGGGTGATCGCACGAAAGCGATAACGCTAATCGGTTTCTATCGAACTCAACCGCTACTGTATAAGCAGGAAGTGACACAAGGTAAAAAGGTTTAAGCAAAGTTTAACAGGTTTGAAATTATAGTTTTCCTTCTCCTATACCGGTTGCTCTTCCAAGGTTAAAGAGCTCTCCTACTATTTTATCCATAGCTGGGGGAATAGTCGGGTTCATGCCTTTTCCAAGGGTATTAACGCTATGTAAAATGCAAACAGACCCGTCCAGAATATGAACTTTATCAATTTACTACGACAATAACCATTACATGTCGAACGCTTCCTTGTAAGCATATCTACCCATTAAAGTCTCTTCCTATCTATCTCATTCTCTTCATCTCTATCTCTCTATCCCAGTTTCTTCATATATACATATATCTTTCTATCTATTTCTTCATGGCTATTTATCTAAGTTTCTTCAGATCTATCTATTTATCCATCTATCCTGGTCTCTTTCTTTCTATCTCTTTCTTTCTAATCTCTTCATATCTATCTATCTGTTTCTTCATGTCTATCTATATATCTATCTATCTATCTATCTCAGTTTCTATCTATCTATCTATCTATCTATCTCAGTTTCTTCATGTCTATCTATCTATCCTGGTCTCTTTATATCTATCTTAGTCTATTCCTATGTATCTTCCTTTCGTCTTGACGTCGTACCCTCATTTTTGTGGAGATTTTGAATGATAAAACTAAAAGAAATTGGTGGTTAGATTTTTTTTTATCGACTTTCAACGGTGTGGAATTCGGGGAAGTTTTTTTTTAATAAGACCATTTCGCTCATTCCTTTCTTTAAAAAAGAGAACAAAAAGAAAAAAAAGGAAATTAAAGAATAGATTCTATTCTTGATTGTTAAAAGCACAAACGACTGAAGTCATTTCAGGTTTCATCACTTTGAAATCAGCTTTTAAATGGCGTTTCCTTATCGTCAATTAAAAAGGCCCTCACCCCCCCCTAAACAAAACCCCCAACCCCACAAAAGAACAAATAACAAATTGTCTTAAAAAAGAAAAGAAAAGAAAAGTCCTATAACAGAATTAAGGTATCTTTTAATTCATCTTTTCTCTTTGAGATCCGGTTTCGATACGGAACGAAATTTAATTCCTAATTCAGGTATTTGCTCTGTTAAAGAGTTTGATGTATTAAACAGCAATGAAGAGAATAAACTTTGCAAACTCACAAATCGTTGGCCAATGTTCATATTCATTATCCAGTTTTTTTAGCATTTACAGATCGAGTCACAAGATGGATGCTTCCAGCGGACAAAATTTTAAATTAAAATGGCCGACACTAATTTGGCATTTTATTGTAATTGAAAGAGTTATTTCCCCCTGAATACAATGTCATATAGCTATATATTTCAGACAGGAAGCTATTTGTATTCAAACATGCTTCAGAATTCACGATCCGTCATCAGGCGACACCTATTGGATAATCCTGATTGAGGGGTTATATGCTACAGCACAATCCGGATTATCCAGTTGGTGTCGCCCGATTGCGGGAGTGAATTTTTATTGCTCGGTGGAGCAGAGACATAGTTGCGGATGACAGAGAGACTATGATGGTTTACTCTAACCTCTGCAAATCCTGGATGCGGTAATTGCATTTCACTTTGCGCTAATACCATTGGAAAAGGTATGAATCCTACTCTCCCTCCAGCTATGGATAAATAGTAGGGCAGACTGGGCTCTTTAACCTTGGTTAGGTAACCGGTCTAGAAGGAAAACTCTGAATTCAAACCTGCTGAACTCCGCTTAAGAAATTGACCTTGTGTCGCATCCTGCTCGTGCGGAGGGGTTGGCACACACACACACATTATATATATATATATATATATATATATATATATATATATATATATATAAAAGCCAACTTTTAAAGTTTTGACATTTCTTTTGGTCGGAGTGTTACAGGAAAAAAGGTAAAAAAGAACAATTTCCTCGTAAATTCCTACCATAAAATAAACTGAACCCTCATTTTATGTTCGTGTTTTTGCAATAAATGTTTTATTTTTCTTGCACCCGTTATTTTACCATACTAAATATATTTTCTTGATTTTTTATTCTTTAATAAATAAATAAAATATATTTAGTATTGTAAAATAACGGGTGCAAGAAAAATAAAACATTTATGGCAAAAACACGGGCATAAAATGAGGGTTCAGTTTATTTTATGGTAGGAATTTACGAGGAAATTGTTCTTTTTTACTGGAAAAAATGTAGTGTTGAATGACAAAGTTTTAAAGGTTTTCAATATTGTCTGTGGGTTAGGGTTAGGGTTAAGGTTAGGGTTAGGGTAAAAAAAAAAACGCCTGTCGTCTTCTGTAGAACAGACTAAGATGAATAGATAGATCGATAGACAGGGCGAAAGAGGCGTTCAGATTGTACAGGGTGGCCAAGAAGTCACTGAGGGAACAGATATCATATTTTTTGATTATATAATTACGTAAGATAGGAAATCCATAACACAATATAGTTTGCCATAAGGTCATGGGCGTAAGATAGGAAATAGACACGTCGAGACGTGTTCACATTTTGGACGATGCTCTTTGCATTTCCCATAGCGATAATTAGTGACTTCTTGGCCACCCTGTATAATAGTCAAGAGAGACTGTCGAAGGAAGTTAGATCCGAGGAGAACCTGTCTACAAAACACGCGTGTCATGGACGAATAAAACACGCTTGAGTAATCAGTGCAAAAATAAGGCGAATAAAAGAAGTCGAGAAAAGTGGGCCGTATCTTGACGCACCCCATCTCTCCCCCCACCCACCAAAAAAAAACCGCAGGTGGGAATACGATATTTACACCTGCCTATTCATTGACAGGACCCACATAGAGCATTCCTACCTTGACTTCATGTCGGGAGGCACGGGAAGCGACGATTACCCGGTCAAGTTCGTCAACCCGAGGGTGGTGGACAAGAGTCAAGTTACATTTCCGCCTCTTCACTGTCTTTCACTCCGATATCATTACATTGCAATATTCAGGCATTCTCTAATGTCTGATAGCCCCGTCGGTGGGGCTTAGAATACGACGACTGTATCCGCTGCAGAGGGGTAAGAATCTCCCAAAGTGGGAGTGTTCTGAGTATGACACTAAACTGTATCTGATGGTGAGGCTCCAGTTCTGGAGATCGGACATTCCCATTACTCTCCGGTCCAATCTGATCCGGATTGATTGTGCCTGATTAAGAAGGTTGGTTTGGTTGTTTTGTTTTAGGGCATATCAACCAAGACCAACTAGAATTACGGTGGCCTCGTATCAACCCTTTTTGGGTCATTTCGGGTTAGCTCAGTCGGTAGAGCGTTCGGTTAGAAACCACAAGATTCCTAGTTCGATACCGGTCCTCACCAACTCAGCGTATGAGTAGCACAGGAATATGTGCGGTAAAGTGAGAAGCTGATGGTAGGTGTGGCGCTCCACCTCAGACGAAAAAAATAATCTCTTTGGTCTAGCGTTAGTGAAAAGGGGATAGACTCCCTCGTTGATTGGTTGATACCGACTTTATGTCACCCCGACGATTTTACTTATTTAAAGAACTCGGGTTTCTTACAGTACCTGCTGTTACTTAAGTGGTCACTCAATCAATCATAGAACAGTTTCATTGCTGCTTAACTTCAGTAATCTAGTGGTTTAAAAAGTTAAGCTTTGCTTCTAAGATAATCTAAATTAAATTTTTAATTGCCTATATTGTATGAAAAAATAGGTAAATATATAAATAGTGTCTTCCTATTAAATCTAAAGATATTCAGGCATTCCCTAACGTTCGCGGCAATGAAAGGGGGAACTATTTCATAGTCTGCATCGCATGAAAATATAGGTAAACTCTTTCCATTCAATCTAAAGATATTTATATATACTAGTAAAAGTATGCGCCTCTCTGGGGGCAAGTATTTAAGTTTTAATGTAATAAAATATCATAACAAATTAGAAAGACTAACGAAACTAAATAAGAACGAATATAAAAATATTACACTTATTTTATTGTTATTTTGATTGATTTCTATATGAAATTATTTATAGGATTGATTTTAATACGTTTGAGAATAACATGGTATTAGAAATCTGTAACAGCGGCCAATTATTTATTAAACCCAGTTTTGTTAAAATCATTATACAAATTATTCCCACCATATACTATGTAAATATTTATTTCTTGGAGATATATAATACTTATTTCAGGATTTTAAATGCATTAATAATATTGGCTGTTTTGCGGCAAATCTAATCCAGGTAGACTTTAATGGGCATCGTTAATATGCTAATTAAGATTAAATAATGACTATTTCATAATTATTGAGAATATAACTTAAGAATAACTAAAGAAATTGTGACGTCAGTGATGACTGAGTTTCGGTTACAGACAGACAGTTACATAATCTCTATTATAATAAGAAGAGATATAATGACTTGGCTATGCATTCTCTAATATCCGTGAATGCTGTTCATGTACACATGAGTGAAAAATGATCGTCTTCGAGTCGGAAGAAATAACAACAACAAACGGTTATTATAATACTATCTTTTTTCAGCTAGTATATTAGGTCTGAAACACGTCAGCTGTTCCTTATGAACATTCATCTTAATTCCACAGAATATTTATAATCTTTCCACAGATTATCCAACCTTGCCTTAAAGGAATTCAGAGATGGGGCATTAACTATTGATGATGGTAGTTTATTCCATGTATTCAACACTCTGTAGCTAAAATAATTTTGTCTTGCATTTGTTTTTCAAAATTCTTTTAAGAGTTTTAATTTATGACCCCTGGTATCGAAATTTAATAGATCAAAGTTATTTGAATAAAATCCATGGGTATATTCATAGACTTCAATCATATCTCCTCTTGTTCGACGATAAACCAAACTTGGTAAGTCAATCTTCCTAAGTCTTTCTTCATACGAAAGGTTTTAAAAAAGATCAATTATTGCTTTAGTATCTCTCCTTTGAACTCCCCCAATGAGTTTTATGTCCTTGATTAGTCTTGGACTCCAGACCACATGAAGTCTCACCAATGCAATGAATACATTTTTCAACATTTCTTTATCCATGTATATATATATTATACAGGATCCTTAATGTTGTTTTCATAGAGGTCATTGGAAAAGTGAAATGCAAGATTTACAAGTCACTTGATTTGAATTTGATCCCAGTTTAAACAAACCCATGTGATGAATCATTTCCTCTAATCCAAATGAAATGTTCACATTCAAGACAATGTCGATGCGTTTCTTTGGCTGAATTGAACTTTTTGGGGGTGGGTGGATATGGGATGGAGGGTCACATCTAAGATGACAATTTTGCAGATAAGTTCACTGATCTTTCCTGAGTCATCTCATTCACCCCCCCCCATCCAGTGTACTCTCCTCTGTCCTCACTCCCGGGGGGCACGGACCGATGCACGAACCGTCCGCTCATTCTACGCTCATCGAACTGAATCTTTTTTAGCATTTGTCCCAAAAGTAAATATTTAGATTTTTTTTCACTCCAAATCTAAAATGTAAATGTGAACAGACAATGAACTCGATTCTCTAAACTCGAGGCATGAAATAACCCTAGACGGTTTGATAGGCCATTGACACGGCTTTGTCATTTGAATCAAGACCCTTCTATACACACACACACCCTTTAAAAAAGTTCCCCACATACATATAAGAACATTTCTAACGAATTTAACTAAAATGTTTTTCACTGAACAGATGGACTCGCCACTTCTAATACATTTCTCTGCCCGGATTATTGTGGCTTGTCAAACACTGAGAAAACTTTAAAACTTTTTCAAAACAATTTCTTTCACGAGAAATTTTCTCCTAATGTCGAAACTAGTTGAGAACAATCGAAAAATAAATAGAAGAAATATTCCTGTTTATCTTATACATTTTTGTTCGGCACCGATAGGTGTATGGCTCAAGGTAAAATTGTCAAGAGATGCAAAAAAAAAAAAAAAATGATTAAATAGATAAATAAAAAATTAAAAAGAGGGGGGGGCAGATTTTCCAAGAGGCGCGAAAAGCCGAAAATATAACTTCCATCTTGAAAACGGTGTGCGCATGCGCGCACCACTGATTACGAAAGTGTTCTCTGAAATTTACGGAATAAATCAATTTGATTGGATAGCAGAACAGAAGAAAAGTGTGTGAGGGAACAGGGGGAGGGGGTAAGACGAATACAACAATCACCCTCCCTCTCCTGTTCCCCTTCTACCCCCTTCCACAAATCTTTTTTTTTCTTATGACATCAAAAGCAAGTTGATCGGAGAAAACGTAATCGAGGAGTAAGGTTTACGCAAGACAAAGGGAAGTGGGGAGGGTGAGGTAGCTGTCTAGCGAAACTGTCGTTATTGAATTGGAATGATGACATCAAAGAAGCCGATTTGTAGATGGCTGGGGGGAGGTGGTGTATTGAATTGGGGTAGGGGAGGAGTGTGAGACTGATGTGACAGATGAAGATGACATAGGTGTGAATAAGATCTGCAAAATTGCAAAGAAAACGGTGAGGGTGTTTGCGGGTGCGGCTCCGTGGTAACAACAACGGCCAGCGTGTTGTCGGATCATTTCCAACACCCCTCCCTTCCATCTACACAACCACACAACCATCTTTTTGACAAATTTGTTTAAAAAAAGCTTGTTTAATTTGACTTTTACAAGTTCGTAAAACTTATACGTGATATGGTTTTCTTCTCGGAAAATAAAATGGCTGACTTAACATAAATAAGGGGTCGGTTTAGCTCAGTTGGTAGAGCACCCGCCTCGGAATCGCAAGGTTCATGGTTCGATACCGACCCCCGCCAACTTAGCGCATGAGTTCCACAGATTTATAATCTGATCTGTGCGGTAAAGTGGAGAGCTGGCGGTAGGTACGTCGCTCCACCTAAGCAAAAATAATTTCCCTGGTCTAACGCTAGCGAAAAGGGGATAGACTCCCTCGCTGTCTGGCTGATACTGACAATAGACTCCCTCGCCAACTTTACTTTACTCAACACATGTAGGATGTGACACAAGGTCACAAGTATGGGGCCTCCAGCGACGATTGAACTCGCTATTCATTAATAATAGATCTGCGAGACTAGCCTGCTTACATTACATCCCGATAAGACGCCCCTTTTACTCCACCCGTTTGCCACAGGCTAGAAGTTTAGGGATATGAGCTCTCTAAGTGACCGTAACATATATACCTATGTATGTATTTATCAGTTAAAAAAATATGTTTCTTACTGGTAGGCGCTGACGGCCGAGCTGTTAAGGAATTGGTATGATGAAATATCAGTCAGTAGCCTGCTAAGTCTAGCCACACTGAGAAGACGTGATACGTCGAAACACGTAGTCTATGGATGACTATATATATATATATATATATATATATATATATATATATATATTTGGTGATGTGTGGTTGAATAAATTTCGGATTCTACCAATGGATATTTATAGCAGTTATGTCTACGGGGTGGCATATTGTCGGTATAAGCCGAACAGCGAGGGAGTCTATTTCCTTTTCGCTATACCAATCTATCACCAGCTTCCTGGGCTTTACTCAGATTACTCAAGCTGCGCTACTCACGCGCTGAGTTGGCGAGGACCGGTATCGAACCCGGAATGTTGCGTTTTTTATGCGGATGCTCTACTAACTGATCTAAAGAAGTCTTTTTAGAGGGACCGGATTAGCTCAGTCAGTAGAACGCTCGCATTGGAATCGCAAGGTTCTGAGTTCGATACCGGTTCCCGCCAACTCAGCATATGAGTAGCACAGATTGGATAATGTGCGGTAAAGTGGGGGAGCTGGTGGTAGGTGTGGCGCTCCACCTCAGAAAAAAATCTCCCTGGTCTAGCGCTTGCGAAATGGTGATAGACTCCCTCGCTGTCCGGCTGATAATGACAATTGGCCACTCCGCCAACTTTACTTTTTTAAATATTTATATTAATTCGGCAAAACTTGCAAATCGGTCGGAAAATTAGGGTGACCCAGAAAAAACAGAACCCACAAATTTTGTAATAAAACTGTTAATTTTAACTAGGGGGGTTTAGGTTTAGGGTTAGTTTAATTGGAAAATAAATAAATAATTTGGGTTCTGGTTTTTGGGTCACTCTAATTTTCCGACCGATTTGCAAGTTTAGCCATTAATTCCACATTAATGCCCGAAGGGAAGGCATGAATCCTACTCTCCCTGTGCTAACTACCATTGTTTGATATGTTGACAATATCTCGTCATTGACATAGCCGGATAAGAGAGAAACTTTAAGAAAACAATCCACCCTCCATAAGTATTTACTTGAAATGTGTACCACACCTTAAATAAACTTTGATAAGAACTGATTACATTTATCTAAAACCTTTTAAGTCTTGTTTACCCTCAACTCTAACCAACCATGATTAATCTTAGACTGCTTACTCATTCGTTACCTCAATAAACTTTGAACGAATTCGAAGTTTAATCTATCTCAGCCTATTCCTATTTAACTATCTCAATCTGATCACATATATCTTACTCTATCAATGTCAATCTATCTCACTATCTCTGTTTATAGCAATCTAGCTATCTCTGTTCATATCTATCTATCAATCTATCTCTGTTCATATCTATCTATCAATCTATCTATCTCTGTTCATATCTATTAATCTCTCTCGCTTCATATCTATCTATCAATCTCTCTCTCACTTCATATCTTTCAATCTATATCTATCTTTCTTCATATCTATCAATCTATCAGTCTTCATATCTATCTATCAATCTCTCTCTCTCTCTTCATATCTATCAATCTCTCTTCATATCTATCTATCTCTTTTCATATCTATCTATCTCTCTTCATATCTATCTATCTCTCTTCATATCTATCTATCTATCAATCTCTCTCTCTCTCTTCATATCTATTTATCTATCTCACTCGTCATATCTATTTATGTCCATATCTATCTCTCTTTTTCATATGTATCTTAGTCT
>CM042175.1:26251625-26259125 GCA_023376005.1 Doryteuthis pealeii
AAATAGTGAAAAAAACTGGGTGAGAGATAGTGCATTAGAACATGGATGGAGGAGAGGGGGGGGGCTGAAAGAAGAGGGGGATAGAGAAAATACTGAAAAATAAAGAGAGAAAAGGAGAAAGGGACTATGAAACGAGAGAGTGAGAGACAAAAGCTCTATGAAACATATGAGAAAGAAAGGCTGAGAGAGAGAGAGAGAGAGAGAGAGAGAGAGAGAGAGAGAGAGAGAGAGACATAGAAAAGGAGAGCGAGGGGAGAGGGAAGAGAGAGAGAGAGAGAAGACATAGAAAAGGAGAGAGAGAGAGAGAGAGAGGATGAAAAAAAGAAAAGAAGATTCACAGAAAATGCAGAGAAAGTCTGAATGAGAATGAAAGAATGAAAGCAGAGAGAGAGAGAGAGAGACAGAGAGAGAGAGAGAGAGAGAGAGAGAGAGAGACAGAGAGAGAGAGAGAGAGAGAGAGAGAGAGAGAGATGAATAGAAAATTTTGGTAGTGGTGGGGGGTATAAAAGAGATTTTCTTTTTCAATTTTCTCTTGAAGGGAAAGTGGAGGGTCTCGTTTTAAAAAATAAGGGGCAATTTAAAAGTTGGTGATTATGCACAGAAAAGGAACCTCTTTTTACCACACAAATATTAAGAAAACGAGACAAGGGGAGACAAAAAGGGGATCATTTAAGAGGAGGCAACGGAGTGGGGCGGTGGGAGAGTCTGATCACGAGAAAGTCAAAAAGAGAAAAAGAATTAAAAACATTTTTTTAAAAATTGAATAGAAGTAAAAACAAAACAAAAAATAAAATAAATAAAATAAATAAAACGAAAAATTTTGAATAAGGAACATTTTTTTTAAAATGTAACTTTTTGTGTATTTTTTATTGTAGAAAAAATTGATTTGATCCCTGGAATCGTCTTAAGCCGAAGAATTCTCTGAGGGCATTTAAAGAATAGCAATAAATAAATAAATAAATAAATTAGAATAAATAAAATAAATTTTAAAAAATGAAAAATTTAAAACGAAAAGCAACATTTTGTTTAGGAGATAATGTACAATTTATGAACAAATAAACGAATGAATAGACGAGTGAATGGATTTGGGGAGTGAATAAATTTGAAACTGAATGAGAAAGCATCAGAGTTCTAACTAAATTCTCTCCCTTGCTAGAAACCGTCTGTAATGAGGGACATTCCCAGTTCTAGTCCAGTTGTCCCATCAAACATTTTCCACAACCGGAAAAAAAAATTAATGATAAAAGATGTTTCAAACCCTGAAGGCAGCATTTGTTATCTACAGAAACAGATTGGAAAAGCTAACAAATACAACAAAAGAATAGCCGTAAGGGGGTGAGTGGGCGGAAGAATCTATCTTAATCTCACCTGTCCCTCTCTCCCCACAAGTTTGTTAAAAATTATCTCTCTCTCTTATATATATATATGAAAAATATATGGAAATTAATCCGACAGTATGAAATATAACATTTTGAAAAAACATAACAAACGTTTTTTCAAAATGTTTTATATATATATATATATATATATATATATATATATCGGTTTAGCTCAGTCGGTAGAGTGTTCGGCAAGGAGCCACAAAGTTCTTGGTTCGATACCAGACCCCGCCAACACATCGTATGAGTAGCACAAGGATCCGTGCAGTAAAGTGAGGAGCTGATGGTAGGTGTGGCGCTCCAACTCAGATGCTAAAATATTCTCCTTGGTCTAGCGCTAGTGAAAAGGGGATAGACTCCCTCGATGTCTGGCTAATACCGACATTAGGCCGCCCCGACGACTGTACTTTATATATCTATCTGTCATATATATATATATATATATATATATATATATATATATATATATATCCCTATCTATTTATCTATCAATCTCTTCATATCTATCAACGTTCACGTCTGTCAGTTTACTATATATACCTATTCAAATCCATCTAAATCTGCCCCCACACACATTATATTATATATACAAGAACTCATTCCAACGTCCTGAAGAAGGTCTAACAGACCGAAACGTTATAACGTTGACATCACTACCTACAATAAATATCCATTTTGTACAACATCCCGTGTTTGTCTACCATTCTCCAAACACACACACACTCACACATATATATATATATATATATATACACACCAATCCCTCCGCACGAGTTCGATCTCCTAGACTGGTTACCTAACCAAGATAACCAGTCTAGGAGCCTAGTCCGTTCTACTATTTTACCCATAGCTGGAGGGAGAATAGTTGGATTCCTACCTTTCCCAAGAATATTCTAGCTATAAGAAATGCTGTCCCATGCAAGATTTTAACTCGGATCACAGAGTCCGTTCCCTATGACATACCCCATTGCATCCCTATTTAATCTAATTTAGATGTTTACCCAACTCGTTAGTCACGGGTAGGATGTGACACAAGGTCACAATCATGGGGTATTCAGCGAGGATCGAACTCACAATTCAGTTGTTATGGATCTGCGAGTCTAACTTGTTAACCATTACAATTTATAATGTGTATGCTAAAAGACGTTAGTTGTGACCAGTCAGCGGTGCTTAAAATTTGGTGGTGATATAAATTAACACTGAATGAACGAAAATTGTCACCTATGGGTTATTTTGGACAAGCACCCCCTAGCGTGACACATGCCAAATCCCGATGACAAAAGGTATGTATGTAGTTACAATAGTATTAATATACAGATATTTTGACGTTTTTAAGACAGCGGAGAGCAAAGCCGTCAGCTCGGTGCCAAATACAATGAAAGTATCACACTGTTAAACTTGGAAGCTATAATATAAGTATTTTCACCCCCCACCTATAACATTTCTTCTTTAGGGTTGGTGAAATCTTTTCATTCCACTTGACACCCTCAGGCGAAAAAAAAGGGCCGGGTGGGGACAAAATATTCTTTGGAGCAAGATTTGGTATAAAAACCCAACAAAAACAACCAAACACACATACTATATATATAATATATATATATTATATATATATATATATATATATATTACACACACGCATAGAAACAAACAAACAAATAAATAAATAAAGGGATAAACAAAAACTCTTCTTCGGAATTGACATGTCTTCAAAAGAGGCAGTGAATATTTTTGGGCATTCCGTAAGATTGGCCCTGGATGCAAGCCATAGCTCTAGTCCCCGACCCTGGCTAACACCTACCCCCACTTCCAGCACTCAAACGTTAAAAAAATGCTCAGATTCTTTCCCACCTTCTCATATTTAACGTACAACCCCATCTTGAAAAAGTCTTTTGGCCGTGGTAAGGATCGTAAGTTAAGGGGTTCGTGTATATCTCACCTTTGCAGGGTTTTTATTTGTAACCCCTTCTCTTAAAGAAAACGCGCAAAGTCCTTGTGCCGTAGAGAAGCCATTTTTAAATGGATTCCTTTTCCCGCAGCTACTGTTTGTAAAGTACTAGATCATCGACTGAACTTGCTAACAGCCAATATAAAAGAATTTGCGTGGTTGAGACACAAGGGGGAAAAAAAGGATGGATGGTGAGTTTGGTTTAACGGCGTGTCAACCCTTGTTGGATTTATTTAATACCGAAGCCAGTATGGTTGCTTGGTTGATTTTTACGGCATATCAACCCTTTTTGGGTCATTTAATACCGAATCAATTCATTTTGATATTCGGTTTCTTACAGTACCTGCTGTTGCTTAAATGGTCACCAATTTAAGTATTGAACAGGTTTATCGATGCTTAGTGTTATGACCTGTTTAGGGGACAATAAATAAATCCTCAAAACGGAGATAGAAGTAAAGAACAGATGTATTCAACACATATCAAGTACAAAATGATGAGGGTTTCATTGGTACAACATACACGAAGATATGCACTTGCTACTTCCCACTTGAGCAGCTTTGCTCTGCTAAATATACCCTTTGGGTAAGTCCATTGTTCTGGTCATAGGTGAGTCACCTACAACACTTAGCTCTAGTAGTTTTGAACGTAACGGTAAATGTATGTAACTGTAATCCAGCAAAAAAACAAAACAAAAAAAAAACGACACATCATAGCGACATTTATATTAGAGCAATACATCTAATACTGAATCATGACTACATATATGAGATAAGATTTTTTAAAAGTATCAAGACTGATTTTTTAATAAATTTTAAGATTTAAATGAAGACGATTCTTGGCTTACCATGTACCAATCTTTCGTAATATTCGTAATTCTTCAGAATGTTTTATTGCATGAGGATCATGAAAGCGTGAAACTATTAGTTGCGACATGTGGTTTTAATTTATCCGTTATACGGTCTCTCCCTTTAGAGACATTCGTAGTGTAATAGCTATCGTCGTAGGAAATGGTGACTCGATTTCAAACCCGGGACGAGGCTGTTTGCATTTCACATTGCGTTAATACCTTTGGGAAAGGTATGAATCCAACTATTCTCCCTCCAGCATTAAGTAAGATAGGCAGACTGGACTCTAAAACTTTGATATGGCAACCAATCTAGAAAGAGGAAAACTCTGGATTCAAACTGTTAAACTCTTTTAAAATGACCTTGTGTCACATCCCGCACGTTCGGAGGTGTTACTAGATACATATACTGCTTCTCCTAAATCTCAAGATCTCATTTTTGGTATCAGTACTTAATATACCAAATACAACTTTCGGTGTTTCATATAATTTGATATTTTCAAAAAGTGAAAAATTCTCCCCTATGGAGAAGGATCTAAATGGAAATATTGTCAAGTTCTCGTACCCCCCCCCCAATATTGATTTCTTTTATGATTTTTTTCGACCTCAATAACAGTGGGGTAATCCATCATTTTGAGACATATCATTGATGGCAAATTCCCCAATAACTGAAGGATTGGGAAAAGTATCTGGAAACTCCCCAATCCAGCGTTTCAGGATATTCTCATGGCCCTTAAAAAGAGGGTCTCTCTTTTGATTTGGTTGGTACCGCATATAAGAATTGAGAATACTTATCAAATCAAATGGTGTTCTGGGTATGACGTTAAACTGCATCTAATAGCAAAGTTCCAATTCTGGAGCTCTGGGGAGTGTGGAGTACCCCTTCATCGCCATTACTCCCAGGCCAACTCTGACCCGGAAAATGTGTAATCATCATGCAGGTTTCTTTTCCAGAGAATAATAATATCAAATATATCCCCATGTTTGGATCTCGGATGTATTCGAGTAATCTTGGGAATGTTATTCAGTGGAAAAGTATTGCGAATAACGAATTCAAATTCAGTACAGAGGTGGAGAAGTCGAAGACCATTACTATTGTTATATACACACAGTTATATACACACAGTTATATATATATATATATATATATATATATATATATATATATATATATATTCACTCGCACATATATATGCACACAAATACACACGCACACACATATATGTATATATATATATATATATATACACACATTAATTCACACAGATACACATTAACTCACACACACACACAAATACGCATATTAACTCTCACACACACACAAATACGCATATTAACTCTCACACACACACAAATACGCATATATATATATATATATATATATATATATATATATATATATATATATATATATATGGAAGTTTAGTAATATATTACGTGTCAAATCCTATCACTGCTATGTATTTAAGTTTCAATAGAAAAAATCTAAAGTTAAAATTCTATTTTTTTAAAAAGATGTTCTATTCATGAAGGAATCTCAGCTAAATTCTGTTTAATCGAAAGATACAGATTATAAAACACACACAATATATATATATATATATATATATATATATATATATATATATTAGATCGGAAACATTCTATATTCTCGACTGTTCATCTGTTACTAAGATTTAGAATAAAAAAATCTTTCCAATTCTTTGCTGCTGCTGCTGCTGCTGTGGGATTTAGAATTTTGCCTTCGTTCGTTTTTAAACTGATCTTCGTCTGAAACCGAACAGTCGTTTTCTCTAGATTTTTTATTTATTTTATCAATTTACTTATTGCTTTTATTAAACTTCGGTGCAGATTTATTTTTTGTTACCTTCACTTCAAAAGAGTTCCACCAGAACAAAGCTATTTGAACTAACCAGATTTTCTTTCGTCTTTGGCTTTATTTTCCAACCATTTTCTTTCGGCCAGCGATTGTTTCCGGCGTTTCACTTACTTCTAAAATATTCTTCATTTGCTGGCGCCTCACGCGGTGCAATTGTTAGCTAGCTGGGCTTGCTGACCTCTTTTTCACAAGTTTGGTTCTCACTGGGTGCCCCCATATTCCTGGCCAACGTAAACTAAGCTTAGTAGGGCGTTTCACATGATGCTTATGTTAACGATCTTGGCAAGTGAACCATTTTAGTGAGTTCGATTCTCACTGGGTGCCTCCATGTGCCAAATTAAGCTTAGTAAATGACTATGACACCTCAGGCGTTGCAATTGATAGGAAGCTTGGTAAGCGGACCATTTTTATTGGGTTCGGTTCTCACTGAGTGCCCCCATATTTCTGGCCTTGTGCCATCGTAAATCAAGTTTAGTAAATGGTTAGGGCGACTCATGTGGTGCAATGTTAGCGAGTTTGGTTCTGACTGTGCATCACCTAGTGTTAAAATAAGCTATATAAATAACTAGGGCGCTTAACGTGGTGCAGTTTTTGGCGAGCTGGGATAGTAGACAATTCTTAGTGAGTTTGGTTCTCACTGTGTGCCTCCTTGTGCTAAACTAAGCTTAATAAATGACTATGGCGCTTCAGATGGTGGAATTGTTATATGCGAACTAAGAACCTCATGTGGTGTAATGGTTAGCAAGTGTGATTCGCAGACCACTGTCAGTGAGTTCGATTCTCATTGGGCGCCCCATACCTCTGGCCTTGTGCCACATCTAAGCTAATGCGAACTAGGCAAGTAGACCATTTTTTAGCAAGTTTGTATTTAAATAGGTACTCCCCATACAATTGTCCCTGTGTCAAACTAGGCTAAACGTAGTAAATGACTAGAGAGCCTCATGAGACACTACATGCATGTGTGTATGATTATGCTTGTAAAATCTCAATTTTTTATTATTAAAAAGTAGACATTTTTAGCTCACTCGGTAAATATTTGGTCTCAAGAATGTTATTTCGGTGCATTGAATATTTAACGGAAATCAACCGATTCTTTTTTTTCTTCTATTCAATGTAATATCCAGTGTTTTTAAGAGTCACCCCCCCAACCCTTTCTCCAATTTCATCCTTCATGACTAGAACCTCCCCCTCAAAAAAAAAACAAAAAAAAGGACCAGCCCACACAATATTCTTCTTTAATAAAATCCATCACAAAAAAAACTTTTTCGTCATCATCATTATAAGACCCCCCCCCTCTCACCCGTCCTCCAATACCCCAGCCTCCCGACCCCTCCTTATCCAGGTCCACAGCATTAGCAATAATTCTGGTTTTGTTGTTCCACGTCTAGTTCCGTATTTGAAATCTTCATTGTCTGCTTCGGGCTACATCAGAGACTCGGAGAGTCGATCCAAC
>CM042175.1:26264125-26335795 GCA_023376005.1 Doryteuthis pealeii
TATCAACCTCCTGACAAGAATAAAGTGTGACACAAGGTCGATTATAATTGATTAATTTTAACGGCATGTCAACCCATCTGGGATTATTCTATGCCTAGAGGTTAGGGAATGAACATGTTAAGAAATCTAATAGACAATACCTAATCAGCTTAAACAAACAATAGAGGGTATCGCTGTTCCAGCATATTAGAGAAAAAGTTTGAAACGTGGGGAGGTAAAAAAAAAAAAAAAAAGGCTGAAAAAACCATTGAAGCCTTGTCAGAGAAATGAATAAATAATTAAAATGGAACGTTGAAGATGGAAATGACAGAATTGAAACTAAGCAGACGACAATATGGCGAAAAATAAGAAAGAATCACACAAGCGTAGTTGATGAAAGAGAAAGATGGGGCATTTTTGAAATGTCTTATGGAGTTCCTGATAGATGGCAAAAAACAACAAACAACAAAATATTTCTGGATTTTTTTTTAGATGAGGCTTGATAATTTGTATCATTTGGATTATTCGAACTATTGTCCTCATCTTTATTGTTATCTACACATCCGCCGAGATAACAATAAAGATGAGGACAATAGTCCGAATAATCTAAATAATACCAAAAAAAAAAAAACTTTTCAAAGATTAGTTTTTCTATTGTATTTCTTGACATCTATCTTAAGTAAGCAAGTCGGTATCGGCCTAAAGTCGGTATCAGCTCATCGGCGAGGGAGTCTATCCCCTTTTCAATAGCGCTAGACAAGGAGATTGTTTTCGCGACTGAGGTGGAGCGCTACACCTACCATCAGCTCTCTACTTTACCGCACAGATCCCCGTGCTACTCATACGCTGAGTTGGTGAGGGCCGGTATCGAACTAGGAACCATGTGGTTTCTAACCGAACGCTCTACCGACTGAGCTATCTTAGTCTGTTCATATCTATCTATCTATATCTATCCATGTATCCCGCTTTGTCGGCCAGGACAGAAGAATACACCGACTGCACCTATGCAGAGGGTAAAATCCCTCCAACGGGGCCACCTGTTCGCGGTGGGTGGCGACCCGTGATGCTGAAGGATGGAATACTGGTGCCCATGACATGCAACACTCCACTTTGGTCCTTAGGCTAAATGGGCGGTCGGTGAGGTTTCCTTCGATCAATCGGCTAGTCATGTCTATCCCTAGCACCTATATGATTGCCCCGACCCTTTTGCCCTATTTACAAGGTTCGAATTCAGTTTTTCTTATAGACCAGTCGCCGTATCATTGAAGAACTTATTCCGCCCTGCTATTTACCCATAGCTGGGGGGAGAATAGTTGGATTCATATATTTCCCAAGGGTGTTAGTGCCATATGAAATGTAACGAGTCTCGTCCAGGATTTGAACTCGTATTGGCGTGTCCATATCTCTCTCTCTCTCTGTTCATATCTATTCACAGCAATCTATCAATTATGATATCACATCTGTGTATTTTTGTCTTTAACTGAATTATTGGGAGAATGGGACATTTTTGCGTAAACATTTTTATGATAGGGGATTTGGTTTCAAAGGATTGAGTAAATTTGGCTACCGGGAGCCGAGTTATGGGTAATTTTGGGGTTTCTCATCATTTGCAATTTAGTGGCATGCCAGGGCACTCCTTTGTTTTTTTTTGTTGTGTTTTGGTTGGGGGGTTCTTATCCATCATCAGAGGATACAGTCGACGTATT
Source organism: Doryteuthis pealeii (assembly GCA_023376005.1). NCBI lineage: Eukaryota > Metazoa > Mollusca > Cephalopoda > Myopsida > Loliginidae > Doryteuthis > Doryteuthis pealeii. The sequence goes on from CM042175.1 coordinate 26,265,811, forward strand.
CTAAGCCCAATCGACTGAGCGGTGTAACTTGGCTTTGGAAGATTGTGCAGCGCCCATGTTCCAAATGGGAAAATTCAAATAATTAATTAGATGGAGGCTGAAATGAGTTATCTTGTTTGTTTTTTCTATTTCAAGTGAAAGAAGCAAAAAGAAATTTAAAAAAGCCAAGAAAATGACGAGGGTGGTTATGTTGTGGTGTTCGTTTGTTTATCTTATAAAAAAGCGACCACACCCATCCCCTGGCTATTTTTCGTGCGTGCCAGTCCCTGACAACACAATGGCATAATTAGCTGGAGTTTAGAATTGCTCCTCTTGTTTCGATTGACATCCCACCCTGACAGTTAAATAAATAAATAATAATAATAAAAAAAAAGTTGTCCCCTTCTGGGTTGCTTTTTTTATTCCCTATTCTTTTTATGGGAGAAAACGAATGACAAAATAACCCTAAGATATATATATATATATATATATATATATATATATATATATATATATATATATACACCACCACTTCTCTTTCTGAGACTGTATGTTTGATATCGGTAAGATTTATATATATATTATATACCACTACTTCTCTTTCTGAGACTGTCTGCCGACCTTAAACGACTAGGGGTGTGGGTTCATTCCGTCAGTGTAATGGGGAATTAAAATATTTATCAGTTGCAATGTTATCCGAGGGTGGGATGAATAGTTCATAGGTTGAAAAGTTCAGATGATGACATCATATCTTCTGTTGATGACTTTTTACGAATGGGATCCAAGTACTGCAACACAAATGGAAAAAAATAGTGTGGATCATAAGGAGGCGTGGGGCTATGTTGAAAAATAAACCTCATTTGGTTACATTCCATGAGAGTATCTTGGTCAACCTATGAACTATTCAACAGACCCTGGTATGTTCAATATTCGGGCACCTGACGGGATGTAAAAGCAAGTATGATTCTTACTGCGTGCTCCATACTTCTGGCCTTGTGCCACAGCTAAGTAGATTACCCCCTTTTATTATATTTTTCTTACATTACCTTGTTTTTTTTTTATATCAGTTGTACATAATTTGCATACGAAAGAATAGGATAAATATATAATCATGCAACTAAGAAAAAGAGGGAGATATAAAAGAAGGGGAAATTTGAGCACCACGCGGGGGTGTAATGGTTAATAAACTAGTTTAAAAACCATTGGTAGAGAATACAGTTCTCACTGGGAGCTCTATACGTCTGGCCTTGTGCCATATCTAAGCTAAGCTTAGTGTATAACTATATGTTCAGTATTGACTGGGAGAAAGACTTGCATTACTTTTGTTCTTGATTTTCAACGCATTTTTATAGTGGTGAAGTGCTGGTAAAAACTGGATATATATATATATATATATATATATATATATATATATATACCCCCAGTTAAGTGACTGCGCATTTGAATTAATGTTACCATTGACTAGATGATTTGGCATTCTCCGTTTGTGGCATGGGCTGGTGGCCCAGTGTGTTAAGTCCCCGCTCTTCACGCTGTGGTCCACTGGTTCAATCTCTAGTGGCGGAGATTGTGGTATGCACTGCTGATGAGACCAAAGGAGGTCGAAACAGCTGTCCAGTGCTCCGGATGTCGCAAATAGCGTTTGCCGAGTTGTCTGGTCGTGGTAATATGATTCAAAATTATATATATATATGTGTGAAGGAAGGAAGTGAATCCGACGGTATGTAGTATATTAGGAAAAATGAAAGAACACAGGTTTAAATGGGTTAATGTTTTTTTCATTTTTCCTAATATACTACACACACACACACACACATTATATATATATATATATATATATATATATATATATATAAAAACGGTGAAACTCGAGTAAGCTTACTCTGACAATATCGAATATAAAAGTGCTCAATACGTTTGTAGGACTGGTTTAGAAAAACCAGTCCTACAAACGTATTGAGCACTTTTATATTCGTTCATAATTACGACTTATTTGTAAGAGCATCCGTTCAGGAACCACAAGGTTTCATGTTCGATACCGCCTCCCTACCAACTCAGCGTATGAGTAGCGACGCTTAAGCATTCTGATCTGTACGGTAGGTGTGTCCCTCCACCTCAGTACAAAAAAAAAACTCCCTGGTCTATGTGTGTGTGTGGATTGAATTCAGAGTTTTCCTTTTCCTAAACTAGTTGTCATATAAAGACTATAAATCTCAATCTACCCTACTATTTAACCATTGGATGGGGGGGAGGGGGGAGAGAGGGGGGGAGAAGAGATTGATTTATGACTTTTTCAAGGGCACTGGCGTGAATTGAAACGCAAACAGCCTACATCAGGATTTAAACACACAAATATATATATATATATATATATATATATATATATATATGGCATTGTTTTATTATTCTTAAAGGAGAAATAAATTGATTTGTAATTAATCACGCGACTGAAGCATGCTGGCAGGGTGGGAGAAAAGAAAAATATGTGTATGAAGGGGGGGGGGTACACACTGTGGGGGAGGTGTAGTTGGACGACAGGACAAGCGATAGGCCAAATTATTATTTCTGACGAATCACGCACATGCTATGTTGTGTAAACACATGAGTGCATACTGTTCATATCTATCTTGGTTTCTTCATATCTATCTATCTACCAATTGAGATATATCTTCATCTATCTAGATTTGTTCATATCTATCCCAGTCTCATCATATCAATCTTAAATTGATAAATTCCCGTCAAATATATATATATATATATATATATATATATATATATATATATATATATAAAAGAGAGAGAGAGAGAGAGAGAGAGAGAGAGAGAGAGAGAGAGAGAGAGAGAGAGACCTTAGGCAACCTTTCGGTAATTTTTCTTTTGGCCATTCATTACGATACTGGTTGATTATTTTCAGACTGTTTTGGTCTTTTCTTTTATATATATTTTTTTCTCTTGACATCATTTTGGAATATATTTCTTTATTTACAAATTGTATTATCTGGGTTTTTTTTTTACGCCGTCAGCTTAATAGAAATAGTAATAAAATTAATAATTAATAATAAGATAAATAAATAAACGAATGAATATAATAATTAGATGTAGCCTTGTTAATCATTTTAATTAACAATTTTAACTAGCATTAGCTATGCTCGTCCTAATTCTAGTTGCACGTTATCGCAGAAAAGGACGTGAGTTCGAATCTCACCGGGAGCATAGTCCTAATTTTTGTTTCCGTTAAGAGATCTTTCTTGCAGTCGTAGACATTCTGAGGGAGATGTAAAAAACCCCACCCAAAACAGCTTAATATAGTTTGGCACAAGGTCAAAGTTATAGAGCACCAGTTGAGAATCGATTTTACTAACAATGGTCAGCCTGCACATCTCTTCAATCGCCCTATCAGCTTAGAATAAGCCGACTGTATTCCATGCAGAGTGAGGGGGTGACCTGGGTATGACAGTCAACTATCATATTGTGGGGTTCCAATTCCTGAGCTCTTGGGAGTATGGAGTCACTCATTCGTTGCCATTACTCCCAGGTCTACTCTCACCATTTTTGTGAACGCATTTTCTTCTATTTAACCCACAGATGGGACCCTAACAGTTACTTCCACTCCGAATCAGGATGGACATTGGAGTAATGGCGATGAAGGCGTACACACATTCTCCAGAGCTCCAGAATTGGAATTTCGCCATAAGATGTATTTTAACGTCATACCCAGGACACTAAAGACCCTCAGCCATCACCTTCTACCACCCATGTGATAAAAAAGGTTGGGGAGGGGTTGCGATAAGGATAATAAGGTCGAGACAATCATATAGGTGCTAGGGCTAGACGTAACCAGCCGATTGATCGGAGGGGGCTCTCCGACCGCCCGTCTAGTCTAAGTAAAGGCCAAAGTGGAATGCTGCAAGTCATGAACTGCTCAATAGGGTTGATCGATTTTGAACTTTTTATAAAATATCAAATTCTCTCAAACAGTAAAAGTTGTTGGTATTATAAATACTAATACCAAAAACAAGAAATCTTACTTGCAGTATTGTTTGAGGAAATAGCATCAAAGATCGTCTGCTAAAATGCACAAAAAATCCTCGTTTTCGCAACATTTAGCCTAGAAATTGGTTAGAAGATTTTAAACGAAACGAATAAAAAATTAGAACTAGAATTCAAATTGAAAATATCCCCCCTCACCAGCGACACCTCTGATGTGCTGCTTTTACCTCATTAATTAAGCTATAACAGTGATAACCTTTTAAAAGATTGAAATCATATTTCCTCAATTGAAGGCTAAGTTTTGAAGAAAAATATTTTGTGTTAATTTGCAACTTTCGTCACATGGGAAACGTTACAGTTCCAAAATCGACATACCCTAATGCTAACCACCAGGATTTATCATTTTGTCTTTTCTGTCTTGATGCCGATGGAAACATAAATCTGGTAACGGTGAGTGGGGGAGGGGGATGTATGTGTTTCCCCGTTGATTGCCTTTTTTGCTTGTAAATTATATAAATAAAAATGAATTTAAAAAAATAAATTAAAAAAAGGCGCGAATCAGGAACCGAGAAAGAATTTATGAAAGTAAATATTTATTCATGAATCAATTTTAATAAATGATAATATGTCTCTGGGGAGAAACAGGCTAATATTTATCAAGGGTGTAGGAAAGTGGCGGGAAAAAAAGGGCGGGAAGTGGGGGGAGGAAAATGGGGGGTAAGGGAGGTAACTTATTAAATAAAGTGATCGCGTTTGGAATAGATTAAAAATGTTTTGAGAACTATAGAGCTACGTAGGGAGTTAGGTACATACATGTGGACCCTAAACTTAGAAATAGGGAGATGAAAGCATCTATCCTAGCGTGATGGTTAACGTTCGTCTAGCAGACCAATTTGCTCGTGTCAACGAGTTCAACTCTCGGTCTTATGCAAACAAAGTTTCATAAAACCGTATATACTCGTGTATAGGTCGAATTTTGAAAACCAATTTTTCCCCTAAAACCCTGGTGTCTACCTTATACATGGATGATAGAGGAAACATGTGGTATAATGATTACCGTCGTAGGAAATTGACACAACGAGACTAGTTCAAATCCTGGACGAGGCTGTTTGCATTTCATATAGCACTAATTACCACAAGGAAAGGTATGAATCCATCTATTCTCCGTCCAGCTATGGGTAAATAGTAGGGCAGACTGCTCTTTAACCAGTCTTGAAGAAAGAAAAACTATGAATTCAAATCTGTTAAACTCCGCTTAAGAAATTGACCTTGTGTCACATCCCACTCGTTCGGAAGTGGTATATATATATATATATATATATATATATATATATGGATGATAGACGGTATCCCGTCGTAGTTTTGTAGCTAGCAATTTAGACTCGCAGGTCTTTTACTGCCAAGCAGTGAATTCGATCCTCATTAGGTGCTCAGTGCTTAGAGCTTTTTATCAAATATAAGCTAAAAAAGAATAGAAACCTCAGTTGGGCGTGGAAGCACTACTCATGTTTTAAATAGGAATAGCTTGGTGGAGCCTATCTTTCTCGGGCCTAATATATATTTGAATTCAGAGTTTTCTTACACCGAGACTGATTATTTTACCAAGGCTAGAGAACCCAATTTTCTCTATTATTTACCCACAGCTAGGGGAAGAATAGTTGGATTAATATATTTCCCAAGGGAATTAGCACTATATGATTTATAGGATTTGAATTCAGGTAGCAGGGTTCACTTCCAATGACGACAGAGTCCTAGGAGATGGACTTGTCGACCAGAGTTCAAATCCTGGTCGAGGTTGTTTGCATTTAACATAGCGCTAATACCCTTGGTAAAGGTATGAATCCAACTACTCTCCCTTTAGCTATGGGTAAATAGTAAGGCAACTGGGTTCTTTAACATTGGCTAGGTAACCAGTCTAGGATGCTAGCTTTTAGAACCGATTATTTACCCAGCCTCTTCATCATGTGTAGGGTGAGGCTCAAGGTAAATTTTAACGAAAAGGTTATTTGTTAAAATTTAACATAAGTCACTCCCTATCCGTGAGGCTGGGTAAATACATAGTGCTCACTTACTATTAGCCTTGTATCAGACTTTAGTTAAGCTTCATAAATGCATGTGGTGTCTCAATTTGGTGTAATTGCTTGCAACTCTTTTTGACAGATTCTTTGCTAATTTTGATTTAAAGAGTTCTCCCTTACCAGCGACCTTGTGCCAGACTAAGATAAACTTATTAAATATCCATTTATGGAAACATATCCAGAAAATCTCTCGTAGGAGCATCACGAGGAATGAAACATCCCAAATCTCGAAAAGATAAAGATGGATATCTTTAATTTGTTTGTTTATTTATTCATTAGGCGAGTCGTGGTGGTGTGGGGTAGTGGTGGCGTTGGTGGAGTCAATCGCCAGAGGGCAGGGGGTGGAGGCTGTCATTTTCTTTCCCATAATTCTCTGCTTTTTATGAGACTGTTTATTTTGCAGCAAATTTTGTAGCGAGTTTATTTTGTTAGCTGTCCATCCCAACTGCTTCACCTCCCCACAAACCGGAACCCTCAACACTCAAAGATGAAATATAGAGAGTGGGTAAAGTAGGAATTACATATATATATATATATATATATATATACACATACAGGGTGTCCATAAAGTCCCGCTACAGGCTGAAAATGTATCAAAAAAGATGGTAATCATGTTGAAGTGCAATAATAAAAAACACAACAATAATAAAACTTCTGTAGTTGAAGTTTTATATGTTTTATGAAAAGAAAATTATCATTTGTACAATGTAAGTTATCAAATGTTCAAAAAACTGTTTCAAAACTTTGTGCACACCCTGTATATGAGAGAGAGAGAGAGAGAGAGAGAGAGAGAGAGAGAGAGAGAGAGAGAGAGAGAGAGAGAGAGAGAGAGAGAGAGAGAGAAATATGCAAATAAGTAGAGTACATAAAAAGTGTTTGATGCCAATATGGCTGAGGAGGTCTAAAACCTAAAACATCCAAATTATGTTCTTGTAAAATCCGTTACCTAAAGTTTCACGGAGATTACACAATCGTAAGACGGAAAGAGATCCTCATGTAACGGAAAATGAGAACATAATTTGTATATTTCAGATTTTATATGTGTATGACTTATTGTATAGGAAAATAGATAGGTATAAACAAACTAGCATAGATAGATATGAACAGTAATAGATAGACAGATATATATAACAGATTGGATAGGTAGATAGATACAAATAGTCCAAGATAAGTAAATAGATTATTTTAAAAAATAGGTAACTGAATGTAACGCCCTGAATGTGAGGAAAAGAAAAAAAATTAGTTGTTGACTTTTGGGCTGACCGACTCAAAAAAATTATTATTTTGATTGTTATTCATTTCCAAAACCTCAAAAAAGAAAAAAGAAAAAAAAGAAAAGCGACACCATCAAGTAATCTACATCTTACATTTCCTTTGCAAACAGAAAAGAAAAATCACAAGGAAATTATAACATCTGCATTTCAGATTATGGTGTAAAATAGAGTAATATTAAGCAATCAAGGAGTATTAAAAGGACGAAAATTAAGGAGTATTAAAAGGACGAAAATTAAGGGGTATTAAAAAGACGAAAATTAAGTAGTATTAAAAAGACGAAAATTAAGGAGTATTAAAAGGACGAAAATTAAGGAGTATTAAAAGGACGAAAATTAAGGGGTATTAAAAAGACGAAAATTAAGGAGTATTAAAAAGACGAAAATTAAGGTATTAAAAGGATTAAAAGGACGAAAATTAAGTAGTATTAAAAAGACGAAAAATTAAGGACGAAAATTAATATTAAAGGACGAAAATTAAGGGGTACGAAAATTAAGGAGTATTAAAAGGACGAAATTAAGTATTAATTAAGGAGTATTAAAAAGACGAAATTAAGGAGTATTAAAAGGACGAAAATTAAGGCGAAAACCTTTACCAAATTTATACATCAATGTTTTAAACTTTTTTCTTTTCTTTTAAATTCAAGTCATATTTAAAATCTAATCATCAATTCGTTTGAAATAAAATATGGTTGTAGGTAGGTATTTGCACAACCTATTCGTTATGGGTAGGATGTGACACATGGTCGCAAGTATGGGGCATCCAGCGAGGATCGAACTCACTATTCAGCAGCAACGAAAGATGGAAGCTAGGGACATATAAGATGGGACAGCATAGGGACACGACATAGGCATAGGGACATAGATGGGACAGCATAGGGACACGATGGGACAGCGTATAGATGGAAGAGCGTAGGGACACGACCTAAGATGGGACAGCATAGGGACACGACATAAGATGGGACAGCATAGGGACACACGAAGATGGAAAGCGTAGGGACACGACCTAAGATGGGACAGCATAGGGACACGACCTAAGATGGGACAGCATAGGACACGTGCGTAGGGACACGACCTAAGATGGGACAGCATAGATGGGACAGCGGTAAGATGTATAAGGTCGTAGGGACACGACATACGTAGGACACGACGTAAGATGGGAACGTAGCACGACATAAGATGGTAAGACGGAAAACAGAGAAATAGAAATTTAGGAAGACCATATCTCAGATACAGAGACAAGTTAAAAAATAACCTCATATCTCTTGGTATACATGTTGAGAGTTGATCACACACACACAATATATATATATATATATATTAGTTGGAGGTGCGTGGTGTAATGGCTAGTGTCGTAGGAAATGGACTCGTCGATCAGAGTTCAAATCCTGGACGAGTCTGAATGCATTTCACATACCGCTAATACCCTTAAGAAAGGTATGCATCCAACTACTCTCCCTCCCGCTATGGGTAAATTGTAGGAAGACTGGGCTCTTTAACCTTTGCTAGGTAACTCTGAATTCATACCTGTTAAACTCCGCTTAAGAAATTGACCTCGTGCTCGTGGGGAGGGGTTGGTGAATATATATAAAAGCAAAAATCGCACACCATCAGATGCAGTTTAGTGTAATGTCTAGGACAACCCGTTTTTTTAGGATGGTCTTAGCTCTCAATAGGGGACACAGTAAGCGTATTCTAAGCCCCAACGACAGGGTGAAAAAACAAGCAAACGATTGCACAAGGAAAATAGAAGTTATAATCATTGACAAAAACTGAAGAAAAAAACCAATGAAAGAAATTAGCAAAAAAAAAAAAAAATGATGAATAAAAGAAAGATGAGGGAATAAAAAAACAACGAAGAAATAGGGAGTGGGGTGGGTTGTTAAGAGAAAGGGTTGGGTACATCTTGTGCGTTTATTTCAAACGAATAAATAAAATGAAGTGAATGCAATTGAAGAAGCCCATTTTGTGTTAGCCTCAGCAAAGATGGTCGTTTGGAGCAGTTCATCTTGAGGGGGTTCTCTATCAGCGCTGAGACCCTTCTCCTTAATCGTCCGCGTTACACCTGGCCCCAGTATAGCAAAACTTAGAACATGACCTAAATTTTTCCTCACACCCTGCTTGTTTTACGTTCAACCGACAAATTCATCATTTTCCTCCCAAGGAATTTGACTCATGAAAATTACAGCAGACGTCACGAATTCTGGAACTTTACGAAATCCAAAACTGCAAATGGTACGGTTGGAATCAGCCGAAATTTTAGAAGACTGAGTAGCGCCAACAATTTTACAGGAACAAAGAAAAGTATAACTTCGATGTCAGTCTGTTTACATCTATCTCAGCGTGTTCATATCTATCTATCTCAGTTTTTATATATAATATATATATATATATATATATATATATATATCTTTCTGAGTTTGTTCCTATCTATCTGTCTGTCTGTCTGAGTTTGTTCATATTTATCTATCTATTCCAGTCTTTTCATATCTATAAGGAGGAGAGAGAGAGAGAGAGAGAGAGAGAGAGAGAGAGAGAGAGAGAGAGAGAGAGAGAGAGAGAGAGAGAGAGAGAGAGAGAGGTAGAAGTAAAAAAGAAAGATGATGAAACAGTAGGAATGAGGGAAAGAAGAAGAAAATATGAAGGGCGAAAGAGAGAAAAGAATATATATATATGAGAGAGAGAGAGAGAGAGAGAGAGAGAGAGAGAGAGAGAGAAGAGATATAAGAGAGAGAAGGAAAGATAAGAAGAAAGAGAAAAAGAATTGGAAAGAGAGATGTAATGAAATGAGTTAAAGAATGATAAAAACTAAAGTTAAATTCTGCATCTGATTTTAAATAATCATAAAAAGACCCCCCCTCCCTCCCAAAGCAAAAAACTCCACACAAACAAACCTAAGGACTACACATTCTTTTGACACAGTAAAAGATCTCACAATCTATTCGGTTTTTTAAAATTATTCTAAAATAGTCAGTTTGGTTTAGTTTAATTTATCTAAAGGCATATCAACCCCTTAAGGGTTATATAACGCCGAAATTTGATTCATTTGATTGTAATCAATAATACAGGGTGTGGCAAAAATACCACCCACATTTTAAACTGTCACCTAGGTGTTGCAAGTGAACTTAGGCGAGGCCTACGAGGCCTCGATTTAGGCAAATGATAATGGTAGCTCCATCTAGCTAATGGCTTAGGATTTCTTTTTCAGATACGATCATGGTTTTGACCCGTGTTCGCTATTGAAACTTTTTTCGAAAGACTGGTGAGTCTGTAAAGAAAGCTTTTCGTGCTCGTTTCATATTACATCGGAAAGATGCTGTTTCGGATAGAATTTTTGACCCATAGCAGTATAGATTTTAGACAAGAAATTGTTAGTCGTCACACAGAGAGAGAGAGAGAGAGAGAGAGAGAGAGAGAGAGAGAGAGAGAGAGAGAGAGAGAGAGAGAGAGAGAGAGAGATATTTGTTAAAAGTACACATGGTCTAGGGATGATATTGAGCACTCTTAGAAATATAGCAAACCACATTATCTCCCTCTCTCTTTATATATATATATTATATATATATATATATAATATAATGTGTGTGTGTGTGTGTGTGTCGGGTAGCATGGGCACGAAGTCAATGTAATTGAACACTACTTATAAATATAGCGCACACACACACACACACATACATCTTCGTTCATATCTATATATTAATATTAACATCTATCTCAGTCTCTTCATATCTATGTTCACACGCACATACAGACATCTACATGCTTGCACACACACACACACGCATACATACATACACACACGTAAACTGCTTACACACCTATTTCTCCATATGTGCTATCATAAGCAGTAGAGAGAAAAGTTATCACCCTCATCAACATTTAAAAATCCCTTTCCTCCCTAACCCTACTCTCCCTTTTTTCCTTCAGCTAAATGCGTGAGGGTGGGGGAGACGAATATGATAAGGAAGGGAAAGCTCCTTTTCCAGTCTCCTACCCTGAGCCCCTTACAATTTCTGACTAACATACAGGGGCGCCTCTTTTACCTCTACAGTCCCCCTTATTTTTTTTCTAACCAAAAAGCCCACCCCACTATATTTTTTTTTATTACACAGACGGGTGAAAATGCAGCCGACATATTCACGCATTTACAGCAGACTAAATTTAGAAGTTATTTTTTTTTTTATAAAGTCGACTTGAAATGTAATATTTGCTGTAATTCTGACTCAGTTTGTATGATATTTCATTTAAAAATGACTTTTTAATTAATATTAGCTGAAAATGACTCGCAACGGACTGGGAACCTCTACACGGCAGCGACAGTGGTTGGAGTTAGAACCCAAAATATAAGCCAAGATTTCTAATACAGATTTTCGAGATTGACAAACAGGCTGAACTTGCACAACGGTCGAAAATTAAAACGGAAAGTTTTTTGGGTGAAGTTTAACTACAGTCTATGAATGAACTTTTTTGCGAATTGGGTTACGGTTTAGGAGTTTGGGGATTAAGGTTGTTTTTTTATTATTATTACGTATTGCTTAAAAAAATAGCAATAAAAAAAACCCAAATTACTAGACATTTAATGTTGAAAAATATTTTTTAAAACCAAGTTTAATCGAAATTATACATTGCAATACTAACACAAACAACTGAGACTAATGTGTCTACTGTTGGGTTCAGTAATTAATTTCAATGGTTAATTAAATGTATAGTATTTTTAAGCAATACGTAATTAAAAACAACCTTAATCTCCAAACCCCTAAACTGTAACCCAATTCGCAAAAAGTTCATTCAGAGACTGTAGTTAAACTGTCATGGGGACCACCAAAAAACTTTCCGTTTTAATTTTCCGACCGTTGTGCAAGTTCAGCCGACAAACAATCCCCATCTGCAGATCAGTAATATCTATCATTTTAATTCCATCACTGATGTTTTATCATTTTCCATTATATGATGGATAGAAATAGAAAAACAATATTAAATATGCTAACAGATATCTGTTTCAACCTGTGGTGTTTATAAAGTGTAATTCAATTGAAATCATTTTAAAATTAAAATGATGACAATTGTAAAAGACATTTGATAAAAACTGGTCTTCATCAGAGCACATTTTTGTTGAATGAAAAAAGGAGGAAAATTTCCATTATATATAAATTTTTAAAACATTCCATAAGAAAGGACAAGTTTTTTAGATGCTGTATTTTTATGGTTTTTGAGAAAAAATCGTGGCTATCCTGTAGCTCAAAAAGTTGATTTGATATAGAAAAACTAGGGTCATTTTTGGATCCAGAGGTAAAAAAAAGTCAAAAATTAGTGCTAGATCTAATTCAACAAAAATTGTGTTGCCCAGTGTTACTGATACATTTACTCAACTCCCCCACCACGAACAGGATATGACACAAGGACAATTCTTAAACGGGGTTTAACAGTATTATTTATATTATTCGGATTATTGTCCTCATCTTCATTATTATGAGTACAACGTTTCGGTCCTTTTCAGATATTTCTTGTCAGACTCGGGGACCTTCTCGGAGAAGGAGATTAACAGGTTTGAATTCGGAGTTTTCCTTCTCCTAGACCGGTTGTCATACCAAAGTTAAAAAGCCCAGTCTACCCAACTATTTACCCATGGCTAGAGGGAGAATAGTTGGATTCATACTTTTTCCAAAGATGTTACCGTTATGTGAAAATGCAAACAGCCTCGTCCAGAATTTGAACTCTAGTCGCCATGTCCATTTATTACGAGGATAACTATTATATCCCGTTAATATATAATAGGGGATCTTCTTCCAGATATGGTTAACTTGTAGGGCAGAACGGACGCTCTACACTTCGCAGTGTAACCTATTTAGGAGAAGGAAAACTGGATTCAGCCCCCCAAAAGCGTAGCAGGGTAACTTGAAAAATCCCAGTGCTAGAATCTCTAGTCAGCCCGACAGCGTGTTTAATCTCATTTTTGCTGTGACACTAATGCAAAACATATTGCACTATAAAATGTAAAAGTTGGAAGACTTAGAGTAACTTTCCAACGAGGGTACATGTGTGGGCTAAACTTGCAAATCGGTCGGAAAATTAGGGGGACCCAGAAAAAACAGAACCCACAAGTTTTGTAATAAAACTTAATTTTAACAAGGGGGTTTAGGGTTAGTTTAATTGGAAAATAAATAATTTGGGTTCTGTTTTTTCTGGGTCATCCTGTATACAGGGTGACCCAGAAAAAAACCCAGATCCCACAAATTTTGTAATAAAACTGTTACTTAAGGGGGTAGGGTTAGGTTTTTAGGCCCGAGAGTAAAGAGAAAGAATTCAGAATTCCTGGCTTCTGATCAAATACTATCGCCACCTATCGGCGAACCTGTCATAAGGGAAGATAACCCTGTTTGAACTTATGTCCACCCAAAATTAGCATTTTACTGACCCAACAAGCACCTTGCCATTCTTTTAAACAGCATCAAGTTTTGCTGATTGCATGGATTCCCCTGATTCTTTCGCAATCGGTTCTTATCTGCTATTGCTCTCGGTAGATCATCTAGTCTGTAAGCAGCACGCAACAACCATGTGCAGTTCCCATCTAGCTTCATTAAAGTCCAAGTGGTGCACCTATACAATAGTACGGACACGGCTACAGCTTAGAAGAATTCCTGTTTTATTTTTATCAAAGAGATCGGATTTCCATATTTTTGTTTATAGTACCTGCTGTTGCTTAAGTGGCCACCCATTTAAGCATTGAACAGACTCATCGCTGCTTAACTTCGGTGATCTAGCGGGAACGGGTGCTTTCAGTGTGACTTGGCCATAATCTGTGGTACTTACGGTCATGCCAGATTGAAACCACCGGTTCCCGCTAGTTCACCGAACATGTTCAATACTTAGATGGGTGACCATTTAAGCAACAGCAGGTACTGTAAAATAACGAATATCAAAATGACTTGATTCGGCATTAAATAACCCGAAAAGCGTTGATATGCCGTAAAACAACAACCAACCAATGTAATCCATGACAAACGGGTTGGGATTATACAAATCAGAATAGCACGCAATAGATATCATTAGAATCGTATTTTACGTATAAATAGCATTAAATTACAGAAACTCTCGAAGTAGCTTAACACTAACCGTAACACTGACACTGACCCTAACCCTAGCGTCTCAAAGATTTCGGGCATTTCCGTGAAATGTAATGAAATTCAATGCTTTTTATTGGTATACTAATGATATTTTTTTCTTGCGCGCTATTCTGCATTAGTACCAAATAGCTTACCAGGAAACCTTTCTTAGGGGGGTGGGATCTTACTCCTCTGCAGGGGATAGAGTCAGTGGGTACCATTATAGTATGTGGCCTACCTTTTGAATGTGACCTATGAAATCATGTCTCTCTAATAGTATATGGCCTACCATAAAAAGCATATCATAAAGGTTATAATAATAACTGATAACCCCTAACCCTATTTTAGAATACTTTAGAATTAAATAGATCTCTGATACATGTAAATTATGGATAAATTCTTTTTTAAATTATTCTTAATTACTATATACAGATTATGACTGAATTGCATTTCTTGAAATTGAATATATGTGAAAAATAATTAGTTTCAATAAATTGCCTACAACTTATATCTTTAAATATACTCTTACCGGGGTAGGACTCATTCAAACCGGGTAGGCCACATACTATAACAGAATAAAAGAGATAGGTCACTTACTATAACAGAATAAAAAAGGGTAGGCCACATTTTATAACAGAATCAAAAAGGGTAAGCCACATACTATAAAAGAATAAAAAAGGGTAGGCCACATTCTATAACAGAATCAAAAAGGTAGGCCACATTCTATAACAAGAGATAACAGTTACTTAAGGCACCGTCAGATTCTAAAAAAGTATGGGGGGTGAGTTCTTGGAGTTTTACTTAAAAAAAAAATCAGGAAATGTTAAGTAGAACTTTGGAAGAAACGTTCCACTCGATTTTCTTTTTTTCAAAACTTTGGAGACTACAGCAATTTTGGCAATTACACTTACCTTTTTTTTTTTGTTCGCTCCCCTTCTCCCCCCCCTCCTTTAACCTCTGAAATTTGGGAGCAGGTCAAAATGGAATGTCTGTGCACATGTTTGTTTTTTATGTGGAGTATAAGAAGAATCCTGAGTTAAGGACAGTTAAGGAATAACCCTAACCCCCTAACCTAACACGTGACTTGTCCGGGGAACACTCAAAATACACCCCCACCCGCACGCACATTGAATCGCGCCTGCGTAGTCAACACCTGTCTCCAACAATCAAACAAATTCTCCCCATTTCTTACTTCACGTCTCAATTTCCCTTCACTCCTTCCTCCTTCTGTAAATATCAGCTCAGCTTAGTTAAGTCTGACACGGGGCTAACCAAAAAGAGCGCCTTTGTTACAATTGTATTGCCTTCATCTATATATCAATACCTTGTTCCTAAATCTTCCGTCAATTATCATCCTGCAACACCCTCTGGTTAAAAATGAGACTGTCCAAATCGCCCAAGATGCAATGCAAAAATGTGAATACAGATTTTCTGGTGTCGCTTAATCGCATATTTCTTATTTGTCCCATTTTTTTCACCCAATTTAAAAAAATGAAACATTACAAATGGTCTTGCGTCGCTTAAATGCCCAACGTAAAATTAAAATGAATTAAGAAAAAAAAAGTTACATGTTTGTTTTATTTGTAATATTGAAATTGTGATTTACGGAAGATCTTTTGGTAATTTTGATCTTATGTCGTCCAGGCCCCCTGCTCTTATTTACGCTATGTTTTAGCGAGCCATCGTCAGGCGAATATTTTGTATTATTTATTACAAAGACGACAGTAGGATTTATATATAATGAAATTGCAAATTATTGTTTCTGGCTTAAATAGCTCCTCTTGACTTTTTTCGTTTTGTGGAAATTCTACGAGTCCTGCTAGTTAACAATAATCTGTGAGATTAGTGTCTTAAGCAGTTTAAAAAATAGTCGTTTGAAATTGAACTACGTAGAACGTTGTTTCGATGCTATCATATAAAAAATTAAGAAAAGTCGTCAGGGCGGGGGGAATAAAGTCAATATCAACCAGACAGTGAGGGAGTATATCCCCTTTTCAATAGCGCTAGACCAATGAGATTGTTTTGGCGTCTGAGGCGCCACAACAACCATCAGTTCCTCACTTTACCGCACAAACCTCTGTGCTACTCATACGATGTTGGCGAGGGCCGGCATCGAACCGGGAACCTTGTGGTTCCTAGTTGGACGCTCTGCCGACTAACCAAACGGGTTCTAGTCATATAATTCAAATTAACATAATTGAATCAACGACTCACTATTGAGATCTTGTAAATTGATTTCACTCGTGAATTTCTTGGAAATTCTATTCGCATTCACGTTTAGTGTAATGACATTTCATCGCGTCAGTCGAAGCAAAAATGTCTTGTGACAAAGAGAAAAGGCTGGTGGTGGTGGGGCATCTTTAAAGATAAAAAGTTACAATATAATGAAAACATACACAACATTAGATTAACACTTTGTTGATGGGAAACGTGGAAATTTCGTTTAAGTAGTAAAATAAATTCGGATTTCGCTATCCTGATAGCCAGAAGGATTTTCTATACTATATATATATATATATATATAGAGAGAGAGAGAGAGAGAGAGAGAGAGAGAGAGAGAGAGAGAGAGAGAGAGATGATATCAAATGTTATTTTGATAGGATTTAACAAAAATTGAGACCTCAAACGTACATATAAAGTTTTGCCTATATATTTTTTTTTTACATATACGGAGTATTATAAATAAATGAATAGATATTTATATCTACATCAAGGCATATATATATATATATATATATATATATATATATATATATATACACAACACACTACCCTGTTAAAATTATGGAATTATCACATTTAAGAGGCTGTTCACCTCAATTTTTTAAAATTTTATATAGCAGCAGTAAGTAAATTAAGAGATAAGACACAAAACATTCTGGCTTCGTAAAATATCCCTTAAACAAACAAAATGATTATATATATATATATATATATATATATATATATATATATAATGTAGGGCCTCGTAATTCGCGGTAGATTTCAAGATATTCCCGCTGGTTTCGAGATCTGCTGATAGTAACAGACCATATATCCTAGTTATATCCAAAATCTTTCAACACCCCGCCTTTTTTTTTTGAAACCGTTATTCAAATTTAAACTTCTTTTTCCAAAGTTTTTTCCCGACTTTATCAAGAATAAAAAAATCGACAATTTTTTTCTCTAAAAATGAAATAAATAAAAACAAAAACAAATAATAAATATAAATCCTCCATTCTAACAGAATTCGAGTGTAATAAAATTAATGTTTATTTAATCGAGTAATATATTTATTTTACGTGGGAAAGCCAACTGTAAAAATAAAATGAATTCGACAAAAAAACAGTTTTGTACCCAAAGAACGAAACTTTTTATTATTATTATTATTAATTGGAGATTTTCTCAAACCTTGAATGGTTTTGACGACATTTAAACCGATTCATTTTATTCGATTTATTTATTTTGGATATTACCAAAACTCTATTCTAATCAACTCTTTATTTAGGGTGCGTAGAAATACCTCCCACATTTTAAATTGTTAAGTACAAAACTGCGACAATCTCTATTATAATAATAATGAAGATTGTGTTGCTGTTTGTCCATAACCAAAACTACGATACCTCCAACAACACAATCCCATTAGTTATTTACTTTATATTTTCAATGGTTATCAAATAATCATTATTAAAACTTGATTAACATTTTATTTATTAACAATGTCACTATTAATGTTTAGAAGAGATAGACGACATAAATTTTCCCCAGTACTCATTCAAAACAGATATGTACGTCCCAGTATTCGCTAAAAAGCTATTAGCATCTCTTTCATCTCTCATATATATATATATATATATATATATATATATATATTATTTTGTGGGGGGGGGAGAATATGTGCTTATTTGAAGTCGTATTGAAAATTAATTAATTAATAATTAATTAATTAGGCGGGCATACCTATTTAGATGTAAGGCTAAACAAATCGAGAAAAATCAATCTCTGTATGTACATTTCGGCTTATTAGGCCTCATCAGCAGAGCTATAGATAGGAAGACCACCCTGTGTGAGATTTGAAACAGGACTGTCAAACTGACAGTCGAGTACAATTAACCCCTACACCAAACGGACTTTTTAGATTTTTTACGATTTGTTTAGAGTAGGTTAATATTCCTCTTGTAGTGACTTATCACACACAGAGCGGTCTTCCTATCTATAGCTCTGCTGATGAGGCCTAATAGGCCGAAATGTACATAAGAGATTGATTTTCTCGATTTGTTTAGCCTTACATCTAAATAGGCATTCCCGCCTAATTAATTAATTATTAATTGATTAATTTTCAAAATTAGGTACGACTTCAAATAAGCACATATTCTCCCAAAAATTGTCGGCAAAAAAAGCCATATCCAAACACATCGTATTTACATACTTATCATATATATATATATATATATATATATATGGCAAAACTTGCAAATCATACTCAAAATCCCATGCTATTACAGGGTGACCCAGAAAAAACAGAACCCAAATTATTTATTTATTTTCCCATTAAACTAACCCTAAACCCTAACCCTAAACCCCTCTAGTTAAAATTAACAGTTTTATTACAAAATGTGTGGGTTCTGTTTTTTCTGGGTCATGGGATTTTGAGTATGATTTGCAAGTATTACAATATAAATATATATATAAGAAAAATAATTTCCAGGTCTGCCTACTTAGAGTTTGGACTGAGTTCTGTCAGCCAAGAAGACATGGTAGTGCTAGGGGTTTTGATTCTTTTTAACAGAGGGTAGGCACCAAATTCGCTAAAGTAATATCTATTTCATATGGGCATCTCAGGGCACAATGTAAACAAACATGTCTGTCTGGTATTTCAAGAAAGACATCCCTTAAGAATAGGGATCCAAAAAAAATACTCTGCCTATCTCTTTTTCTTCATCCTTATTTTTCTCTCTTTTTCATCATCACCCACCACACCCACTACAAACACAGAGTTTCTTTTCAGTCTCTCTCTCTCTCTCTCTCTCTCTCTCGTTATCGTTCGTTTTAATGGTCTGAAGTTTCCTCCATTCAACTGTTATGTATATGACAGAGTATTTAGTGAGATTAGCTTAATTTGGCACAGCCTGTAAGGAAGAAAGTAAAGAAATATATATATTATATATAAGTTAAACCTAATGAGTCAGATATATCTACTAAATTTAGTATATATATACATTATATATACATATATATATATACATTATATATACATATATATATTATATATACATATTATATTTACATGGGAGAAATAAGAGGAAATTAATCCGACAATATGTGGAGAAAGGTAGACAAACACAGGATGTTGTACAAAATGGATGTTTATTGTAGGTGGTGATGAAATCACGAATTACAATAAATATCCATTTTGTACAACATCCCGTGTTTGTCTACCTTTCTCCACACACACACACACACATATATATATATATAAGATAAATATATAGGTTTTACATATTTATTTATTGGGTGACAAAGGAACATTCACAACCATATTGGTTTCATGCGATGCATTCATCAGGTGAAGATGTTTCAAATGTGTGGCGAATCGAAATTTTTGATTCTCCTCACATTTGAAACATCTTCACCTGATGAATGCATCGCATGAAACCAATATGGTTGTGAATGTTCCTTTGTCACCCAATAAATAGATATGTAAAACCTATATATTTATCTTATTATATTATATAACAACTCTATTTTATATTGAGCACTCTACCAATTAATACTGCCTTTGGTACACCATTCCAGCAAAAGCTGAAATAGTGACCATCTCACACTACAGTATATATATATATATGTGTGTGTGTGATTAAAAGTTGAGAAACAAAGTGAATAAAACACAAACAATTTCAATCAATGGATATTTCGTCCTGTGTATTTACGAATCTTCATCAGAAATTTTGCTTTGAAACAGAATTGCTGAGTATATATATTAAATTGATTGAAATTGTGTTTTATCCACTTTTATTCCTCAACTTTTAATCACATTTTGTTGGATTTTACTTCCTCTCACACACATATGAATAAATGGATACAAGGGTGTAGATATAAATTTATTTCGGTATTTCTTTGCTAGAAATTAATAAAGATCAGACTGACGAAGCAAAGAAATGTCGAAATAAATTTATATCTACACAAAGGTATCCATAATACTCCGTATATGTAAATATATATACGAAAATCTTCATATGTACCTTTGAGTTCTCAATTTTGGTTGAATCCTATCAAGGAAGCACTTGATATCACACACACACACACACACACCTCTCTCTCATATATGTGTGTGTGTGTGGTATTTGTAGAAATTGACTCACCGGTGAAACAGGTCACAATGGTTAGTTGATGCAAGATTCACAATGATAAGGCAGCGATATAACAAATATAAAGTGCTCAATACGTTAGTAGAGCAAATTATTATGATAATGGTACACGGTAATAACCTACTCGAGTTTCAGCATAAGGATCTTCAGGGTTAAATCCACTGGATTAATCAAGATATTGATTAATTGCAGTTGATTGCACGTGTGTATTTTTTGGATTTAACCCTGAAGATCCTTATGGTGAAACTCGAGTAGGTTATTACCGTGTACCATTATATATATATATATATATATATATATATATAACCTAAAGTGCCAGAACAACCTTCACCTATCGGATCATCAGGGTAATTCTAATTCTTGATTATCTTGTTGATCCGTTAGGTGAAACCTAGGCAGGTAGTTTTTGACTCTTTAGGTTTTATAGTTTCTACTACAAATGGTTTATTTAATGGCGAAATGTGATTGATATTATAAATGTTTCTTGCTGATCCTACCTCTATCCAGTCGGAAAGGAGCTGCGAGTAATGGCAACAAAAAGGTATACACCATATTCACAAAGATCTCAAGAAATGGATCTTTACTACTAGAGGCAGTTTAGTGTCATAAGCAGAATATTCCTTTGGGGGTAGGGTCGGATCCCTCTGCAGAAGATGCAGTCAGCATATTCTAAGACACACACCGACTGGGTGGATAGAGAGAGAGAGAGAGAGAGAGACAGACAGACAGACAGTGATAGATAGATAGATAACAGACTAGATAGATAGAAGATAGATAGATAGAACAGACTGAGATAGATAGATAGATAGATAGATAGATAGATAGCATAGATAGATGGATAGATAGATAGAACAGACTGATAGATGGATAGATAGATAGAACAGACTGAGATAGATGATAGATAGATATGAACAGACTGAGATAGATAGATAGATAGATACAGACTGAGATAGATAGATAGATAGATAGATATGAACAGACTGAGATAGATAGATAGATAGATATGAACAGACTGAGATAGATAGATAGATAGATAGATATGAACAGACTGAGATAGATAGATAGATAGATAGAACAGACTGAGATAGATAGATAGATAGATATGAACAGACTGAGATAGATAGATAGATAGATGAGATAGATAGATAGATAGATAGATAGAGATAGATAGATAGATAGATAGAACAGACTGAGATAGATAGATAGATAGATAGATAGATAGATACAGACTGAGATAGATAGATAGATATAGAACAGACTGAGATAGATAGACAGAATAAGGAGTGAATTCGATGAAGAAATGAGAGGTAATGATGGACTGGGGGGGGCTCTTAACTCCAATGCATTTCTTTCCCCCCCTCTCCTCAACTCAACACTAAAACTTCCATTCTAGACATTATGGATGGTTGCTCTTGGAAGTTAATGTCAGTTTTATAGCCACAGACATCAGTACGAATGCACCTCCTCTCACCCCCACACCCACACCATCAACCATCCGCATTTTCCACCCTGTCGACGGGGCTTAATATACGCTGACTGAGACCCTGCCAAAAAGAGATGTGCTGGGGATGACACTAAACCGCATCTGGTGGTGAGGCTTCAGTTCCGGAGAATCTTAAGCATGGAGTCATCCCTTCATCATTATTACTCCCAGGTCCACTGACTCGGAGTTGTATTACTTGTTAGGGACCCGTCTATGAATCAAATAGATTTGTTTAAATATTATTTGTACTAGCAACAGAAAACACCCTCTGGGCGTCGTAAAAATTAATTTTTGAAAGACATTGCCTGAGAGGGTGGGAATTAAAAATTCAATGTCAGAGGGTTTGTATCATAAATGAGACAAATCCTCATATTTATTAAAGGAGTAAAAAAAAAAAGAAAAAAAAAAAGAAAAAAAAAGCAATTTGAAATGAAAACTGAGCCCCGTCCCTCTCAAATAAGATGTTGCATGCATGTAATAATCAAACAATTATTTTGAATATTTTCCACATCAATGTAACATAAAATCGTAGGTATTTGTAAACTTTTTAGTTAACTTCTTGTTACTGTAAAAACAAAAAAAAAAAAAGGACGAGAGTAAAAACAATTTTAAAAATTGCTTACTCAAATTTTGGGTGTATATAGCATAAGAATATTGTGACGTAGAACTATGACGCAGTTTTTGTTACAGACAGAAATACAGACAATCTCCATTATTAATAGATTTGATAAGAATACTTGAAACCATATAACTGTGTAAACAAATTGTTATTCAATAGGAATTGCTACTGGGAATAAGTAAAGTCGTCGGGGTGGCCTAAAGTCGGTATCAGCCAGACAGCGAGGGAGTCTATCTCCTTTCGATTTGCGCTAGACCAAGGAAATTGTTTTTTAACGTCTGAGGTGGAGCGCCACACCTACCACCAGCTCCCCACTTTACCGCACAGATCCCTGTGCTACTCATACGCTAAGTTGGCGAGGGCCGGTATCGAACCCGGAAACTTGTAGTTCCTAGTCGGACACTCTACCGACGGAGCTATAATTGTATCTAAATTATTTGTATTTGATAGGAATAGTTTAAACATATTGGACAAATATCAAAGACTGATTAAAAAAATAATTTCAATGGAACATTGAAAATATCTTATCATAATAGAGATTCGGTGTCTGTCTGTAACCGAGACTACGTCACTGCTTACATCTCAATACACTCAGAAATTGCGTAACTTTATCAATGAGTATCTAATTTATTGTCAAAATCATTAATACATACAATAAATCTTATTAATAAACGTTGTCTCTATGAAAATCTTAATTAGATTTTTAATCTTATTATAATAGAGATTCGGTGTATGTATGTGTGACCGAAACTACGCCTCTGCTTACGTCACAACCCCCTCAGCTAATGTTCAGATTACCAAAGTAACTCCGAGAAATATGCATGCCGTAATTAAAGGTAGTATAAAGAATGCAGGGATGGAGATCTGAAATAAGCATTTCCTTCATTTTACCTAAATAAATAGTTTTACAAAGAACGTATGAAATATATCCTCGTGAGGCTCGGCCAGCCGGCTCTTGCTTTTCCCTCTGTGCGACGACGCAGAGAATGTTACCTTCATCTCGTAATAAATATATTGCATTCTCCCAAATCCATCAGTTAAGTTGGGAGTTCTGTTTTGTTAATTTTTTTTATTAGGAAATAAGAGTTCTATGGGAGTAGGCGTGGGTTGGAGGGGTCACCGCGAAGCCGAGAATCGAGTCAGAAATAAGAAGACCTGGGTGGGGATTACGAGGGTGGGGAGTCGGAGAAGGCGGACAGAACTGAAAGGAGTCATGCAGTTTTTTTTCTAAAATAAAAGATGAGGGAATTTTTAGATTGCGTTATTTTCAGTAAACAAATTCCCCTAATTCGGAATGCGATAATTTGCCAACATCACTAATCCGGAATAAGCGGATTTTAGATGACTGAGATCGTTAATAAGAAGCCCCCATCCAATTGCTAACCCCTCACAAAGAAATGGGATATGCCCCCCTCCCCCGACAATGGTTGGGGTAGAACAACATCATTGTGTCAGAAAACAGTGTCATCTCAATAAAATTGGTCACCTGTATCGATAATGGTATAAATCCCGAGGCGGGGGTGTAACAGTTAGGGGGTGAGGTGCCCCCCCCCCATTTTTACCCTTTGTAATATTTTACTTGGTTTTATTTTGACAAAATATAGTACAGAAAGAAATACAAGAACGAAAAAAAAAACTATAAAATACAAATGGTGGAAGAATACAGTAGTACTGACACGGCTAAAGCTATTTTATTTTAATAGATCATATTTCAATCTGGTTTGTTTTGTTTTGTTTTATGGCATATCAACCTCAGTGGGTCAATTAATGCCGATTAAGTTTTGAAATAAAGTCATTCTTAATAGATTCTCAATTTTTTATAAATACATTTTTTTATTTAACCCATAGATGGGACCTTAACAGGTACTACCACTCCGGGTCAGAGTGAACCAGGGAGCAATGGTGATGAAGGGGTGCTCCACATTCCCCAAACCTCCAGAACTGGAACCTCACCATCAGATAGAGTTTAACGTCATTCCCAGGACATATAGACCCTCAGCCACCTCCTTCTAGCACCCATATGATAAAAAGGATTGGGGCTTGCCTTAAAGGCAATAGGGTTGGGGCAATCATATAAGTGCTAGGGCTTAACGTGACCAGCCGATCAATCGGCTGGGGCCTCTCTGACCGCCTGTCTAGCGTAAGTGGAGTGTTGCATGTCATGGACTGCTCATCCACCAAGACTCCGTCCTTAAGCATCACGGGTCGCCACCCACGGCCAACAGGTGGCCCCATTGGGGGAGTCTTACCCCTCTGCAGAGGTGCAGTCGGTGCATTCTAACGCCCCACTGTGTACTGTGTGTCATCTAGCCAGTTCTTCAATTCTTACATCTTCGAATTAGCGCTTCGTTGCTGAAAAATTGTGAATTGTTAAAAGCTTCAGCTGCATCTTGATCTGGCATTCCCACTATCTGATTGAAAACCGATTAAGCCTGGTGGTATTGTAAGATACTGCTTGGGTGGTTTAGTGGTAATGATGTTTTGGCACCGAAACCATGCTTGACTCCAGAGTCATCATCTGATAAAAGATTTATTGCCCGCTCAACTGTTGTTGTTTTTTTTTACTAGCAGCATGTGTATGTAATGTAATATTATATGCGTGTGAGAGAAAGAGAGACAAACATAAACAAAACTAAAAACAAACAAAAAACAGCTGTGTGGTCAACAAAGCCATCAGCTGATAACTTTGAGGTCAAGCATGATTTCGGAGCCAATGAATCCTTACCGCCAATTCTGACCACCCCAATAATAACTCTACCGTTTTCTCTAATATTGTTGGAATGGCAGATTTACATGCAGCAGGAACTTGTTTTCCTTCCAGCAAATTGCAAAACAAGACAACGGTGTTGGCCTCAAAATCCAGGCATGAAAATAGGTTCTTATTATACCACCTACCTCAGGGTCAATATGCGTTCGATGACCGGCCTAACGTAAAATACCACACGCACAAACACAGGCATATGTGGGTCTATATATGTGTACGTGCGTGCGTGTTTTCTCAATTCCCCGTATCTGTCTTATGATAATAGTTTCCACGTATTGAAAAATAAGTAATTTTCAGACAAAACGCTTCATGCGAAGATTGAGTGTATATATATATATATATATATATATATATATATATATATATATGAAACTGATAGTCATGGGACGCATGAGGAGGTGAGAAAACAATTTTTCTAGATGTTATCTTCTTCAACTGGCCAATATTTGAGCATTTTTCTGATTTAAGAAAAAACGTTTTCGTTATTATTTGTTCATTTCACACACACACACACACACACACACATATATATTAGGTGGGCTAGACACAGAGTCGATGGCGCTTCGTCATTGATAGTTTCTCGCATATGCAAACATTGAACCAATATATATATATATATATATATATATATGCCCCACTCCGGTACAAGTATTGAAGTTGTAATATGATGAAATAATAAATTAAAACGAATTTAAATGAAAACGCATATAAAAAGATTAAGCTTTTTTAATTATATTTTAATTGGATTCTATATAAAATCATTCAAAGGATTGATTTTAATACGTTTGAGAATAACACAATAATATTAGAAATCAATAACACAAAGTAATTATTTATTAAACTCGGTTTTGTTAAAACCGGTATGCAAATTAAACACAACATACATTATATAAACCTTTATTTTTTAGTGATATACAAGACACATTGCAGGATTTTAGACGCACTAATAACATGGGCTGTTTTGAGGCAAATCTATCTTTTCATAGAGACATCGTTATTAGATGATATTTATTCTATTCTATGTATCAATGACTTTGACTATAGATCAAATACTCATTGATAAACTTACTCAATTCCTGAAAGGAATCGTGACGTAAGCAGAGAGGTAGTTTCGGTTACAGAGACACCAAATTTCCATTATATATATATATATATATATAATAATATATATATATATATATATATATTATATGATTTAGTTGTGTATCAAAAAGACAAAAGATGAATAAAAATACTGCTGAAAAATTGATAATGCCGTTATCCGACTTTCGTGAAAAAACAACAACAAAAAACAAGAAATTTGAAAAGGTTTAGAGACTTTCTTGTCTGGATATCAAATCAATGTTTTCTACGAGTTCGATCACGGTAATTACGCACACACACACACACACACACACACACATATATATATATAGATAGATAGACAGACAGAGAGACAGGCTGATAGGTACCTGTCCTGCATAACAGATGCATAAAGATCTAAAAGGACGCAGAAAAATCGTATCCACGTGTCCCAGTATTTTTTCTTTCTTCCCCCACCATTTCTAGCTAACTGTAAATACATTTTTGTATTTTCTTGGAAACGAATTACACTGTATGGGTACCAGGTAGGAGTTAGATGGCTTTAGTTATTCATAGATAAAGGCTGTGCAATTTATTAAGAAAATTTAGTTGGGACCCATGAAATTTCCCGGGGACTCATACAAATCAAATCCGTGCGTCCCGGGACGCACGAAATTAAAAAGCTATCAGCATCACTGTATGTGTGTGTGTGTGTGTGTGTAAATCTACACGAATATATTATTCATGTTAATACAGTTTCAACTAAATCTTCAGTTACAAATAAAGAAATAAATAAAATCTTTTGGTGAGTAAACTGGCCAGTTATGAACTGCAGACGCCATTAATGAGCGCCATTTTGAAGCCATCATTTCACACCCCATTTACTCCTGTTGCTATGCCAACGAAACTTGGGGTTTCAGTTCCACGACAATTGCTGAGGCGAAGTCTTACAAGCCCTTGTTGGTCTATTTTGCACCAAGACAGCCAGCAAATGAGAGAGAGAGAGAGAGAGAGAGAGAGAGAGAGAGAGAGAGAGAGAGAGAGAGAGAGAGAGAGAGAGAATTTATGGCTAGTATCATATAAAATTTCGCATGAGTAATATATGGTACCTATAGAGAGGGATCAGCTGACAACAAGTCCGTCCTCCCTCAATTGTCCAGTATACGCGAGTGACGGATACCGTATATACTTGACTAGAAGTGGCTACCCGGCGGATAGAGGGAGGTGAAAAAATGTTAGTTACGCAGATCCATTATTACTGAATTGCGAATTGGATCCTCGCAAGATGTCCTATTAAAATCCCTACGTAAAAAAAATCTTCCGGTGATCCGGCCTGGTGGGGCGTCAGAAAAAAAGTGCACATACATTCTGAAAAGAAAAATTAATGTCCCCTATTTAAAATATCTGTGAAAAAAAAAAAAAAAAATACCTTGCTGTTACCATTTAGATTTTTTTGTTTAATTATATTGACGAATATAAATCAATTCTTCAAAAAGCAAGATCTGGTGATAGTGAATGTGTATGTATATTTACTTTGTCGTCAGTTGTTTTCTTTTCGTAGTTTTATCCGGACATACATAAATACACACCAATAAATGTAAAGATAAGTCGATTTCGAAACAACGTTGACTCTTGATATATATATTTACCAACCCTCCGCACGAGCAGGATGCGACACAAGGTCATTTTTAAGCGGAGTTTAACAGGTTTGAATTCAGAGTTTTCCTTCTCGTAGACTAGTTACCTAGCCATGGTTCAAGAGCCCAATCTACCCTGTTATTTACCCATAGCTGGGGGGAGAATTGGACTCATACCTTTCCCAAGGGTATTAGCGCCATGCGAAATGCAAATAGCTTCGTCGAGGAATTGAACTCGAGTCGACGAGTCCATTTCCCAGGACTAACTATTAGAACACGTGCATCCATCCTAACCTCAATACTTATTGCAAATAATTTGCACAGTTATATGCCTTCAAGTATTCCTATCGAATACGGATATTTTTTCAACATATCAATTTGATCCATGTATGGGGCCCTAACAGGTACTACCACACCGGGGTTATAGTAGACCTGGGAGTAATTATTGTGGTGTGGTTCTCTACACTCTCCAGATCTACAGAACTGGAGCTTTGCCATCAGATGCAGTTTAGTGTAATGCACAGGTCATCCCTCCTTTTTCTTGGAGAGGAGAGTATGTATTACCCCTCTGCAACGGATACAATCAGCGTTGGCGACAGGGTAGAGATTAAGCCGAATAAATTCTTCATCTTTTGTCCGACGTTTCATTTTCCACTTAAAGAAAATATTTTTCATAATTAAAATGTGGCAGTTTTCTTTTCGCATTTCGTAACCCACCTTCTGACTCTTAGATCTGTCCCCCATCTCACTGCCCCCACCTTTAAACCCCTTTTCGAGGGCCTAGAAGATTAGGATTAAGAGAAAATCAAATTTGATCTCCTTGATATCATTTTTAAAACCTAAACTCACTTTTTGCTCCTAACCGCCCTTTTTTTGTGCACTGACGTCACCCCGACCGACCACCCACCCACCATGAGCATCTTTTCGAAAAATACCAGTCTGGGTCATTTGGTTTTAGAATTTGCCACCAGGAAATACTTCACCTATTAATTTGATTCTCTTTCGACCCTTAAGCAAGTTTTTTTCTCTCTCTCTCCTCGATGATGGGAAGCAGATCAGAATACTGACGAGAAGATACAGCAAGTCGAAACGTTTCGAAAATAATTTATGCACTTAACGTAGATTAGTTGTTAGTATACGGTCACATAAAACCTTGACATACACGAAGACTTTCTTTTGGATGACCCATGAATCTGACGATGCGCCATATTTCACGTGGTACAGTAAGAATAGTTTGCCCTTTCTCAGTCGGTAGAGCACTTGTCTAGTAATTGCAAGGTTCCTGGTTCGATACCGGCCCTCACCAACTCAGTATATGTGTAGCACAGGTATCTGTGCGGTAAAGTAGGGAGCTGATGGTAGGTGTGGCACTCCACCTCAGAGATAAAACAATCTCCTTGAGCTTGTGAAAAGGGGATGGACTCCCTCGCTGTCTGGCTGATACCGACATTAGGCCACCCCAACGACTACGACTTATGTTACTTCATAATATACAGAGTGTATATATATATATATATATATATATATATATATATTTGTGTGTATACAGAGACTGAGATAGATACGGGGAGTTTGAAATATATTAATAGACATGGAGACTGAAATAAATGTAAAAAGACTAAGATAGATATATAGATCTTTAGACTGCATTCTAGCACGGTTTACCCTGCGCACAGTGCGTGATGTTCGTATTCATTGCAGTGGCCGCCGGATAGTAGGGTATATATATATATATATATATATATATATATATATATATATATATATATATATATAGATAAATAGATATTCATATAACAGACTAAAGAAGAAATACCAAAATGTAAAACTCGAGCTAAAATTAATTGATGATGAAATAAACGGGTTCGTGTTTGTCTCTCAAAAATGCCGACTATTTTATGAATCAGCATTTTTCTGACTGTGTGTTTCAAATCGAATTCTTGTTTGTTGTTTGTGTGGTGCCAGTTGAGGAGAGAGAAGTCAATTGGATTTTATAGGAAGAGAATAGGGATTTATAGGGCTCAGGGAAGTGATGGGAAAGGGTAAAGGAAATAAATGAAGACGAGAAGAAAAGAGAGGAAGTGAAATGGAAAGTGAAGAAAATGAGTAAGGAAGGAAATTAGAAAAAGAAAAGATGAAAAGGAAAAAAAGAAATAAACAAAAGAAAAAGTGGGTAAAACAGGGAAAAAAAGAAATAAAGAAAGGAAGAAAAGATGGAAGAAGAAAGGGGTAGAGAGAAAGAAAAGAAGAAAGGAAGTAAAAAATTATATAAAAGAATGAGAAGAAGAACTCAAAAAGAAAGAAAGAAAGAAAGAAAAGGTGAGAAAGAAAGGAAAGGAAGACAAGAACGAAGTAAACGAAAGGAATAAAAGAAAGAAGAAAAAAGAAAAAGGTGAGAAAGAAAAAGGTAAAAGAATGAAAGGAAAGAAAAGGGTAAAAGAATGAAAGGAAAGAAAAAGGTAAAAGAATGAAAGGGAAGAAAAAGGAAAGAAAGAAGGAAATAAAAAAGTAAAAAACAAATTGAAGGGGAATGAAAAGAAAGAAATCAAGCAAGTTATTTTGTCGGCTGTAAAAACGATAAAAAATGTAATGAATCGGCAAGAAAAGAAAGAAAAGAAAAGAAAAAAAAAACAAAGGAAGGAAAAGAGATAAAAGAATGAAATAAAGGAGAGAATAAAATTAAGAAAGAAAAAAAAGAAAAAAGGAATGAACTGAAAGAAATCAAGCAAGTTATTTTGTCGGCTGGAAAAGACGATAAAAAATGTGGTGAATCGGCAAGAAAATAAGAAAAGAAAGAGAAAAACAAAGGAAGGAAAAAGAGATAAAAGAATG
This sequence comes from Doryteuthis pealeii, assembly GCA_023376005.1. Lineage (NCBI taxonomy): Eukaryota > Metazoa > Mollusca > Cephalopoda > Myopsida > Loliginidae > Doryteuthis > Doryteuthis pealeii. Next base: position 26,296,976 of record CM042175.1, read on the forward strand.
AAACAAGGGAAGGAAGAAAATTAAGAAAGAAAAGAAAGAAAAAAGGAATGAACTGAAAGAAATCAAACAAGGAAAGAAAAGAGAATTATTCTTTTGTCGGCTGGAAAAGACGATGCCAAAAATTCAGTGATTCGGTAAGAAAAATCAAGGAAGGATGTGAAAAAAAAAAAAAAAAAAAGTAAAAAAAAAAAAATGTAAAAAAAATAAATGAATTAAAAAAAAAACTTACACAAGATGTAAAGGGTTAAAATAATCCAAAATTGAAAAAAAAATCTTGAAAAGCCACAAGAAACGGAAATCTTTGAAATAAAATGCTGAAGTCTGTTGTTTTCAGAAAAAACCTTTGATGTTCGGTTTCTTAGAAAAAGAAAAAAAAAGGAAAGATCATTGGGGGGGGGGGGCTATGTGTGTTGGGGAACTGGGAGTGGGAGGGTGGGTTAAAAGGCGGGCAAGACTCGTCGAAACAATGAATTAAGAAAAAGAAGAAAGAAGATGAACAGGAAAATGGAATGGTTAGAGAAATACGATTCGTTCTTGGAGAAAAATAGATTCCATTTAAAGAAATTTCAGAAAGATATTCATTTGCAGAACGAAGAAGAAAAAAAAAAACGCGAACAACTTAAGGTTAAGAAGTTGGTTCTTGACAATTCTTCACTTATCCGTGTATAAGTCGAGTTTTTGGCACCAAATTTTAAGGCAATAAATTTCGTCTGAATCTGAGAAATTATTATCACTAGCAAGACCTGTGGATATATGTGGGGATTAGAATGAAATTTAGATAAAAAATATCAATCTCCCATGAGCCCTCAGACAGGAAGAACGCTCTGAGTATGTGCAGACCTACTTCCTACGACCAAGATAATCTCTCGGTCCTTTATACTCGGGCATCAACTGGGATCAAACACTATTACTGGACGGGAAGAAAGTTCCTCTCCATGAGGTAGCTATGACACATGAATAAAACCAGAATCCTAAAACTACCTTTTGGATTCTGAAACGACATCCTCTTATCCTATTTCGGTGGGAATATGCAAATTATTAGACAACAAGGAAAAATATGACTTACCTCATGCAGTTCTCATTGACAAGAAGAGTTAAATCATATGCAGCTCTCGAGGAAGATTCTGCAAATAAAGAAAAAAAGAAACATTCAGATAAAGTTAAAAAGATCGAAACGGGATTTTATGATCAGAATTTAAAAAATTGCAATAGTTACACACGTGATAAACTCAAGAAAGTTGAGGGAATCACCAAAAAGATACATTTATTATAGATGGTGAATTCGATTTTAAAACGTTTCGATTTTTATCAAACTTTCATCAGGACATTAGGATGGAAAAATGTCCTGATAAAGCTTTGATAAAAACCGAAACATCTAACGTCAACTTCTCTATCTACAATAAATTTATCTTTTTGGGAATACTTTTTTCTTTCTATTTATATATATATATATATATATATATATATATATATATACAAGTAAGTAAAAAGTAAAGTCGTGGGGGTGGTATAAAGTCGGTATCAGCTAATCCGCGAGGGAGTATATCCCCTTTTCACTAGCGCTAGATGAAAGAGATTGTTTTTGCGTCTGAGGTGGAGCGCCACACCTACCATCTGCTCCTTACTTTAAACGTACAGATCCCTGTGCTACTAATACGCTGAGTTGGCAAGGGCCGGTATCGAAGTAGGAACCTTGTTATTTCTAGCTGAACGCTCTACCGACTGAGCTAACCCGGCCCTTATATATATATATATATATATATATATATGTGTGTGTGTGTGTGTGTGTGTGTGTGTGTGTGTGTGTGTGTGTGTGTACATTGCACTTTGTTTACGTAGATAATAAATATACTGCATAAATAAATGGAAAATACACGTCATGTTGTTTACAACAGTCGATACGCCATAAACAATCTCTGGAAACGACATAAAACCAACGCAGTAGGATAAGCGTGTCATTTTCGCAGTTTTATGATAGGCTAAAATACTGAGAGATCATATTACTTCTGGTGCAAGAAAGAATGACAGTTTATTGAATAAATTATTAGTATTACTAAATGATAAATGATAGATATGACTTTGGTTCCGAACAGGAAGAAATGCTGTATGGTAGACTGTTTGTTTCCTTAGAGGGAATGGTCACCATTTTAGCGTTAAGCCAGTTGTTTTTCCGGTTGGCTGGGGCAGTGGAACCCCCTCCCAATGGAGTCACCTATTGGCTATGGTGGTGACCCGTGATGCTTAAGGACGGAATCCGGGTGGCTGAGCAGTCCATGACATACAACACCACTTTGGCTATTGGGCTTGACGGGCAGTCTGAGAGGCCACCCCAATCAATCGGCTGGTCACGTCCAGCCCTAGCACCTTTATGATTGTGTCGAACTTTTTGCCCTTATGGCAAACCCCCAGTACTTTTTATAATATGTGCTAGAAAGGGGTGTCTGAGGGAGGGTCTTAGTGTCCTGGGTAAGACGTTAAACTGCATCTAATGGTAAAGTTCCAATTTTAGGAGCACTGGGGAGTGAGAAATCTCCTTTCATCACCATTGCTTCTAGGTCTACTCTGACCCGGAGTGGTGGTACCTTTTAGGGTCCCATTTATAGGTTAACTGGAAAAAATGACTTTGAAAAAAAAATGTATTCAAAAAAATTTGTTTAAAAAAAATTCACCACATCGGCCGAAACGTTGTACAGATGATAATGAAGATGAGGACAATAGTCCGAATAATCCAAATAATAAAAATTGAGTTTAAAAAGATTGAACACCCAACAAGAATAAATAAAACAAAACGTATTTGGCATAAAATAACCCAAGGGTTGAGATGCCGTAAAACCAAGTCAACCAAATAATCAACCAAACAACTTTTCTGAGTACAAATTGTACCTCAATAAAACAATTTTGGCAAGTGAAACCACTTTTAACTACAAGAAAATAACAGTGGAGAGGATTTGCTTCCTCAGATACTAAAAAAAAAAAAAATCAAATTCATCTGCTCTGCTAAAAACGTTTATATTGATTTATAGTGTAATCGATGACGAACATTGAATTGAGCCAAACCTTAGCTAATCAACTACACAGATGATTTGTTTGTAGTGGCGAAGAATTGTGTAGGACCAGCCAAACTGGTAACAAAGCAATGATGCCAGAGTTTGCCACAGATTACAAACACTAAGATTTCAGAGGTTGTTCTTCTCAAAACTGGTTGCTCTACCAAGGCTAAAGAGCCCAGTCTGTTCTGCAATTTTATCCTCGAATAAGAGATGGAGAAGAGATTCCTCATATGCCTGAGTTTGCCACAGATTATAAACACTATGAATTCAGAGGTTTTCTTTATCCAAACCGGTTGCTCTACCAAGGATAAAGAGCCCAGTCTTGTAGAATAATCCTAAGTTCCAATTACTGTCGAATTGGTAACACAAGGCAACAAATAGCTGTAACTCTATACGGATCTAACATTGTTGCAATCCTACTGAAGAATGCCAGAGTATTTATGAAGCCTTATAACATCATAGCAGCCAACCAAGCAGCCAATCAGAACTCAAGAATGGAATCACCCAAATACACGAATGGACCTTCTTGAGTCCCATAAGTACCAGTTGTTTTGGGGTACTAGTTCAGTTGTGCTTAGCCAGTTGCTGTTGTCCAAACCAACAGTATACTGATTGACTGACTGCTTTCAGTAAGTATGCCCTACAATTTTATCCCCAGTTAGAGAAGAAGAGATGGATTCCTTATATAAATGGATTGATTAAAAAGAAAAGAAAAAAGAAAATGAAAATCAAGCCACTTGAGGTGCCATTTTATCCATTAGATGATTGTAGTGACATTTTTGTAACTCATTTTCTTTCTATCTAACCCATAGATAGAACAGGTACTACCACTTCGGGTCAGAGTGGACCTGGGAGTAATGGCGATGAAGGGGTACTCCATACTCACCAAACCTCTAGAATTGGAACTTCACCATTAATTGCAGTTTAACGTCATACCCAAGACACCGAGATGCTCAGCCACCGCCTTCTAGCACATATATGATAAAAAGGGTCGGGGGTCGGGACAATCATATTGGTACTAGGGCTTGACGTAACCAGGCGATTTTACTGCCCGTGAAGCCCAAAGTGGAGTATTACATGTAATAGACTGCTGATACACCCAGATTCCGTCCTTAAGCATTACGGGTCGCCACACACAACCAACAGGGGGTCACATTGGGGTATTTTTTCTGCAGAGATACAGTCGTCGTTATATAATATCAAGTATTCTAATCTAATACTAATAATTTGCATAGTTATATATCAAGTATTCCTATCTAATACTAATAATTTGCATAGTTATATGATACCAAGTATTCCTATCTAATACTAATAATTTGCATAGTTATATGATACCAAGTATTCCTATCTAATACTAATAATTTGCATAGTTATATGATACCAAGTATTCCTATCTAATACTAATAATTTGCATAGTTATATGATACCAAGTATTCCTATCTAATACTAATAATTTGCATAGTTATATAATATAAAGTATTCCTATCTAATACTAATAATTTGCATAGTTATATAATATAAAGTATTCCTATCTAATACTAATAATTTTCAAACTATTTGACTCACAGATGAGAGCCTAACAGGTACTACGACTTTGGAACAGAGTCGAACTGCGAGTAATGGAAATGAAGGGGTACTCCACATTCCCAAAATCAGGAGCCTCACCATCAGATGATTTAGAGTCATACTCCTTATGTGTATGCGTGAAGGATGCCTCTCTGCAAGGAATGCAGTCAGCGTATTCTAAACCAGACCGTCAGGGATATATAAGGCGGAGTGGCCTATTGTCATTAGGACAGCAATGGAGTCTATCCCCTTTTCGCTAGCGATAGACCAGGGATATTTATTTTGCGGAAGTGGAGCGTCACACCTACCATCAGCTCCCCACTTTACCACGCAGATCAGGTTACCCAATATGTGGTACTTATGTGCTGAGTTAGCGGGGACCAGTATTGAACCAGGAACCTTGCGATTCCCAGGCGGGTGCTCTACCGGGCTTATATATATATATATATATATATATATATATATATATATATATATAAGAAGAGAAAGAGAGGGGGGTGAAAGAAAGGTAAAAAGTGGGAACGCAAGAAAGAGAGCGAGAAAGACGATGATTTAGATGGAGAGATGGAGAGATGGAGAGAGAGAGAGAGAGAGAGAGAGAGAGAGAGAGAGAGAGAGAGAGAGAGAGAGAGAGTCTAGTTTTAAAAAAGAGAGGAGGAACTAATGAGTGAGAAGAACAAAACAGTGAAAGAGAGAGTGAGTGTGAGTGAAGAATAAGAAAAACTAATGTAAGGAATAAGGAGCGAAGGAAAAGACAAAAATGAGAAGAAAAGCAAAAATAATAGAAGAGAGAGAGAGAGAGAGAGAGAGAGAGAGAGAGAGAGAGAGAGAGAGAGAGAGAGAGAGAGAGAGACTGTAATTTAAAAAAAATCCCGGAGGAAATCACAGACATGGAGTCAAGTGCCAATGGACGCGTTGATAAATGGCAATTCTCCAAGAGAATCAGCCACGTTCTTCGAATCTCAGGTTTCGCGACAGAATATATGGCGCCAACCAGAACCAACGGTGATAGAGGAAGACACAAATGAAACGAATTGTAACAAAGGAGTAACCCTTTTCCGGACGAGAATACTAAGTATACATTCGTCACGTACACTCATCACATGGACACGCTCACATACTCACACATGCATCTATCTATTACTAACATTCTCATTATGTTTGTATGTAACTGTAATCCAGTAAAAACAGCACACCATTAGCGAAATTTTAATTAGAGAAGTACACGCACACACACACACACACACACACACACACACATATATATATAAGTTAAACCTAATGAGTCAGATATACCTACTAACAGTTTCGCTTAGTAGCTCACCAAGACAAGAGACGGATTATTGTCCTGATTAGCAGCTAAGCGAAACTGTTAGTAGGTATATCTGGCTCATTAGGTTTAACTATTATTTGCTCTACTTAGGTATTGAGCTCTTTTTACTTTTTAGCTTTAGATAATCCTAGCGGTTTATATATATATATATATATATATCTTATTATAATGGAGATTGTGTGTTTTTCTGTCTGTAACCGAAACTATATTACTACTCAAGTCACAATTTCCTTAGTTATTAACGACACATTCTCCATGATTTTATTTCTATTTAAACCTCAATTAATTTAATGACATTATTAATACTGTTGGCCTTACCTAAATACTAATAACATGCAATTGTATTTATATATACAACAAAATACCAGTTTTCAGTGTAACCGTAAAGCTAATTTGCATATTGATATTAAAAAAACTGATTTAATAAAAATGTGCTTGTATTATTGATTTCTAATTGTTTGGTTTTATCTTAATGAATATGAGTAAAAATATCTTCATAAATCCTAAAAGAAATTCATTAACAGAAGAAATAACTGTAATTTTATTCTTTACTTCCTATTTTAACTAAATAGTTAAATTAGGAAATTTAGCATTGAAAAACGGAAGTGATGAAGAGTAAGTTTCAGTTGTTTTATTTTTTCGATTATACCCCTCCGTTTCAAATCTTTTTATCTGAATTCTTATTTAGTTTCATTACCCTTTCTAATTTAATACGATATTTTATTACATTTAAACTTAAATACTTGCACCCGGAGGGTGCATATATTTGCTAGTATATATAAATAATTTTCTTTTGGCCAAGTGTTATAGTATTAACCGATTATTTTCGGTTGGTACGACCATCTTGGTTTTTTTCATCCCCCCCCCCAGGTGAAGTTTGGTAGTGTATTTTTACAATCAAACTATTTGTCGAGTTTTTTTCTTACCGCAAGGGTTTACCAATAAATTTGGTATATATATATATATATATATATATATATATATATATATATAAAATGGAGAAAGGTAGACAAACACGGGATGTTGTACAAGATGGGTGTTTATTGTAGGTAGTGATATCGACGTTATAACGATTCGGTCTGTTAGACTTTCTTCAGGACATTGGAGTTCTTGCTTCAACTGATGTCATTCTCATACTGGTGAGTTAGGAGGTCATGAATAGGGGAGGGGTGGTCAATTGCTAGGAGTGTTTAAGTTGGTAGTAGGAGTTTCAGTTTTTTCTCTCCACATATTGTCGGATTAATTTCCTCTTATTACCCCCCCCACACACATATATATATATTACTAAATATTACAACGTTTGATATGTTTACTTAAGAGCTATTGCGAAATATTTCCATATGTAAAAAGTATAATAATCTTGATTTAACTCGCACTCACCCCTTTTATCTTCTTTCTTTCCTTGTGTTCAATAAAAACAGATTAGCGTTATCGCTCCGTGTGCTCACCCCTCTCTTTTTCTCCTACACTTTCTTGTATCATGTTTCTGAGTATCATGTCCCTTTTCTTCCCTTTCTTTGTTTATGATAATAACGGAATGGCTGAGGTGACGACACTCATAAGAAATAAGAATTCGATAAACAACTAAAGATAATCAGGATTTATATTTTTGCATTTCATCTTGGACGGTATCATTTTTAACCAGAGGGTGGTGCAAGATGATAACGGTCGTACAATTAAGGAACACGAGTATTGATATATAGATAGTAAGAAAATTATAAACCATTATCTAGAATAGTATGGTAACTAGAATTTCACTGTATGGCTGCGTCTCTTGGACTCTAACGAAACCCTTAGAGAAAAATCTGGATGTGAACCAGAAAAGGATGATGCGTGTTGTCTTGAAGAAATCTTGGAAGCGGCTGTACGGCCACTTGCTTCCTATCACACAAAACCATCCAAGTAAGATGAACAAAATATCTGGGACACTGCTAGACGAACACAAAAGTGAGGTTTTTCAGAGAATATCTACACATGGCCACACCAGTGTTGGCCAACCAGCAATCAGCTTTGTGCGGATACTGGATGCTGTACAGGGAACCTATAACGACGGTTGGAGAGAGAGAGAGAAGAGAGAGAGAGAGAGAGAGAGAGAGAGAGAGTGAGAGAGAGAGAGAGAGTCAGCGTGACCTGATGATGATGATGATGATGATGATGATGTGTGTATACAGCCGTAGCACAGATAATGCCCCTATTTATTGAATGACCCTCGTATATATGGTAGAACGTGGCAGAAGGATTGGGTAAATATATACATAATTATTTTTATTGCGTTAGTTTGGGCATGGCAAAGTGCCCAGAGGTTATCGAGTATGACAAAGGCACCCGACGAAGTCCGGAGAGTACATCGGCCAAAACGTTGTAAATATAACAACCGATATAAGTATAGCAGTCTGCAATAAAATTTATGTAAAAGAAAATATACATCTTATTTTTACTAACAAAAACATGTTCCCTCTGGGTGCAAGTATTTAAGTTTCAATGAAATATTAGATTAGATTAAAAAGATTGACGAAACTAAATATGAACACATATAAAAAGATTACACTTGCTCTTGTTTTATTGTAATTTCTATATAAAATTATACATAGGATAGCCCTTAATACATTTGAGAATTAAACACTAATATTAGAAATCAATAACACCAAGTAATAATTTATAAAAGCTGGTTTTCTTAAAACCGGTATGAAAATTATCTACGCCTTATATGTAAACCTTATTTCTTCGTGATATATAACACACTGCAGGATTCTAAACTCGTTAATGACATGGGCTATTTTGAGTAAGAATTTAATAGATACATCATTAATAGATATGATTTTAATTAAGATTACATAAGTCGTCATCGGTGTGACCTAAAGTCGATATCAGCCAGACAGCGAGGGAATCTATATCCTTTTCACTAGCGCTAGACCAAGGAGATTTTTATCAGCATCATAAGGAGAAACGCCACATATACCATCAATTCCCCACTTTACCGCACAGATCCTTGTGCTACTCATACGCTGAGTTGGCGAGGGCCGGTATCGAACCAGGAACCTTGTGGTTCCTAGTCAAACGCTCTACCAACTGAACTAAACCGGCTCCAAGATTACATAATGACTATCTAATTGAGAATATAACGTAAATATCTAAACGAATTGTGACGTCTATGGTGACGTAGTTTCGGTTACAGACAGACACATAATCTCAATTATAATAAGATTTAATAAACTGGGCAAATTTTCTGGTGCATCCATTATTTGTCTATGATGATATTGGTCGGGGAAGTGGTAACGTCGTAATCCAAGGCGGGGGGTGGGGGTATGAGCTCGGCTCAGCCCCCCCCCCCCCTCCACTGGCCAATAAATACTGATTCAGATTTTTCAAAGCTTTATCTCCACACCCAATTTCAAATTTCACTCATTCATAGTTCAGGAATATAATGGCAACAGTTAGACAATATATTTCAATATGATAGCCACGTAAATGCTTTTGGGTTCGGACGATTATGCGACCCCTGAACCTGCGCCCCCGGGGCAGCTGCCTCTACCTGACCCCCTTTATTTGTGTTTCTATTTTGGAAGGACTGAAGGAAATTAGCATTCCAAAGTTATTTCTGGTATCTTTAGAATTTAGACGATTAAAAAATAACGTTCGGCGCGGAGACAGACCCCAGAGAATTATCACTTAGTTGCAGATTTGTTAGGAAATTCCTTTATTCTTTAAGAATATTAAGTGTATTTCTCTTTGTTTGAATTTATAAGGATATAAGGGTTGCAGGTTCAATCTTGACCACGGGCGATAATAACAGAATATTTAACATAGCTTAACACTTGTACCCGGTCAGGGTTAAGTGTGGATTAAATAAAGGGTCCGAAAAAGTTAAATAATACAAATTGTATTTGTCAATTAGAATCACGGTATGAAGTGCCACTTCGGGGGGGGGGGTCAATGTTTAGGTACCAGACATGTATGCCATGTGCAGGGGAGGGGGCGTCCCGTTAAGGAAAAATTTGATAATGAAAAAAGTACCTGGTACTTCTAAGGAGGTAGGGGTCATTTTTAAAATGAAGTAACCAAGCAGGTACCCGGTACTATTAATATTTTTTTTGTAATTAAACCATCATAGTTCTTTTAGACAATAAAAACTAAAAATTATTCTAATTAATTATTATTCTGATAACTCCATTGCAATCTATTAGATTTCCATATGCCACAATTAAAGGGTTCGGCTAGAAACCACAAGGTTCCTAGTTCGATACCGGTCCCCGCCAACTCAGCGTATGAGTAACACATGGATCTGTGCGGTAAAGTAAGGAGCGGATGGAAGGTGTGGCGCACCACCTTAGATGCTAAAAACAATCTCCTTGGTCTAGCGCTAATGAAAAGGGGATAGACTCCCTCACTGACTGGATGATACCGACTTTAGGCCGCCCCAACAACTTTACTTTTACTTATCTTTATTAAATTCTAAAATGACTTGATTGGTTAAGTTAAAAGTTAAAGTTAATAGAAAAAAAGGACATGATGACATGCATTAAAAAAATCAAAATTATTCATTATGAATTAGTTTAATTTATTATCTATAAATATATAGATAAATTATTTATATCATACCTATATCTTCTTATTATAATGGAGATTGTGTTTTTCTGTCTGTAACCGAAACTATATTACTACTCAAGTCACAATTCCCTTAGTTATTTACGTCACATTCTCCATGATTTAATTTTTATTTAAACCTCAATGAATAATAAAATTGTTTTACATTATTAAGACTGTTGACCATATCAACATACTAATAATACGCAATTGTATTTATACATACAACAAAATAGTGGTTTACAGTGTGAACGGGAAGGCTAATTTGCATATTGATATTAGAAATGTGATTTTAATAAATATGTGTTTAGTATAATTGATTTCTAATTGTTTGGTTTTATTTTAATGAATATAAGCAAAAATCTCTTCAATGAATCTTAAATGAAATCCATTAACAAGAAAAATAACTCATTTTATTCTTTACTTCCTCTTTTAACTAAATACTTAAATTAGAAAAAATAACAATGAAAGACGAGAGTGATGGAAGAGTAAATTTCAGTTGTTCTATTTTTTTTATTATACCCCCCTCTGTTATAAATCTTTTCTGCATTCTTATTTAGTTTCATTAACCTTTCTAATTTAATACAATATTTTATTACATTAAAACTTAAATACTTGCACCCGGAGGGTGCATATATTTACTAGTCTAGATAATAAATGTTATGCTTAAGTAATGGCTACTTTTTACTATATACCAATTTTTCCTTAATGTATACATATCAGCCACTTTTGCATTGTATGATAAAGTGTCTATTTATTTATTTTTCTTCCCATTTTTATCTTTCATTTTATAATTACTGGTTTCCTGTTTGACATAGTTTTTAACTATTATTCATCATCTAGTCATCGGGTGGCCTAGTGTCAGTACCAGACAGACAATGAGGGAGTCTATCACCTTTTCAATAGCGCTAGACCAAGGATAATGTTTTGGTGTCTGTGGGGTGCGCCACACCTACCACCAACTCCTAATTTAACCACATAGATATCTGTGCTACTCATACGCTGAGTTGGCGTGGGCCGGTATCGAACCAGGAACCTTGAGGTTCCCAGCCAGGCACTCTACCGACTACTAATAATAAAGTATTTTTCAAACCCGTCTATCGCTTAATTGTTTTATCTTTTTTAAAGGTATAACAATTTACTGAAACCCTTTCTTACAAAAGAGTAATGGTCGACAATGTTAAAGAGTGCTAAATGTTTTTGGTTTGACTTATTCATTTGCTTTCCATAATCGTCTTTCATTGTAACAAACGATTTGAAAGGAACTTAACGGGAGTAAAATGATATTTCCCGATTAAATTGAAAATATTTGGGCTTATGTTAAGTTTTTAAAAAAAGTATCGGATGTTTCTAAACAGTTAGGAATGACAAGTGTCGTAATGTGTCTTAATACAGTGGAAACTATTCTCAGACATAATTCGTTCCAAAATAACGTTTGAGAAACACCCAACCCTTTCTATCTTAAAGAAACTAGAAGATCGTGTCTGATGGTCAATTCTTAGGATCCATGAATAAGGGTTAAAGTAACCGTATAATAGAGAATAAACACAAACGGTGCGAAGAATCTGCACACACACACACACACAATATCTGACACTCGTTCAAGATAGCGACTGACGCTAACTGATACTGCTTGGGTAGATTCGACTAGCCGTTTGGTCGTCTTCAATTTGCCTCGGTAGTTATTTGCACGATTCAATTTTTATCAGCTCGACTCGTGTGTTCGAAGTCCAAAAAGTTGTTCAACATCTGAAGACTTTTTTACTCAAATTTTTTTGTTCGGACTCTGAATTGTTCGACTTCCGAGTCATTCGAGAACCGGAGTTCCACTTTATATGATCCGTTAAAAGCGTAGTAGTTGAGAAAGGGTTAGTTTTTATTATTGCTGCTGCTTTTGGCTGTTGTAATAAGTAACCGTATAATAGAGAATAAACACAAACGGTACGAAGAATCTGCACACAAAAAATATCTGACACTCGTTCAAGATAGCGAGTGATGTTAACTGATGCTGCTTGGATAGAATCGACCAGCCGTTCGTCCACCTTCGGTTTGTCTTGGCAGTCATTCGTGCGACTTCAATTTCCATCGGTTCGACTCGTGTGTATGGTTCGACTTCAGAGTCGTTCTAGAACTGAGGTCCCACTGTATATGATCCGTTAAAAGAGTGGCAGTTGTGAAATAATTAGTTCTATTATTGCTGCTGCTGCTGCTGTTGCTTTTGGCTGTTGTAATTAGTCTCTCTCTTTGCTCTTTCTTGCGTACCCTTCAAGTTCCTGAATTGCCTCATCAACACCAACCCTTAATTCTGGTGAATCCTTTTCCTCTTTCATTTCTCCGCCCTGTCGGGGAGGGCCTAGAATACACAGACTCCCCCACCCCATGTAGAGGTATAAGACTCCTCCCCCAAAAAGGGCGTCCTTGGCACCAAACTATATCCGGTGGTGAGGCTCCACTGGTCTGTGAAATGCCGCATCAACACAATCCTTTATGCTACTGTGGATGCTCTTCCTCCTTCATTTATTTTAAAATTTGTGGCAATCCCATTCCCGGGGAAAATATATTTACCCAACCCCTCCACCACACGAGCAGGATCCGACACAAGATCATTTTCCGAAGCTGAGTTTAACAAATTGTTGTTTTGGCTGTATGCCACAATAAAAAGAAAATGCAAAATACTGGGTAAAATAGTACCACTACTGTTCTTCTACAAGGATGGCTTTGTCATTACATATGACCCATGAATGTTGATATGGAATTAAACAAAGAAACCAAATCATTAAATAGAGAATAATATGATTTATTTTGTTTGATTGGTTGGTTGGATTTTATGTCATGCCAACCCTTGTAGGGTTATTTAATGCCGAAAACAGTTTTGTTTTATTTATTATTGTTGGGTATTCAGCATTTTTAAAACTCATTTTTTAATATTTCTTAAGCGGGGTTTAACAGGCTTAAATTCAGAATTTTCCTTCTCCTAGTCTAGTTGCCTAACCAAGGTTAAACAGCCCAGTCTGCCCTACTTGTTAGATTCATACCTTTCCTAAGGTTATTAGAACTATGCGAAATGCAAACGGCTTCGTCTAGGATTTGAACCATTTCCAACGAAATTGCACCAGGAGATTCCATCCTCAGATGTAAGCCTTGTGCATTGTCATACATCTTCTCGTTCAGTGGGATATATTTCTGAGATACTCTCTTGTCCAATTTAGGATGGGTCCGGAGTATCTTACCTGTCTAGATGTTTATTCATTTCTTTAAGTTTTTGTCGAGGAGTTCTATTTCCGTTAATACATTTTGGATTTGGATTAGAAGATCCTTAAGAAGAATTAACTATTTTTTGGATCCAGTTTTCCACTTCATTTTGGTTTTTTAAATATCTTAGAATATGAATCAAACCTTCATGATTTTTGCACAGAAAACAGGAACCAGTGTTATTTAATCATATATATATATATATATATATATATATATATATATATATACTTTGTCGTTAATTGTTTTATTTTCGTAGTTTCCTCTGGACACACATACCACACGAAATGCCCTTTATATATGTAGAGATAGATGAAAATATTTTTTTCGAATAGACTAGTTAGCCGGTTCCGGTAAAAATTGATAAACCTACTTTTAGGCTTATTTTACCGGTCCAAGTAAAATAGACCACAGGCTATTTTGCCAAAAAATATTTGAAATATATTTAAATATATTTCAAATTATCTAAAAGCTAAAAGATTAAAATGGTTGTTGACAAGCAATCTAGGATTATTCAAAAAATAATTGTTTAAAAAATAGTTGTGAAATTCTGTGATACAAACAAACTTTAAAACAATCTATCTAAAAGCTATTTTTTTAAAAAATGGTACTTGACAAGAATTCATCTTGTGAGGTTTAGGGTTAGGGTTGGATTTAGGGTTACAATTTTATGATTTAACAATTGATAGTGGAAACTTTTTCCACTTTGGGAAAAAATTCATGATAGTCAAATCTACCTTTATTATTTCCTTTAATTTTTTAAAAATCTTGTAAAAATTCACATGTTTGACCACAAAATCATTAACGGTATCTATATTTTTCATTTAGAATTTTTTGTATCTTTATCCTTCACAACATATAAATGAATATTAATAAACTCATGTGTTGAATCTGTGTTATTTTAAAAATTACTTGCATTTGTAATAGAAAATATTTACAGGGCCGGTAAAATAAGCATAAAAGTAGGGTTGTCTATTTTACCGGAACCGGCTAAATAACCTCTTCCATATTTTTCAGACAGGTAGACTGTACCTTTCTCTATGTGAGACTTGGGTATAAGTGAATAAAAGAAACGAAAAAGAAAGTGAAAGTAAGAATTAAATAAAAGAAAAAGAATTCTCTTCTATTTCGAGGAATGTTGGGCTGAAAATAAAACCTAAAGAGTTACCCATTGATACATTTCGGATTTCTATTAAGAGGAGAGTTTCCTTCACTAGACAAAAATAAAGATTTACTATTTTGATCCATTTAACTAAAGATTTTGGTTAGTTTGATTGGTACGTCAACAACTTTGTGGGTCATGTGGTGCCGAAGTCAATTCAAGAATTACCATCTCCAGTTATATACAGTACAAAAATATATCTTTACAATCAGGTAAACACTTCGTACTTAATATCTGGATTATACGGACTATTGTCCTCATCTATATTGTTATCTGTACAACGTTTCGGATAACAATATAGACGAGGACAATAATCCAAATAATCAAGCCTCATCTCAAAAGTTCAGAGAAATAACTTCCTACTTAGTTGAAATGTCGATACTTTAAAGTTAAATAATGGATAGCAGTGATACTGATAGCTTTTTAATCTAGTGCGTCCTGGGACGTACGGATTTGATTTGAATGAGTCCCCGAGAAATTTGATGGGTCCCAACTAAAGTTTCTTAATAAATTGCAAAGTTTTTAATCTATGAACTAGAGACGTCTATCCCCTATCTTGTACCCCATACAGTGTAATTCGTTTCCAAGAAAATATTTAAATGCATTTACAGTTTGCTCGAAATTGTGGTGGGGAAGAAAAAACACTGGGACGTATGGATACGATTTTTATGCGTCAGTGACTCAGGACACGTACTTATCAGCATCTCTAGATAGGCATTACCTTTAATGTTGGTTGGTTGGGTTTTTACGGCATTGGGTCATTTTATGCTGACGTTTTTATGTAAGACGTTTTTGTTCATTTTTTATGAGTACTCAATCTTTTTTTAGCACGTTTCTTTTAAACTCATTTTGTCTATTTAACCAATATATGGGATCCTAACAGGTACTACCACTCCGGGTCAGAGTGTAATTGGGAGTAATGGTAATGAGGGTGTACTCTACACACCCCAGAGCCCTAGCATTGGAACTTCATCAGACAGAGTTTAACGACATACCCAGGACAAGGAGACCGTCAGTCACCGCCTTCTAGCACATATATGATAAAAAAAAGGTTGGGCTTGCAATAGGGACAATAAGGTCGGGACAATCATATAGGTGCTAGGGCTTGACGTGACCAGCCGATTGATCGGGGGGGGGGCTCCGACCGTCCGTTTAGCCTTAGTAAGTGTCCATTACGTTTAAAGCAATTTTAAATAATGGTAAACTGGAAACAGCACAGGAATCATATAGTTTGACTGTCAAAGTGACACCTCAAGTTAAACTGGAACAAAGAAGTCTCTCATTAGCCTAGAGAATCACGTGAGTAGGCGATGCCTGGAAAATAGAATTGGAATTCAGAGACCCGTTTGAAGAAGATGTAGGTCCAACGCTGCTATCCCCACGCACGAGCGGGTTAACAATGTCTCGGGTAGGATGTGACACTAAGTAGCAAACATGGGGTATCCAGCAAAGATCGAACTCGCAATTCAGTATTAATGGATCTGCGAGACTAACTTGCTAACCATTACCCCCCGATGAAACCCCCCTTTTTTATCCAACCAATTCGCCACGGGTAGGATGTGACACATGGTCGAAAACATGGGTTATCCAGCAAAGATCGAACTCGCTACTCAGTATTAATGGATCTGCAAGACTAGAATTGCTAAACATTACACCACATGGGACGCCCCTTTTTACCCAACCCGTTCGGGTAGGATGTGACAAGGTTGTAAGTATAAGGCACCCAGTGAGGATCGAACTAGTTTTCTAACCATTACACCACGATGAGACGCCCATGGGAATTGAAGATGCAATCGTAGTAATAAAATGTGTATACACAAATATGTCTCAGTGTTGTTCGTGATAACAACAAGAATAAGAGGGGAGACAATCCCTATCACAAGAGAAACGTCCGACCTGAAACAGAAGCAGGAAACCCGATACAAGAAGATATTAGAATAGTATGCAACATTAAGCGACAACGTATCAATAAAGTTCACAAATCATTTTAAAAAGGTAAACATTTCCTACTTATATTCGAATATGTATTTATGAGATGATGCTTGATATAAATAATTGTATTTCGGACTGTTATCCTCATCTTTATTATGTATAAGCACAACGTTCAGACCACTGTAACCTCGGTCTGTGTTTTAGGTGTTTTTTTAAATTATTTATTATATTAACTAGCAAATATATATTTATTATATTAACTAGCAAATATTAACTAGCAAATATATGCACCCTCCGGGTGCAAGTATTTAAGTTTTAATATAATAAAATATCATGTTAAATTAGAAAGGCTAATGAAACTGAATAAGAATTCAGATAAAAATATTTAGAACCAACTTTGAAACTAACTCTTCCATCATTTTCCCTTACTCCCGTCTTTCATTGGTAAATTTTCCTAATTTAACTATTTAGTTAAAATACGAAGTAAAGAATAATATTACAGAATGGATTTCTTAAGATTTTATCCCCGAGATTTTTGCTCATATTCATTAAGCATTTTTTAAGATCAATATGCAATAGCCACACTGTAAACTGCTATTTTTTGTATATATAAATACAATTGCATGTTATTAGTATGTAACTAAACAGTCTTAATGATAACAATTTTATTAATAATTGAGGTTTAAATAAAAATAAAATCATGGAGAATGTGATGTAAATAACAAAGAGAATTGCGACTTGAATGGTAATATAGTTTCGGTTACAGACATACAAACTCACAATCTCCATTATAATAAGATTACCTTAAAATAAGTCATCTTCAGACGATCACCCATGTCTTGAATTAAAATCTGTAGATGACTTATTTTAATTCTACACTTCATACTTAGTTGCAATACCAAAATTTTAAGAGCTAATATATACATATATAAAGAGCAGTTATGTGTATGTATGTCCGGAGAAAACTATGAAAATAAAACAATTAGGGACAAATTAAATATAGATAAACATTCACTATCACCAGATCTTGCTTTTTGAGCAAAAATAATAAAGATTCGATTTATATTCGTGAAGATAATTAAAAAATAAAATTAAAATGATAAAAGCATGGAATTTATTTTTTGACATTTAATATTTTCAATAGTATACATTGATTTTTCTTTTCAGAGTGGCTGAATCAACGCAGGGTTTTTTTTTTTTGAGTAGGGATTTTAATAGGACATCCAGTGAGGATCCAACTCACGATTCAATAATAATGGATCTGCAAGACTAACATTTTAAAGAAAATCCCCTTCTGCACAGGCGACGTTGGGTAGCCACTTCTAGTGTATTAATAAAGTTCAACCCTTTTGGACAGATAAACACTTCATACTTAGTTGCAATATAAATGTTTTAAGAGTCAGTGTCACAACATTATCTCAAACAGATCTATTTTATCAGTAAATGGCACCCTACCATTCCGGGTCAGAGTGGATCAGAGAGTAATAGCACTGATGGCGTGAATCAATCCTTCCCAGTGCTTCGGACTGGAACCCAACCACTTGATTCTGTTTATTGGCATACCCAGGAAACCCTTTGGGGGAGGGCTTGCCATTCTTCAATAGTCTCACTGGGGGTGGGATTATAAATATTCCAATCCAAAGGGTATGAGAGTAGAAATTAACGCAAATGCCAGTTTTACTTAACAAAACAACTACCATATAGATGAAATGACTTCCCTGTGCGCTAGTCTACTCGAGCATCCATTACTTTGGTTTATTGAAAAATATTTTTCTAGACTTCTCAGATAGAATTAAATATGCATTTTGGCTAATATTTCTGATATAGAAATTATTCAAAATACAAGCACAATTTATCTTTTAGTCTAGTCTCTCTCTCTGCGTACATGTGTGTGTGCGTGTGCGTGTGCTGATCCCAAATCCTGAAAAACTGCTTAACCCTGTATAGATGATCGGAGCTGGCTTAATCGGAAAAACACGTACGTTTGTTTACGATTAAATCTAATTAAATAAAATAAAACCAATTGACCGTGGAAAAACACGCGCTACTGAATCATCTGAACATGGCCTCTTCTAGCGGTGTTTTATTTAAATCTGCAATTACAACTTCATCCTTGTTGTATATATGTATGGTTAGTTAATGGTTGATTAGGTTTTACGGTAAAATAACCCATTGGGTTATTTTATGCCGACAGGCGTTTTTGTTTATCAATTCAAGGAAACTCGCTTTTTCTATTTAACCCATAGATGGGACCCTGACAGGTACTACCACTCCCGATCAGAGTGGACCTGGGAGTAATGGTGATAAAGAGTCACTACATACTCCCCAGAGCTCCAAAATTGAAACTTCACCATTAGATGCCTTCGTCCCTCAACCACAGCCTCTTAGATTAGATAGGATTACTTGATACCATATAATAACTATATATTACATCAGAAAATACAGTTTGCTGTGTTGATTATTTGTATAGAGAATAGTTACTTGAAGCTATAATTATTCACAAAGGATTATTATTTAATTGAAACCATTTAACTATGAGGAAATAGATTATTGAATAGAAATAGTTACTTGAAACCATATAGTAGTGTACGAATTATTAGTATTAGATATGAATATTTGAAACCATATAACTGTGTGTGATATTAGATTATATAACTGTGGATAAATTATTAGTATTATTAGGAATACTTGAAACCATATAATTGTGTACAAATTATTAGTATTAGATAGAAATACTTGAAACCATATAATTGTGTACAAATTATTGTATTAGATAGAAATACTTGAAACCATATAATTGTGTACAAATTATTAGTATTAGATAAGAATACTTGAAACCATGTATGAATTATTAGTATTAGTAATACTTGAAACCATACTACAGTGTGCAAATTATTAGTATTAGATAGGAATACTTGATTTGATATAACCGCGTTCAAAATAATCACGAGAAACAACTATACAAAAAATGTAAATATAAATGTATAATGAAAGGAGTTCCTTGACATCTAGAAATTAAATAACCCTATGCAGGTTGACATGCCATTAAAATCAATCAACAAATTCAAATGACTAATTCCTCTATTTCATCAGAATATATAAGGCTCAACTTGGGTGATAACTTACAAACTATACATACAATACACACACACATATATATATTGGCAACGCTCTCCTATAAAACGGATGGAGCACTCTTCTGGTGGCTTTTACATATATACATATGTATGTATTTATCGATTATAATTCTTGTCCCAGATTATAGGCGTCGAGTGGTTAAGTAGCCTGACTGATGATAAATCAATCGTGTTTCTATTCCAGTTGGAAATGTCTAGCCACACTGAAAAGACGTGATACGTCGAAACACGGTGTCTGAGCATGGCACTCTCACACACACACACACACAATACATATATATACCAGTGGGCGCATGCTCACATACATACACATAATGAGAATTTTAATACCCTGATAGATAAATAAGAGAAAGGCCGTAGTCCTTCAGTGAACCTAAAAAATGGCCGGTTTGGGGTGGCTGGGGGTATACACAGACGCGCGAAGATAAACATTTACTTTGTAATCTGGCGCCAGATTAGATCAAGATCACATGACTTAGTTTTTATAATCTCCAAAATAGAAGAGTTCTAATTGTTTGACTTGTGGGGTTTTTCCATTATCCTTACTTGAGAATTTTAATTTTTAACATTTTTCTATTTGCCCTACAATCTTTGTGCACACACATATATATGTATATATATATGTGTACATAGCAATAGCATAATCTTTACAGATCACTGCAGTCCCTCACTATCCTATAACCCCACCGCCAGAACCTTTCCTCTCATGAGCCCTCAAATGACTTATTAAAGTCGCTGCAGATCCACAAAGTTTGATGCAAGTATAATTTAGGAAAGACGTATTTGCCATTGTATCAGATGAAAAAATGTTATGCTAATGCACCACCATATGTCTCTTAAGACCAGACACTGACTTACAGACATTGTTACAGATTGCACAAGACACATTGTTTGTTCCTGGAGTGTGCATGAATTGTCCCTGATGAGATTTCCTATGATTGATATACCCAGCCTTAGAAAGTAGAATCCGACCACATGTTTGACATTTCCGACCCTCCGTGTTCTCACTAATATGACGGGTGTATCCCTTTCGAAATTGACGCTTGAAGTGTTCATGCTCAATTTTTTCAATATATGTCCATACACTCATATATACACACACATAATATATATACACTAATATGAACATACGAACATATATATAATATATATATATATATATACATGCATACATATATATATATATACTAATATAACACACACACACATATATATATACTAATATAAACACACACACACATATATATATACTAATATACACACACACACACATATATATATACTAATATAACACACACACACACACTAATTAATATAACACACACACACACACATATACTAATATAACACACACACACACACATATACTACACACACACACACACACACAATCACTATACTAATATAACACACACACACACACACACACATATATACTAATATAACACACACACACATATATATATAACACATACACACACACACATATACTAATATACACACACACACATATACTAATATAAACACACACACACACACACATATAATATATACTAATATAACACACACACATATATAATATATATACTAATATAACACACACACACATATATATATACTATATAACACACACACACATATATATATACTAATATACACACACACATACATATATATATACTAATATAACACACACACACACACAACACACACACACACACATATATATCTAATATAACACACACACACACACATATATATATACTAATATAACACACACACACACACACACATATATATATACTAATATAACACAACACACACACACATATATATATACTAATATAACACACACACACACACACATATATATATACTAATATAACACACACACACACACATATATATACTAATATAACACACACACACACACACACAATATACCACACACACACACACATATATATATACTAATATAACACACACACACACACATATATATATACTATATAACACACACACACACACACACATACTAATATAAACACACACACACACACATACTAATATAACACACACACACACACATATAATATAACACACACACACACACATACTACACACACACACACACATATATTATATATATACTAATATACACACACACACACACACACATATATTACTAATATAACCATACACACACACACACATATATAATACTAATATAACACATACACACACACATATATATACTAATATAACACATACACACACACACACATATATATCTAATATACAATAACACACACACACACACACATATATAACACATACACACACCACACACATATATACTAATATAACACATACACACACACACACACAACTAATATAACACATACACACACACACACACATATATACTAATATAACACATACACACACACACACACATATATATACTAATATAAACACATACACACACCACACATATATATACTAATATAACACATACACACACACACATATATACTAATATAACACATACACCACACACACACATATATACTAATATAACACATACACACACACACATATATACTAATATAACACATACACACACACACACATATATATATATATATATATATGTGTGTGTGTGTGTGGTGTGTGTGTATGTGTGTGTGCAGGTGTGTGATGTTATAATATTAACATAAAAAGCGTGCGCAGTGTAACGATTATCGTCGTAGAAAATGGACTCAACTAGTCCAGTCCAATCCCTCATCGGGACTGTTTGCGTTTCACTTCGCATCAACGTCTTCTGTTGGGTAAATAGTAGGGCAGACTGGGTTCTTTAGCCATGGTAAAACAACCAGTCTTGGAGAAGGAAAACTTTGAAGTCTTACCAGTTGTACTCTGCTTAAGAATTGACCTTGTGTCACACTCTTTTCCCATGAGTGGTGGAGTTTGATAAATGCAAGTACATACAAAGTTTACTAGAAAATACTGAAAGGAAGAAGTTCAGATATCCTGTTGAACTTTAGTAGTTTCTATCCATCATGACAGATTTAATGCCCCCCCCCCCCAGAGATCCCTTCGAGGGGGTTCGATGCACCTGCAGATCTGGTTGCATAGTTAGTTTTACTGCATGTCAATCAATGTTTAACACTTACAGTCTCCAATTTTATACGATATGAAAATGTGTCATGTCAACCCTTGTTGGGTTATTTTATGCTAAAGTCACTTTAACAATTATAGTCTCCAATTATATACGGTATACAAATGTATCAGGTCAACCCTTGGGTTATTTTATGCTAAAGTCAGTTTAACAATTATAGTCTCCAATTATATACGGTATACAAATGTATCAGGTCAACCCTTGGGGGTTATTTTATGCTAAAGTCAGTTTAACAATTATATCCAATTATATACGGTATACAAATGTATCAGGTCAACCCTTGTTGGGCTAAAGTCAATTCCAGTCAACATTTTATGCTAAAGTCAGTTTAACAATTATAGTCCTCCAATTATATACGGTATACAAATGTATCAGGTCAACCCTTGGGTTATTTTATGCTAAAGTCAGTTTAACATTATAGTCTCCAATTATATACGGTATACAAATGTATCAGGTCAACCCTTGGGTTATTTTATGCTAAAGTCAGTTTAACAATTATAGTCTCCAATTATATACGGTATACAAATGTATCAGGTCAACCCTTGGGTTATTTTATGCTAAAGTCAGTTTAACAATTATAGTCTCCAATTATATACGGTATACAAATGTATCAGGTCAACCCTTGGGTTATTTTATGCTAAAGTCAGTTTAACAATTATAGTCTCCAATTATATACGGTATACAAATGTATCAGGTCAACCTTGTTGGGTCATTTTATGCTAAAGTCAGTTTAACAATTATAGTCTCCAATCATATACGGTATACAAATGAATCAGGTCAACCCTTGTTGGGTTATTTCCTGCCAAAAGTAAGTTTAACAATTATAGTCTCCAATTATATACGCTATGACAATGTATCTTCACAATCATTAAAAAAACTTTCTTATCTCAAACAGATCTGACTTAATAGATTGATGGGTTTATTTATTTGTTATGCTTCCTTGAGCATCTCAGCTTTTTTTTTCTATCTTCTCACATCAACATTTAACAAAAAAAAATATCTTTGCACAGAACATACACACTGTTAATTTAATATATACATAGAGATCAATTTTTTTATATATGTATGTGTGTGTGTGTGTGTGTGTGTGTGTGATGTTATAATATTAACATAAAAAGCGTGCGTAGTGTAACGATTATCTTCGTAGAAAATGGACTCAGTAATTCATCTGATAATTCCTCCCAAATTACCTCTTCTTCTTACAATTTTTTCTGAAGTCATTTTTAATTTTTTTTCCCCTATTACTGTTTTGATCTGATTTTAACGGCATGTCAAAGCGACAAGGGTTAGTTTCGAATTAGTTTACAATTACGTTTGCTGTACGTTCATATTTACATTGTTTGGTAGTTGTTCATTCATTTTTTTTTTTGCACACGGTCTATCGAATACAAATAATTGTTAAACATTTCTATTTGACCCATATATGGGACCCTAACATGTACTACCACTCCGGGTCAGGGTTGACCAGGGAGTAATGGCGATGGAGGAGAACTCCACACACCCCAGATCTACAGAACCTCATCATAAGATGCAGTTTAGTGTCACCCCTTTTTCGAGTGGCGTGGGATGGTCTTACCCAGGGCTCGACATTAATTCCGCCCCGTCGTCCCGGGGACGATAAAAATTACATCCGGGACGATCAATACGTCATCCGGGACAGCTTGCCGGGGACGGTAACATTTTTTCCTAAAAGTTAGTACTACATTCCAATATTGCCCGTCCAGTGATTGCCCGAATGCTGACCTCAAAAGCCATGTAATGAATAATGGTGGAGGGAGATAGTTTAAAAGGACCGAATTATGTACTACTAACCCTACACAGTAACTTTTTTTTAGCTCAAAACACACTAGGAAATGGATTTTTTTTGTCCAAATATCCAGAATTATCACTGCTTCAGCTTTTCTTAATGTGTTATTACATGTTATTATGCTACTGATGACTGACAAGTATAGATGATGCTAATGAATTAAACAAAAATATTTTGATTTCGGGACGGTCCAAACCCCATTCGGGACGGTTGATAATTTTTGTTCAGGACTGTCATGAAAAAAGTTAGTGTCGGGACCTGCTTTTTACCCATCTAAATATGATACAGTCAGCGAGTATTTTGATCTTCTGTCGTCCAGGCCTCCTGTCCTAATTTATGATTATATATATATAAAAAAATGAGAGAGAGAGAGAGAGAGAGAGAGAGAGAGAGAGAGAGTTGTCGTCCTGTAAAATATCTACATAAATCCGCTGATAAAAGTGTGAGGAGGGGGGGGTAAACGTGTAAAATATCTACATTAACATGCCGACAAAAACGACAAAATTGATTTTTGTAAAAATCTTGTTTCTTGTTTAATGTATTGATTATTTTGATTTTCGAAACTCAATTAAGTTGAAATTGTTTTAAAGAGGTCATGTTTGACTTCTTGTTTGTGTTTGTATTTTATTGAGGGGGGGGCGGACAGCATTGTAAAATCAAACACACAGAGCGTACGGTATAAAATTGCTTTGAAAATGGAGTTTGAGTTTTGTAAATATTCAATTTAGATTTTTACAAGTTCAATCGAAAAAAAGTTTTTTTTAAAAGTGGGAGAATGTAAAATATTTACATTGACTTGCCGATAAAGATCGGAGAGGAGGTGCGTGTAAATTATCTACATTAATTTTTATTTCATTTATTGGATCCTCTCCGTCCACTAAGGACGATAGCGTAGTGTCCAAATGAAAAAAAATTATCTGTATCTGCGCAAGTAACTCTGCAGGCAATTCTTGAGTGACAGTCTTTTGGTACACTGAATGCACATAAACTGTGATGCTTTCTGGGGCTGCCTGCTTTTCTCTCTCTTTCTGGCTCTCTTTGCTGTCGAGGCTACTCTCCTCTCCGCCTCACCCTTCTCCGCGCTTTGCTTAACATTGAGGCGCCAGGCCGCTCTATTTTTAGCATCTACCTCCCACGTGTTTGTATCAATATGGCATATTCTCATAATTCTCCTGCAGACATCTTTAAATCGTAGGCGTGGTCTACCAACAACTTGGGAGCCTTTTACTAATTTCCCGTTCAAAAGATCTTTTGGGATGCGTCCATTTTCCATTCTCCTGACATGTCCAAGCCTGCGAAGGCGCCTCTCACAGAGAATGGAGAACATGCTGTTCATGTCGGCACAATCCAGCACGACTGTGTTGGGCACTTTATCCTGCCAAAGAGAATGTATCTACATTAAATTGCCGACAAAAAAGCAACAAAAAAACGACTCGGAAAATATCCAAGCCCGAAATTCGCCTGAGACCGGCTCTCTAAAACATAACGTAAATTAAGGCAGGAGGCCAGGACAACAAAATATAAAATTACTCGGTCAACGTATTCTAAGCGTTTGGATTGTAGATGATTCAACATCTGCGTGGGGAGGGGGCGTAATTAACAGGTCAAAGTTCATTGTTGAAGCAAACCTGGGAAAAGTTAGGATAAATACGCGAAGTGAAAGAGTAGACAAATACTTATGAAGAGTAAAACTGAGGAGTTTTGGGATTGTTTCAATTCAGTGTTTGCTAAAATTGGTTCCGTGGAACTCAGAGTACCAGGAAAAAAATTAAGTGTTATGTAACGGAAAGTGTCATTTGATCTCTCTAGCAAGTAGCATCCTTTCTTCACCTTCACAGTGAATTAGATTACCTTATTCATGTTTTTCTCCTTGCTACAACCTGGGAACTCTTAAAACTAGAGTCTTAAGAAGACTATGTTAGTTTGGGAGCCCTGCCGGAAGTGCTTAAAATATATTGACTGCATCCCCTGTAGAGGGGTTAAGGGTACCCCAAAAAGGGGATGTCCTGGGTATGACACTAAACAACATCCGGTAGTAAGGCGGGATTTCTGGGGAGAGTAAAGTACCCCTTCATAATCATTACTCCCCAATCTGAACCAGAGTGGTAGTCCATGTTAGGTATCCCACCTATTAATCAAATTGATAAGTTTTGAAAATTATTAGTATTGGATAAGGATACTTGATACCATACATTGTATGGTCCATACAACTGTATGTAAATTATTTTGTACAAGTAAAAAAAAAAAAAAAAAAAAAAAAGAAAAAAAGCGCGCTATCCAGATACAAGTATTTAAGTTTTAATATAATTAAATATTATATTGAATTAGAAAGACTAATGAAATCAAATACGGACACAAGAAAAGATTACACTTATTTGTACTTTATTTCTAATTGATTTCAATTTAAAATTATACATAGGATTGTTTTTAAATATGTTAGAGAATAAAACAATAATAATAGAAATCAATAACAGCAAGTAATTATTTACTAAACACGGTTCTATTAAAAACTGGTATACAAATTATTCAAACCATATACTATGTAAACATTCATTTCTTAATGTTATATAAACACACATCGCAAGATTTTAAACACGGGGCGGACTGGGTTTATTGCCCTGCGCCTGAGGCGCCCCCTTGAGGGGGAATACCGAAGGGATCGACGCAATTTTTGTTCTTTCCCACCCATGAGCTTCGGCTTGTGGGTGGGCCCACGTTAAAACGAGGCCTTGAACCCAGCCTATACAAGTGGGGTATGAGGCAAATACCCATTAACAACCCGTCCTTCAGGCGGGGGTACGGTGTGCTTCGGCCACTGGACAGGTGTGTTAAATTAATAGCGTCGATCCCATGGGGCTATCCCCACCAGGCAATACCTGCTCCCTTGATTTAAAGGGACAGGGCTGGGTTTATTGCCCAGTGCCTGAGGCGCCCTCTTGAAGGGGAATGCCAACTGGATCGACGCAATTTTTATGCGCCTACGTAAAAACGAGACCTTGTGTCCAGCGCTCATAAGTGGGATGAGAGGTAAATAAACATTAATAAAATGGGCTCTTCGGGGCCTGTGTTTGTTAATGTAAATTAACAGCGTTGATCCCAGGGGGCTATACCCCCAGGCAACACCTGCCCCTTGATTTAAAGGGGCAGGGCTGGGTTTATTGCCCAGCGCTTGAGGCACCCCTTTAAGGGGAAATGCCGACGAGATCAACGCATTTTTGTGCCTACCACCCATGAGCTTCGGCTTGTGGTTGGGCCCACATAAAAATGTCCTTGTGTCACGCCCTCATAAGTGGGATGAGAGGCAAATACCTTAATAATATGGACTGTTTTGAGGCAAATCTATATCAGCTTGACCATAATAGATACATTGTTAATAAATAAAATTCTAACTAGTAATTACTTAATAACCATTGAGAATATAATGGAAATAACTAAGGGAAGCGTGACATTGGTGGTGACGTAGTTTTGGTTACAGACAGACACACAATATCCATTATAACAAGATTATGAACATTTATTTGTATGTGTAGCTCTTTGCAAAAGATTACCATCAGTTACTTGATAGCGTATAATTATTTGTAGAGTTTTTGTGTTAGATAAGAATACTTAAAAAACTTATAGCTGTGTAAACAAATCAAAACATCATTAAACAGAATAGTTACTTTTAAAAAACAATTATGTATAAATTATTTGTATTAGGTAGGAATACTTGAAACCATATAACTATGTGTGTGTGTGTGTGTGCGTGTGCTCTCCCCAGTAGGTTGAGCTCCTTGGAGGGGATTTCGGTGACGGCTGTCTATTACACTTAAAGGCAAGGCTCTTCTATGAAAAAGGATGAAAGTCTGTCTGATAGCCTTTACATACATACATATGTATGTATTTATCAGTAAAATTTCGTTCCAGTTTGTAGGTGTGCTGATGGCCCAGTGGTTAAGAACTCTGGCATGATAAATCGGTTGGATTTCGATCCCGGCAGGAGGCAGGCTGTTAACTTCTAGCCACACCGAAGGAATGTGATACACCGAAACACGGTGTCTGTGGATGACATTATTTATATATAGTATATATATTATATATATATATATATTATATATATATAGTCATCAACAGACAGATCGAATGAAATAAAATGGAACTTAGCACATAACATCTAATGGAGTTTCTCATTTATTTCACACTCTACCCATGCTTCATACTAACTTTAAAATTACACAACACACACACCACTATATATATATATATATATATATAATATAATATATTATATATATTATATATATAGATGAGAGAGAGAGAGAGAGAGAGAGAGAGTCAGATTTTAGCCCTGAAGAGCTTTATGCGAAACTAATAGTAGGTTTCGTCTGACTCATTAGATTATCTTTATTATTGGCTCTACTTAGGTATCGAGCACTTTTTACTTATTAGTTTTCTCCTAGCGGTTATATGAATATATATATACACATATATATCTTATATACATATAAATTGTTTTTTCTTTTGGCCAAATACTGTACCAATATATTTTTTTTGTTGGTACGAATATCTTGGTCTTTTCTTTTTTTCAAAAATGTTTTTCTTCCTGGTTGATGTTGGTAGTATATTTTTACAATCAAACTTTCTGCTGGGTTTTTTTCTCTCCGCAAGGATCTACCAACACGCTTGGTATATTAAATATATATATATATTATATATATATATATATATTATATATTATATATTATATACAGAAAGAGACTGGTAATTTTAGACGTGAATGGACTGACCAATTCAGTATTTTGTTGTGTCATTTGACTTGCGTCTCCTACACAAATCCCCCCTCCTTACACTCTCTCTCTCACACACACACACACACACATACATTACTTGTGTGTGTGATGCTATGTATATAAGACACAAGTCAAATGACACAACAAAATACTGAATTGGTCAGTCAGCTTACGTCTAATACGGGCGAGAGTACACATACACACATATACATATATATATATGTGTGTGTATGAAAAATAAAATTGCTACATCCTGCATATGGTTTATATATATATTATATATATATAAAGATAAATCTAATGAGTCAGACGAACCTACTAAAAGTTTCGCTTAATGCTCTTCAGGCTAAGATCTGACTCCCCGGTTGATGTTTGGTAGTATTTTTTACAATCAAACTATTTGCTGGGTTTTTTTTCTCACCGCGAGGATTTTCCAATAAGTTGGTATATTATATATATATATATATTATATATATATAATATATATATCAATTTTGACACAGTTTTAAAATAAGGAGGTGTATCGACAACAGTCTGTTCCCATGTACCTCTTGTACCCAGTTCAAAATATTAACTTCATTCATAAACATCTATTTGTAATAGTTAATTGATGAAATGGCCTGTTGTCAGTATCCAACAGGAGATCGAGGGAGTCTATCACCTTTTCACTAGCGTTAGACCAGCGACATTGTTTGTTCCTCTGTGGTGGAGCGCCACACCTATCAATTACTCCAAATATATGGACATTTCACAAATTTGCATGTCATCCTCACGAGGGGTCATCTTCTCTCTGAATGGTTCCAATTTTAGTAATTTAACGCAGACGCTTATATATTAATAACGCACACACACATTATACCCCCCCATATATATATCACATATAACACACACATTAATAACACATATACATTAATAATACACACACACACATATATATTAATAACACACACACACCACACATAATATATATAAACAATACATATACACATACACACACATACATATCACATATACACACACACGCACATATATATATATCACATACACACACACACAACACACACACATATATATATACATACACACACACGCACATATATATATATCACATACACACACACGCATATATATATATATATATATATATTCACATAACACACACACACACGCATATATATATATATCACACGATCCACACAATATAATAATCACACATACACACACATATATATAATCACAAACAATACACACACACACACACACACATATATTCACATACACACACATATATATCACATACATACACACACACACATCACATATTCATATCAACATATATATATATATTATAATATATTATATATATATACGCCCCCTTGAGGGCCGGGTTAGCTCAGTCGGGTAGAGCGTTTCGGCTAGAAACCACAAGATTCCTAGTTCGATCCCGGTCCTCGCCAACTCAGCGTATGAGTAGCACAGGGATCTGTACGGTAAAGTAAGGAGCTGATGGTAGGTGTGGCGCTCCACCTCAGACGCAAAAAACAATCTCCTTGGTCTGGCGCTAGTGAAAAGGAGATAGACTCCCTCGCTGATTGGCTGATACCGACATTAGGCCGCCCGACGACTTTACTTTTTTTTTTAATATATATACAACATATATATACACACACGGCCAAACCAAGAACGAATGATAATTTATAAATAAATATTGAAGGATTATATGTAGCTATCTTTTTCATGGCTCCAGATGTTTCCTTATATCAATAACCTTATATATATATATATATATATATATATATATATATATAATATATATATATTAGTCATTTTTATTCTATAGTTAAATGACTTTTTATTTTATAAAATAAAAATAAAAGTCCTTTTTTGTCGGGATAATAAAACTATGAACAAGAATTCTTTTAGAAATTTAAGCCAATTTCAATTATTTATTTTCAACCATTATCAGCTTTAACTATTTAAACAGGAAAGCAACGAATTACCACGAACCTATGGCCAGCAAATGTAAGCACAAGCTATCTACACTCTGCCGATTCCTTTAAAAAAATCACCCAAGACAATTTACCATGACACCCACTGGGTTATCGTTTTCACTGGGGGGTGGGGTGGTCGGAGGTAATTGTAAATCCTCCCCGCGAAAATGAGGAATTCCGTGAATATCCGTTTTTTTTCTTTTTTACATTAACCAAAAATAGCCACCAGTTGTTGATCTTTCTCTCTGTAAAATCTTTTAGACTTTACAGAGATGAAAGATCAACATCGGTGCTATTTTGGTTAATGTAAAAAGAAAAAAGCGGATATTCACGGAATTCCTCATTTTCCGCGGAGGATTTACAAGTTACCTCCCGACCACCCCAACCCCCCCAAAAAAAGTGGGGGGGGGAAAAAAAAAACATTAAAAACCCCAGGGTTTTTTTTTTTTTTGGGTGGTCATGGTAAATTTCTGGGGTGATTTTTTTAAAGGATAAGGCAGAGTGTAGTAGCTTGTGCTTTACATTTCGGCCTGGCCATAGTTCGTGGTAAATTCTGTTGCTTTCCTGTTAAATAGTTAAAGCTGATAATGGTTTGAAAATAAATAAATGAAAATTGGGCTTTAAATTTCTAAAAGAATCTTGTTCTAGTTTTATTATCCGACAAAAAAGGACTTTTTTATTTTATTTAAAAATAAAAGTCATTTTAACTAATAGAATAGAAAATGACTAATATATATATATAATATATATATATATATATATATATATATTATAATATAAATGTTATTGATATAAGGGAATTCATCTGGAGCCATGAAAAAGTATAGTCTAGCATATAATCCTCAATATTTATTTATAATTACATTCGTTTTCTTGGTTTGGCGCGTGTGGTGTCATATATATGTGTTATATATAAAATAAAAAAAGTAAAGTCGTCGGGCGGTCCTAATGTCGGTATCAGCCAATTCAGGCGAGGGAGTCTATCTCCTTTTCACTAGCGCCAGACCAAGGAGATTGTTTTGTTTGCGTCTGAGGTGTGAGCGCAACCTCCATCAGCTCCTTACTTTACCGTACAGATCCCTGTGCTACTGCATACGCTGAGTTGCGAGGACGCGGGATCGAACTAGGAATCTTGGTGTTTCTAGCCGAACGCTTACCGACTGAGGCTAACCGCGTGCCCCTCAAGGGGGGCGTATATATATATATATATATATATATATATAATATATTGTGATATGTGTGTGTGTGTGTGTGTGTATGTGTATGTGATATATATGTGTGTGTAATGTGATATATAATGTGTGTGTGGTTGTGTGTGTTGTATGTGTGATATATATATAGTGTGTGTATGTGTGATATATATTATGTGTGTGTATGTGTGATATATATATATATGCGTGGTGTGTGTATGTGATTTATATATATATATATTATATGCGTGTGTTGTGTATGTGGATATATATATTGTGCGTGTTGTGTGGTATGTGATATATATAATGTTGTGTGTGTGTGTGTGTTGGTGTTATGTGATATATATATATGTGCGTGTGTGTGTATGTGATATGTATGTGTGAGTATGTGTTATATATATATGTGTTATATATATATGTGTGTGTGTTTGTGTGTTTTTTATATATATGTGTGTGTGTGTATTTTAATGTATATGTGTTATTATGTGTGTGTTATATGTGATAATATATATGGGGGGGTATAAATGTGTGGTGCGTTTTATTAATATATAGCGTCTTGCGTTAAATTACTAAATTGGAACCATTTCTCTAGAGAAGATGACCCCTGCGTGTAGGATGACATGCAATTTGTGAAATGTCCATATATTGGAGTAATTGATAGGTGTGGCGCTCACCCAGAGGAACAAACAATGTCGCTGGGTCTAACGCTAGTGGAAAAGGTGATAGACTCCGGCTCGATCTCCTTGTGGATTACTGACACAGGCCATTTTCATCATTTACTATTACATAGATGTTTATGAATGAAGTTAAATATTTTGAACTGGGTACAAGAGGTACATGGAACAGACTGTTTGTCGATACACGCTCCTTATTTTAAAACTGTGTCAAATATTGATATATATATATATATATATAGTATATATAATATATATTATATACCAACTTATTGAAAATCCTCGCGGTGAGACAAACCCAGCAAATAGTTTTTGATTTGTAAAAATATACTACCAACATCAACCGGGGAGTCAGATCTTGCCCTGAAGAGCATTAAGCGAAACTTTTAGTAGGTTCGTCTGACTCATTAGTTTATCTTTATATATATATATATATATATATAAACCCATATGCAGGAATGTAGCAATTTTATTTTTCATAACACAACAACATATATAGTATATGTATATGTGTGTATGTGGTACTCTCGCCGTATTAAAAAAGGATCGTAAGCCCCTGGACGCTGACCAATTCAGTATTTTTTGTTTGTGTCATTTGATTTTTGTGTTTATAATACATAGCATCACACACAAGTATGTATGTGTGTGTGGTGTGTGTGTGAGGAGAGAGAGTGTAAGGGAGGGGGGATTTGTGTAGGAGCGCAAGTCAAATGACACAACAAATACTGTTAATTGGTCCAGTCCATTTCACGGTCTAAATTACAGTCTCTTTCTGTATATATATATATATTATAATATATATTTATAATATTATATATATATATTATATTATTCTAATTCCAAGCGTGTTGGTAAGATCCTTGCGGAGAGAAAAAACCCAGCAGAAAGTTTTGATGGTAAAAATATACTACAAACATCCAACCAGGAAGAAAACATTTTTGACAAAGAAAAGACCAAGCTATTCGTACACAAAAAAATATTATTGTACAGTATTTGGCCAAAAAGAAAAAAACAATTTATATGTATATAAGAATATATATGTGTATATATATATTCATTATAACCGCTAGGAAGAAAAAAAAAAAAAAAAACCCCTAAAAAATAAAAAAGGTAAAAAGTGCTCGATACCTAAGTAGAGCGCAATAATAAGATAATCTAATGAGTCAGACGAACTACTATTAGTTTGATAAAGCTCTTCAGGGCTAAAATTGACTCTCTCTCTTCTCTCTCTCTCTCTTCTCTATCTATAATATATATTATATATATATATATATTATAGTATATATATTATATATATAATAGTTGTGTGTGTGTGTGTGTAATTTTAGTAGTATGAAGCATGGGTAGAGTGGTGAAAATAAATGAGAACTCATTAGATGTTATGTGCTAGTTCCATTTTTTTTCTTCGATCTGTCTGTTGATACTATTATATATATATATAATATATATATATATATATATATATATATAATATATAATGTCATCCACAGACACCGTGTTTCGGTTGGTATCACATTCCTTCGGTGTGGCTTAGAAGTTAGCAGCCTGCCTAACTGCGGGATCGAAATCCAACCGGATTTATCAATGCAAGAGTTCCTTAACCAACTGGGCCATCAGCACACCTACAACTGGAAGCGGAATTTTACCTGATAAATACATACATATGTATGTTGTAAGGCCTATCAGACAAGACTTTCATCTTTTTCATAGAAGAGCCTTGCTTTAAGTGTAATAGACGCCGTCACGCGAAAATCCCCTCCAAGGGAGCTCAACCTACTGGGGAGAGCACACGCACACACAACACACACACATAGTTATATGGTTTTCAGTTTCTACCTAATAGCAAATAAATTTATACATAATTTGTTTTTTTAAAGTAACTATTCTGTTTAATGATGTTTTGATTTGTTTACCAGCTATACAGTTTTTAAAGTATTCTTATGCTAACACAAAAACTCTACAAATAATTATATCGCTATAAGTAACTGATGGTAATCTTTTGCAAAGAGCTAACACATACAAATAATTGTTCATATCTTGTTTATAATGGATATTGTGTTGTCTGTCTGTAACGCAAAACTACGTCACCACCGAATGTCACGCTTCCTTAGTTTATTTCCATTATTATTTCTCAATGGTTATTAAGTATTACTAGTAGAATTTTTATTTATTAACAATGTATCTATATGGTCAAGCTGAATAGATTTGCCTCAAAACAGTCATATTATTAAGGTATTTGCGCTCTCATCCCACTTATGAGGGCGTGACACAAGGGACATTTTTATGGTGGGGCCCCAACCACAAGCCGAAGCTCATGGGTGGTAGGGCCAAAAATGCGTTGATCTCGGGTCCGGCCCCCCATTTCCCCTTAAAGGGGTGCCTCAAGCGCTGGGCATAAACCAGCCCTGCCCTTTAAATCAAGGGGCAGGTGTTGCCTGGGGGTATAGCCCCGCTGGATCAACGCTGTTAATTTAAACCATTAACAAACACAGGCGCGAAGAGCCCATTTTATTAATGTTTATGTTTACCTCTCTCCCACTTTATGAGCGCTGGAACACAAGGTCCTCGTTTTTACGTAGGCGCATTAACATTGGCGTCGATCCAGTTGGCATTCCCTTCAAGAGGCGCCTCAAGGCACTGGGCAATAAACCCAGCGCCCTGTCCGCTTAAATCAAGGGAGCAGGTATTGGCCTGGTGGGGATGCCCATGGGGAATCGACGGCTCTTAATTTACACACTGTCAGTTGCCGAAAGCAATCACCGTACCCGCCTGAAGGAAGGGTTGTTAATGGGTATTTGCCTGCATACCCCACTTGTATAGGCTGGGTTTCAAGGACCTGTTTTAACGTGGGCCCACCCACAAGCCGAAGCTCTATGGGTGGGAAAGAACAAAAATTGCGTCGATCCCTTCGGTATTCCCCGCCCAGGGGGCGCGCCTCAGGCGCAGGGCAATAAACCCAGTCCGCCCGTGTTTAAAAAATCTTGCGATGTGTGTTTATATTAACATTAGAAAATGAATGTTTTACATAGTATATGGTTTGAATAATTGTATACGAGTTTTAATAGAACCGTGTTTAGTAAATAATTACTTGGCTGTTATTGATTTCTATTATTATTGTTTTATTCTCTAACATATTAAAGAACAATCCTATGTATAATTTTAACATTGAAATCATTAGAATAAAGTAGCAAATAAGTGTAATCTTTTCTTGTGTCCGTATTTGATTTCAATTAGTCTTTCTAATTCAATATAATATTTTAATTATATTAAAACTTAATCTTGTATTCTGGATAGCGCTGTTTTTTTTCTTTCTTTTTTTTTTTTTTTTTTTTTACTTGTACAAAATAATTTTACATACAGTTGTATGGACCCATACAATGTATGGTATCAGTATCCTTTATCCAATACTAATGAATTTTTCAAAACTTACATTTGATTAATAAGGTGGGAATTACCTAACATGGACTACCATCTGGTTTCAGATTGGGGAGTAATGATTATGAGGGGTACTTTATCTCCCCAGAAATCCCGCTTACTACCGGATGTTGTTTTTGTGTCATATCAGCAGGGACATCCCCTTTTTTGGGGTACCTTACCTCTACAGGGGGTGCAGTCAATATATTTTTAAGCACTTCCGGCAGGGCTCCCAAACTAACATAGTCTTCTTAAGACTCTGTTTTAAGAGTTCCCAGGTTGTAGCAAGGAGAAAAACATGAATAAGGTTTAATCTAATTCACTGGTGAGGTGAAGAAAGGATGCACTTGCTAGAGAGATCAATGACACTTTCCGTTACATAACACTTAATTTTTTCCTGTACTCTGAGTTCCACGGAACAATTTTAAGCAACACTGAATGAAAACAATCCCAAAACTCCTCAAGTTTTAACTCTTCAATAAGTATTTGTCTACTCTTTCACATTCGCGTATTTATCCTAACTTTTCCCAGGTTTGCTTCAACAATGAACTTTGACCTGTTAATTACGCCCTCCACGCAGAATGTTTGAATCAATCTACATCCAAACGCTTAGAATACGTTGACGCGGAGTAATTTTTATATTTTTGTTGTTCCTGGCCTCCTGCTAATTTAGCGTTATGTTTTAGAGAGCCGGTCTCAGGCGAATTCGGGCTTGGAATATTTTCGAGTCGGTTTTTGTTGCTTTTTTTTGTCGCAATTTAATGTAGATACATTCTTTGGCAGGATAAAGTGCCCAACAACAGTCGTGCTGGATTGTGCCGACATGAAA
This sequence comes from Doryteuthis pealeii, assembly GCA_023376005.1. NCBI lineage: Eukaryota > Metazoa > Mollusca > Cephalopoda > Myopsida > Loliginidae > Doryteuthis > Doryteuthis pealeii. The sequence goes on from CM042175.1 coordinate 26,334,847, forward strand.
CGCATGTTCTCCATTCTCTGTGAGAGGCGCTTCGCAGGCTTGGACATGTCAGGAGAAGGAAAATGGACGCATCCCAAAAGATCTTTTGACGGGAAATTAGTAAAAGGCTCCCAAGTTGGTTGGTAGAAACCACGCTACGAATTTAAAGATGTCTGCAGAGGAAATTATGAGAATTGCCATATTGATACAAACACGTGGGAGGTAGATGTAAACAATGAGCGGGCGCTGGCGCCTCAATGTTAAGCAAAGCGGCGGAGAGGGTGGAGGCGGAGAAGGAGAGTAGCCTCGAACAGCAAAGGAGAGCCAGAAAAGAGAGAGAAAAGCAGGCAGCCCGAAAGCATCACAGTTTATGGTGGCATTAGTGTACCATAAGACTGTCACTCAGAATTGCCTGCAGTAGTTACACTTGCGCCAGATACAGATTAAAGATTTTGTTTCATTTGGACACTACGCCTATCGTCCTTAGTGGATCGGAGAGGATGCCAATAAATGGGAAATAAAAATTAATGTAGATAATTTAGCACGCACCTCCTCTCCGATCTTTTATCGGCAAGTCATGTAAATATTTTACATTCTCCTCACTTTTTAAAAAACTTTTTTTCGATTGGAACTTGTAAAAATCTAAATTGAATATTTACAAAACTCAACTCCATTTTCAAAGCAAATTTTTATAACGCGTACGGGCTTCTGTGTTTTTGATTTTACAATGCTGTCCGCCCCTCCCCTCAAATAAAATACAAACACAACACAGAAGTCAAAATGACCTCTTTTAAAAAATTTCAACTTAATTGGAAGTTTCGAAAATTCAAAATAATCAATACATTAAAACAAGAAACAAGATTTTTACAAAATCATTTGTCCGTTTTTGTCGGCATGTTATGTAGATATTTTACACGTTTACCCCCCCCCCTCCCACACTTTTATATCAGCGGATTTATGTATGCACCTA
>CM042175.1:26335895-26375895 GCA_023376005.1 Doryteuthis pealeii
AGAGAGAGATCACCACATACTATATGATATAACACACACACACATGTACTAATAACACCACACACACACACACATATATATATCTAAATTAAAACACACAACACCACACAATATATATTAGCTAATATAAACACACATCCCACAACTAATATACTAATATCACACACACACACACACACATATATATAACTAATATAACACACACACACACACACACACATATATATACTATAGTACACACACACGACACACACACATAATATACTAATATAACACACACACACACATATATATAGTACTAATAACACACACCACACATATATTATACTAATATAAACAACACACACCATATATATACTATAATTAACACTACACACATATATATATACTATTATAACACATACACACATATATATATAAATACACATACCCACATATATTATACTAATATAACACATACAACACATATATACTATATAACACATACACCACACACATACACATATGATATATACTAATAAACACATACACACACACACATATATATTACTAATATAAACATATCACACACACACCACACATATATATCCTATTACACATACACAACACCACATATTTACAAATATACACATACACACACACACACACATACTTATTATAACACATACACACACACACACACACAATATACTAATATAACACCATACACACACACACACACATTATACTAATATACACATACACACACACACACACATATATATAATATAACCATCACACACACACACACACACAATATACCATCACAACACACACACACACATACTAATTAACACATACACACACACCACACATACTAATATAACACATACACACAACACACACATACTAATATAACACATACACTACACACCACACCCATACTATTACAGCATACACACACCAACACATACTATATAACACTACACACACAACATATAATAAATTATATATAATATATATATATGTGTATGTGTGTGTATGGTGTGTGTGCAGGTGTGTGCTGTTTAATATTAACATAAAAAGCGTGCGCAGTGTAACGATTATCGTCGTAGAAAATGGACTCAATTAGTCCAGTCCAATCCCTCATCGGGAGTGTTTGCGTTTCACTTCGCATCAACGTCTTCTGTTGGGTAAATAGTAGGGCAGACTGGGTTCTTTAGCCATGGTAAACAACCAGTCTTGGAGAAGGAAAACTTTGAAGTCTTACCAGTTGTACTCTGCTTAAGAATTGACCTGGTGTCACACTCTTTTCCCATGAGTGGTGGAGTTTGATAAATGCAAGTACATACAAAGTTTACTAGAAAATACTGAAAGGAAGAAGTTCAGATATCCTGTTGAACTTTAGTAGTTTCTATCCATCATGAAAGATTTAATGCCTGCCCCCCCCCCAGAGATCCCTTCGAGGGGTTCGATGCCTGCAGATCTGGTTGCATAGTTAGTTTTTACTGCATGTCAATCAATGTTTAACACTTACAGTCTCCAATTTTATACGATATGAAAATGTGTCATGTCACCCTTGTTGGGTTATTTTATGCTAAAGTCACTTAACAATTATAGTCTCCAATTATATACGGTATACAAATGTATCAGGTCAACCTTGGTTTATTTTATGCTAAAGTCAGTTTAACAATTATAGTCTCCAATTATATACGGTATACAAATGTATCAGGTCAACCCTTGGGTTATTTTATGCTAAAGTCAGTTTAAAATTATAGTCTCCAATTATATACGGTATACAAATGTATCAGTCAACCCTTGTTAGGTCATTTTATGCTAAAGTCAGTTTAACAATTATATTCCAATTATATACGGTATACAATGTATCAGGTCAACCCTTGTTGGGTATTTTGCTAAAGTCAGTTTAACAATTATAGTCTCCAATTATATACGGATACAAATGTATCAGGTCAACCCTTGTTATTTATGCTAAGTCAGTTTAACAATTATATCTCCAATTATATACGGTATACAAATGTATCAGGTCAACCCTTGGGGTTATTTTATGCTAAAGTCAGTTTAACAATTATAGTCTCCATTATATACGGTATACAAGTATCAGGTCAACCCTTGGTTATTTTATGCTAAAGTCAGTTAACAATTTATAGTCTCCAATTATATACGGTAAAATGTATCAGGTCAACCCCTTGGGTTATTTATGCTAAAGTCAGTTTAAAATTATAGTCTCCAATCATATTACGGTATACAAATTCAGTGTCAACCCTTGTTGGGTTATTTCCTGCCAAAAGTAAGTTTAACAATTATAGTCTCCAATTATATACGCTATGACATGTATCTTCACAATCATTAAAAAACTTTCTTATCTCAAACAGATCTGACTTAATAGATTGATGGTTTATTTATTTGTTATGCTTCCTTGAGCATCTCAGCTTTTTTTTTCTATCTTCTCACATCAACATTTTAACAAAAAAAAATATCTTTGCACAGAACATACACACTGTTAATTTAATATATACATACAGATCAATTTTTTTATATATGTATGTGTGTGTGTGTGTGTGATGTTATAATATTAACATAAAAAGCGTGCGTAGTGTAACGATTATCTTCGTAGAAAATGGACTCAGTAATTCATCTGATAATTCCTCCCAAATTACCTCTTCTTCTTACAATTTTTTCTGAAGTCATTTTTAATTTTTTTTCCCCTATTACTGTTTTGATCGGATTTTAACGGCATGTCAAAGCGACAAGGGTTAGTTTCGAATTAGTTTACAATTACGTTTGCTGTACGTTCATATTTACATTGTTTGGTAGTTGTTCATTAAGTTTGTTTTTTTTTGCACACGGTCCTATCGAATACAAATAATTGTTAAACATTTCTATTTGACCCATATATGGGACCCTACATGTACTACCACTCCGGGTCAGGGTTGACCAGGAGTAATGGCGATGGAGGAGAACTCCCACACCCCAGATCTACAGAACCTCATCATAAGATGCAGTTTAGTGTCACCCCTTTTTCGAGTGGCGTGGGATGGTCTTACCCAGGGCTCGACATTAATCCGCCCCGTCGTCCCGGGGAACGATAAATTACATTCCGGGACGATCAATACGTCATCCGGGACAGCTTGCCGGGGACGGTAACATTTTTTCCTAAAGTTAGTACTACATTCCAATATTGCCCGTCCAGTGATTGCCCGAATGCTGACCTCAAAAGCCATGTAATGAATAATGGTGGAGGGAGATAGTTTAAAAGGACCGAATTATGTACTACTAACCCTACACAGTAACTTTTTTTTAGCTCAAAACACACTAGGAAATGGATTTTTTTTGTCCAAATATCCAGAATTATCACTGCTTCAGCTTTTTTAATGTGTTATTACATGTTATTATGCTACTGATGACTGACAAGTATAGATGAGCTAATGAATTAAACAAAAAATTTTGATTTCGGGACGGTCCAAACCCATTCGGGACGGTTGATAATTTTTGTTCAGGACTGTCATGAAAAAGTTAGTGTCGGGACATGCTTTTTACCCATCTAAATATGATACAGTCAGCGAGTATTTTGATCTTCTGTCGTCCAGGCCTCCTGTCCTAATTTATGATTATATATATATAAAAATGAGAGAGAGAGAGAGAGAGAGAGAGAGTTGTCGTCCTGTAAAATATCTACATAGATCCGCTGATAAAAGTGTGAGGAGGGGGGGGTAAACGTGTAAAATATCTACATTAACATGCCGACAAAAAACGACAAATTGATTTTTGTAAAAATCTTGTTTCTTGTTTAATGTATTGATTATTTTGATTTTCGAAACTCAATTAAGTTGAAATTGTTTTTAAAGAGGTCATGTTTGACTTCTTGTTTGTGTTTGTATTTTATTGAGGGGGGGGGCGGACAGCATTGTAAAATCAAAACACACAGAGCGTACGGTATAAAAATTGCTTTGAAAATGGAGTTTGAGTTTTGTAAATATTCAATTTAGATTTTTACAAGTTCAATCGAAAAAAAGTTTTTTTTAAAAGTGGGAGAATGTAAAATATTTACATTGACTTGCCGATAAAGATCGGAGAGGAGGTGCGTGTAAATTATCTACATTAATTTTTATTTCATTTATTGGATCCTCTCCGTCCACTAAGGACGATAGCGTAGTGTCCAAATGAAAAAAAATTATCTGTATCTGCGCAAGTAACTCTGCAGGCCAATTCTTGAGTGACAGTCTTTGGTACACTGAATGCACATAAACTGTGATGCTTTCTGGGGCTGCCTGCTTTTCTCTCTCTTTCTGGCTCTCTTTGCTGTCGAGGCTACTCTCCTCTCCGCCTCACCCTTCTCCGCGCTTTGCTTAACATTGAGGCGCCAGGCCGCTCTATTTTTAGCATCTACCTCCCACGTGTTTGTATCAATATGGCATATTCTCATAATTCTCCTGCAGACATCTTTAAATCGTAGGCGTGGTCTACCAACAACTTGGGAGCCTTTTACTAATTTCCCGTTCAAAAGATCTTTTGGGATGCGTCCATTTTCCATTCTCCTGACATGTCCAAGCCTGCGAAGGCGCCTCTCACAGAGAATGGAGAACATGCTGTTCATGTCGGCACAATCCAGCACGACTGTGTTGGGCACTTTATCCTGCCAAAGAATGTATCTACATTAAATTGCCGACAAAAAAGCAACAAAAAACGACTCGGAAAATATCCAAGCCCGAAATTCGCCTGAGACCGGCTCTCTAAAACATAACGTAAATTAAGGCAGGAGGCCAGGACAACAAAATATAAAAATTACTCGGTCAACGTATTCTAAGCGTTTGGATTGTAGATGATTCAAACATCTGCGTGGGGAGGGGGCGTAATTAACAGGTCAAAGTTCATTGTTGAAGCAAACCTGGGAAAAGTTAGGATAAATACGCGAAGTGAAAGAGTAGACAAATACTTATGAAGAGTAAAACTGAGGAGTTTTGGGATTGTTTCAATTCAGTGTTTGCTAAAATTGGTTCCGTGGAACTCAGAGTACCAGGAAAAAAATTAAGTGTTATGTAACGGAAAGTGTCATTTGATCTCTCTAGCAAGTAGCATCCTTTCTTCACCTTCACAGTGAATTAGATTACCTTATTCATGTTTTTCTCCTTGCTACAACCTGGGAACTCTTAAAACTAGAGTCTTAAGAAGACTATGTTAGTTTGGGAGCCTGCGGAAGTGCTTAAAATATATTGACTGCATCCCCTTAGAGGGGTTAAAGGGTACCCCAAAAAGGGGATGTCCTGGGTATGACACTAAACAACATCAGGTAGTAAGGCGGGATTTCTGGGGAGAGTAAAGTACCCTTCATAATCATTACTCCCAATCTGAACCAGAGTGGTAGTCCATGTTAGGTATCCCACCTATTAATCAAATTGATAAGTTTTGAAAATTATTAGTATTGGATAAGGATACTTGATACCATACATTGTATGGTCCATACAACTGTATGTAAATTATTTTGTACAAGTAAAAAAAAAAAAAAAAAAAAAAAAAAGAAGAAAAAAAGCGCTATCCAGATACAAGTATTTAAGTTTTAATATAATTAAATATTATATTGAATTAGAAAGACTAATGAAATCAAATACGGACACAAGAAAGATTACACTTATTTGTACTTTATTCTAATTGATTTCAATTTAAAATTATACATAGGATTGTTTTTAATATGTTAGAGAATAAAACAATAATAATAGAAATCAATAACAGCAAGTAATTATTTACTAAACACGGTTCTATTAAAACTGGTATACAAATTATTCAAACCATATACTATGTAAACATTCATTTCTTAATGTTATATAAACACACATCGCAAGATTTTAAACACGGGGCGGGGGTCCAGTGAGCTTCGGCCTCTGGACCGGTCATGTTAAATTACTAGCGTCGATCCCAGGGGGCTATCCCCCCAGGCAATACCTGCCCCCTTGACTTAAAGGGGCAGGACTGGGTTTATTGCCCTGCGCCTGAGGCGCCCCCTTGAGGGGGAATACCGAAGGGATCGACGCAATTTTTGTTCTTTCCCACCCAAGAGCTTCGGTTTGTGGGTGGGCCCACGTTAAAACGAGGCCTTGAACCCAGCCTATACAAGTGGGGTATGAGGCAAATACCCATTAACAACCGTCCTTCAGGCGGGGGTACGGTGTGCTTCGGCCACTGGACAGGTGTGTTAAATTAATAGCGTCGATCCATGGGGCTATCCCCCAAGGCAATACCTGCTCCCTTGATTTAAAGGGACAGGGCTGGGTTTTTGCCCAGTGCCTGAGGCGCCCTCTTGAAGGGGAATGCCAACTGGATCGACGCAATTTTTATGCGCCTACGTAAAAACGAGACCTTGTGTCCAGCGCTCATAAGTGGGATGAGAGGTAAATAAACATTAATAAAATGGGCTCTTCGGGGCCTGTGTTTGTTAATGTAAATTAACAGCGTTGATCCCAGGGGGCTATACCCCCAGGCAACACCTGCCCCCTTGATTTAAAGGGGCAGGGCTGGGTTTATTGCCCAGCGCTTGAGGCACCCCTTTAAGGGGAAATGCCGACGAGATCAACGCATTTTTGTGCCTACCACCCATGAGCTTCGGCTTGTGGTTGGGCCCACATAAAAATGTCCTTGTGTCACGCCCTCATAAGTGGGATGAGAGGCAAATACCTTAATAATATGGACTGTTTTGAGGCAAATCTATATCAGCTTGACCATAATAGATACATTGTTAATAAATAAAATTCTAACTAGTAATTACTTAATAACCATTGAGAATATAATGGAAATAACTAAGGGAAGCGTGACATTGGTGGTGACGTAGTTTTGGTTACAGACAGACACACAATATCCATTATAACAAGATTATGAACATTTATTTGTATGTGTAGCTCTTTGCAAAAGATTACCATCAGTTACTTGATAGCGTATAATTATTTGTAGAGTTTTTGTGTTAGATAAGAATACTTAAAAACTTATAGCTGTGTAAACAAATCAAAACATCATTAAACAGAATAGTTACTTTAAAAAACAATTATGTATAAATTATTTGTATTAGGTAGGAATACTTGAAACCATATAACTATGTGTGTGTGTGTGTGTGCGTGTGCTCTCCCCAGTAGGTTGAGCTCCTTGGAGGGGATTTCGGTGACGGCTGTCTATTACACTTAAAGGCAAGGCTCTTCTATGAAAAAGGATGAAAGTCTGTCTGATAGCCTTTACATACATACATATGTATGTATTTATCAGTAAAATTCTCGTTCCAGTTTGTAGGTGTGCTGATGGCCCAGTGGTTAAGAACTCTGGCATGATAAATCGGTTGGATTTCGATCCCGGCAGGAGGCAGGCTGTTAACTTCTAGCCACACCGAAGGAATGTGATACACCGAAACACGGTGTCTGTGGATGACATTATATATATATATATATATATATATATATATATATATATATATATATAGTCATCAACAGACAGATCGAATGAAATAAAATGGAACTTAGCACATAACATCTAATGGAGTTTCTCATTTATTTCACACTCTACCCATGCTTCATACTAACTTTAAAATTACACACACACACACACTATATATATATATATATATATATATATATATATATATATATATATTATATATATAGAGAGAGAGAGAGAGAGAGAGAGAGAGTCAGATTTTAGCCCTGAAGAGCTTTATGCGAAACTAATAGTAGGTTCGTCTGACTCATTAGATTATCTTTATTATTGGCTCTACTTAGGTATCGAGCACTTTTTACTTATTAGCTTTCTCCTAGCGGTTATATGAATATATATATATACATATATATCTTATATACATATAAATTGTTTTTTCTTTTGGCCAAATACTGTACCAATATATTTTTTTTGTTGGTACGAATATCTTGGTCTTTTCTTTTTTTCAAAAATGTTTTTCTTCCTGGTTGATGTTTGGTAGTATATTTTTACAATCAAACTTTCTGCTGGGTTTTTTCTCCGCAAGGATCTACCAACACGCTTGGTATATTAAATATATATATATATATATATATATATACAGAAAGAGACTGGTAATTTTAGACGTGAATGGACTGACCAATTCAGTATTTTGTTGTGTCATTTGACTTGCGTCTCCTACACAAATCCCCCCTCCCTTACACTCTCTCTCTCTCACACACACACACACACACATACATACTTGTGTGTGATGCTATGTATATAAGACACAAGTCAAATGACACAACAAAATACTGAATTGGTCAGTCAGCTTACGTCTAATACGGCGAGAGTACACATACACACATATACATATATATATATGTGTGTGTATGAAAAATAAAATTGCTACATCCTGCATATGGGTTTATATATATATATATATATATAAAAGATAAATCTAATGAGTCAGACGAACCTACTAAAAGTTTCGCTTAATGCTCTTCAGGGCTAAGATCTGACTCCCCGGTTGATGTTTGGTAGTATATTTTTACAATCAAACTATTTGCTGGGTTTTTTCTCACCGCGAGGATTTTCCAATAAGTTTGGTATATATATATATATATATATATATATATATATATATATATATATCAATATTTGACACAGGTTTTAAAATAAGGAGGTGTATCGACAACAGTCTGTTCCCATGTACCTCTTGTACCCAGTTCAAAATATTAACTTCATTCATAAACATCTATTTGTAATAGTTAAATTGATGAAATGGCCTGTTGTCAGTATCCACAGGAGATCGAGGGAGTCTATCACCTTTTCACTAGCGTTAGACCAGCGACATTGTTTGTTCCTCTGTGGTGGAGCGCCACACCTATCAATTACTCCAAATATATGGACATTTCACAAATTTGCATGTCATCCTCACGAGGGGTCATCTTCTCTGAATGGTTCCAATTTTAGTAATTTAACGCAGACGCTTATATATTAATAACGCACACACACATTAATACCCCCATATATATATCACATATAACACACACACACACACATATATATAATAACACACACACACACACATATATATATAACACATACACACATACATATCATACACACACACGCACATATACACACACACATATATATATCACATACACACACACGCACATATATATATATTACACACATACACACACACGCACATATATATATATATCACATACACAACACACGCATATATAATATCACATACACACATATATATATACACATACACACACACGCATATATATATATATCACATACCACACACGCATATATATATATATACACACATATACACACATACACACGCATATATATATATATCACACATACACACACACATACACACACACATATATATCATACACACACACACATATATATCACAACACATATCACATACACACACACACACATATATATTATTATATATATATATATATATATATATATATACGCCCCCCTTGAGGGGCCGGGTTAGCTCAGTCGGTAGAGCGTTCGGCTAGAAACCACAAGATTCCTAGTTCGATCCCGGTCCTCGCCAACTCAGCGTATGAGTAGCACAGGGATCTGTACGGTAAAGTAAGGAGCTGATGGTAGGTGTGGCGCTCCACCTCAGACGCAAAAAACAATCTCCTTGGTCTGGCGCTAGTGAAAAGGAGATAGACTCCCTCGCTGATTGGCTGATACCGACATTAGGCCGCCCGACGACTTTACTTTTTTTTTTATATATAACACATATATACACACACACGGCCAAACCAAGAAACGAATGATAATTTATAAAATAAATATTGAAGGATTATATGTAGACTATCTTTTTCATGGCTCCAGATGATTTCCTTATATCAATAACATTATATATATATATATATATATATATATATATATATATATATATATATTAGTCATTTTTATTCTATAGTTAAAATGACTTTTTATTTTATAAATAAAATAAAAAGTCCTTTTTTGTCGGGATAATAAAACTATGAACAAGAATTCTTTTAGAAATTTAAGCCAATTTCATTTATTTATTTTCAACCATTATCAGCTTTAACTATTTAACAGGAAAGCAACAGAATTACCACGAACTATGGCCAGCGAAATGTAAAGCACAAGCTACTACACTCTGCCGATTCCTTTAAAAAAATCACCCCAGACAATTTACCATGACACCACTGGGTTATCGTTTTCACTGGGGGGTGGGGTGGTCGGAGGTAACTTGTAAATCCTCCCCGCGAAAATGAGGAATTCCGTGAATATCCGTTTTTCTTTTTTACATTAACCAAAATAGCACCAGATGTTGATCTTTCTTTCTGTAAAGTCTAAAAGATTTTAGTCCACTATTCTAATAAAGAAATTAAGTTTATAGACTAGCAAAAATTGGCTAAACTTGCAAATTGGTCAGAAAATTAAAACAGAAAGTTTTTTAGTGGTCCCCTATGACAGTTTAACTACAGTCTATGAATGAACTTTTTTGCGAATTGGGTTACGGTTAATGGGTTTATTTTTAATTACATATTGCTTAAAAAACAATAAAAAAAAATTACTATACATTTAATTAACCATTGATATTAATTATTGAACCCAACGGCAGACACATTAGTCTCAGTTGTTTGTGGTAGTATTGCAATGTATAATTTCAATTAAACTTGGTTTAAAAGAAATATTTTTCAACATTAAATGTTGAGTAATTTGGGGGTTTTGTTGTTTTTTTTAGCAATACGTAATTAAAAAACAACCTTAATCCCCAAAACCCTAAACCGTAACTCAGTTCGCAAAAAGTTCATTCATAGACTGTAGTTAAACTGCCATGGGGGACCATTAAAAAACTTTCTATTTTAATTTTCCGACCAATTTGCAAGTTTAGCCCAAAAATCTTAAGTTTTATATAAGTTTTAATGCAATGAAATATATTAAATTCAGGCTGGAATAAGGCGATCCATTTTTATCTCAAAGTCCCACAGAATTGTATGCGTTTCATTTTCAGATTCTGGTTATGCATATACCATTTTGTTCTACGATCAAAATTTAGTTTTTTGCATAATTCCCAGTGGATCACCTTTCCAACCCAGTTGTGCCTAGCTTTGTATTCTCGTAGTGCTAGTTTACTGCATTCGCTTAATACATAGTTTATGGTCTCATCTGTCATCACACACTCTATACTTGCGGTTTTGTTGTGTCTTATCAATTATTATAATTATTATTATTAGCAAAAATATGAACCTTCCTGACGCAAGTATTTAAGTTTTAATGTAATGAAATATATCAAATTAGAAAGACTAATGAAACTAAATAAGAATGCAGAGAAAATGATTTGAAACAGAAGGGGTATAATCGAAAAATAGAACATCAAACTAACTCTTCCATCATTTTCATCGCTCCCGTCTTTCATTGCTAAATCTTACTAATTCAACTAAATAGTTCAGTTAGGAAGTAAAGAATAAAATTACAGTTATTTCTTCTTGTTTATCGATTTCTTTTAAGATTTATCCCTGAGATTTTTCCTCATATTTATCAAAATAAAACCAAACAATTAGAAATCAATAATACCAAGCACATATTTATTAAAATCAAATTTTAACATCAATATGCAAATTAACCTTTTCGTTCATTCTGTAAAGTGGTATTTTTCGTATATATATACACTTGGATGTTATTAGTTTGTAGATAAGGCCAGCAGTATCAAGAATGTAAAATAATTTTATTAATGATTCAGGTTTAAATGAAAAATAAAATCATGGAGAATATGACATAAATAATTTAGGGAATTGTTTCTTGGGTTGTGATAGTTTCGGTAGCTGACAGATAGACACACACTCTCTCCATTATAATAAGATTTACCTATGAGATTCACGAAACTGTTTTTTTTTTTTAACTGTCTTCATTGTTATTTCCACACGACGCATTTCTTAAACGGATCAGCACTGTAGTCTGTTCGTGCACCTTAGCAGTTGGGGGCTGTCGGAGGGAGACCCAAGCCAAATGCCGGGCTGGAGTGACTAACGAAATATGAATCAGCAAATAAAGACAAAACGTTTGCGCATGCGCGAAGACATACACACAAACGTACACACTCCCCTTCCTCTCCCCCTCACACACGTCTATGCATGTGCGAGTCAGTGTTCAGACGCGTGTGTGTGCACATATAAAGTTAGGTAGGTATAGTTATAGATGTATGTCCATTGATATACACAGATGCATACAATTACGAGCAGTAATGAAAAATCCTCGGTCAAACCAAGAAACGAATGATAATTTATTTTTAAAAAATTTAAGGATTATACGTAGAATATCCGTTTCATGGCTCCAGATGATTTCCTTATATATAATTTTTATAACTATTTCTATAACTCTGAAAAAAATAAAATTAATACGGCTTAACGCCCCAACCCCAGCTATGGTTAGTGGAATGAGAACAGGATACACCCATGGACTGAAAGGGTTAGGTTCAAAGTTCCGTGATGGGTCCCGATTACGTCAAGAAGTTTCCCGAGTTCTAAAAGAAGGTTCCCGAGTTCAACAAGAAATACCTGAAGAAGGCCGGAGGGTATATCGGCCGAAACGTTGTACAGATAACAATGAAGATGAGGACAATAGTCCGAATAACACAGATAATACTAATCATCAAGCCATATCACAAACATCCAGAGAAAAACAAAAACAAAAACCAAAAAACAACAACAACAGATAATACAATTTGTAAATGAAGAAATATATAACAAACTTATGTCGGGATAAAAAATATATGAAAATGGAAAAGACCAAAACATCCGTACTGTTTGAAAATAATCAACTAGTACCAAAATGAATGGTCAAAAGAAAAAAAAACACCGAAAGACTTGCTTAAATTAAATAAGTAAAATTTGCTCTATACACTAAGTAGAGCAAAACTATAAAACCTAAAGGGTTCTGGCACGGAATTATCCTGATGATCCGTTTGGTGAAACTTTGGTAGGTAGTTTCTGGCTCTTTAAGTTATATATAATTCAGACGTGGAAAACTAAGGAACTTTTCTTTTTTAATGATTTTTTCACTACTTTTCTAGCTAATTTCTTCGTGTTGGGATCCAGTTGATAGAGCAGGTGCCCTAACTTCTGCCCCCGAGCGCTTTCGACCATATCCGTTGATCGTCTTCTGGGGCGGGGATCTTTTTTGTAGTTATTGTTTATTTTTGTTTTATTTGGATGCGAAAGTTATTCTGTAATTAGACAGTCATACCCAGAACACGAGGACCCTCAGCCACAGCCTTCTAGCACAAATAATAATAAGAAAAATAATTAGGACTTTGCCATAAGGGCAATAATGTCGGAACAATCATATTGGTGCTTGGGCTTGGCGTGACCATTCGTTTGATCGGGTAACCTCTCCGACCGCCCATCTAGCTCAAGTAAGGGCCACATTGGAGTGTTGCATGTCATAGAGAGATCAGATACCAGGATTCCGCCCCAAGCATAACAGGTCACCATCCACCGCCAACAGGTGGACTCATTTGGGGGGGGGGGTCATACCCCCCTGCAGGGGTGAGTAGTTAGCATCTTAGGACAACGGTGAGAAGTTAGCATCTTAGGACAGCGGTTCCGTGTTCAAAACCAGCCCTCGCCAACAGCGTATGAGTAGTACAGCTTGGACCTGTGCGATTAAGTGGGGAGCTGGTGGTAGGTGTTGCACCACATCTCAGACGCAAAAACAATCTCCCTTGTCTTGCGCTAGCTAAAGGAGGATAGGCTCCATCGCTGTCCGGCTGATACTTACAATAGGCCACTCCACTGACGTAACAAATATATACACACACACGTGTGTGTGTGTGTGTGTGTGTGTGTGTGTGCATATTGTAAAGTTTAAAATAAAACCAGTCGATACGCTAAAAGGAAGGCAATATGGACTCTTTGAATTTTAAAATTCAAATTTACAGAGTTGAGCAGCTTATATAATGAAATAATTATGTCTAGACTATTTTTATAAGCATATGAGAGAGAGAGAGAGAGAGAGAGAGAGAGAGAGAGAGAGAGAGAGAGAGAGAGAGGTGAACAGATTACGATAGATATGAAGAGACTGAAAATAGGTAGGAAAGCATAGATCGACCGAGATTATATATATATATATATATATATATATATATATATATATATATATATACACACTTCATCAAATGTTGCTACAATGTTTTCATTGAAGTAACATTAGTAGTTCATTCATTAGTTTACAAACTAAACTTGCTGTGTGGGGTGTTGCATGTCATGGGTATAAGAACAAATATATATAGATATGAACAGACTGAGATAAATATCGAAATAACTGCAGGGTAAGTGGTAGGGAGTAAAATGTGAGGATGGAAATAATTTACATTATGTACAAAAAAAGAAATCAATCGACAGGAAAAAATGGAGACCAAGTGCACACAACCACCCACGCCATCTTTCTCTCACACACTATATATATATATATATATATATTAGCAGGACCTGTGGATAGGATGATTTAATTATTACAACGTTTGATATTATATTTACATACAACATTACAAACATATTTATATCATTATATAAACACACACATATATATACCATTATATGCATATATAACATCATACACATATATATTATAATATATACATATAATATTATATACACATATATAACATGTAATATGACATTATATACATATACAACATTATCAACGTAGATAACATTAAGCATATATAATATCCATATATAGTATTATGTACATATATATACACATATATATATGTGTGTGTGTGTGTGTGTGTGTCGGTAGATAATGATTTCATTTCATTGATCAACAAATTCAAAATAACCCCCCGCCCTAAGAAAACCACTGATTTTGGCCACACCTAATGACATTTAAAGGGTGGTGGTGGTGGCGGTGATGGTGGCGGCGGTGGTGGTGATGCACGAGCGCATACCACCATTTCCATTGTTACCAGCTTTGTGCAGATATCTCTTCTAACACACTGACCTGTAACACACACGAGCCAAGAATCAACCCCCCTCCTCCTCCTCAACCCCGCGGGCCTGAAAAGAACGCTTCCCCTCCCCCCACGGGCGGCAAGATGTGCAAGTCATCTCGTGGTTTGACAAGGTGCATAAAAGAGCAAAAGAACTGAACGTGTCATGTACTCTCGGTTGAATCTACACGAGAGAGGTAACTGGCCTGTTAAGTCATCTGCGTCCACATGGCGGTGTAATAATACAATCATGATTGGTGAGATGACTCTTAAGAAGAGGTAATAATATATGTCTTTCTGCTTGATAACATCTTAGAGAAAAAATATAGAAATTAGAAGAAATAAACACCCTCCGGGCGGTGTAAAAGTACATTTTTGAAAGATATTACCTCGGGGAGGGGGGAATTAGATAGATAAAGTAAATCGTTTAAAATTTAAAAAAAAAACAAAAAAAAAAACTAATTAAAACACATCATATTCACTCTACTCCCCTAAAATAGTCAAATATATTTCTGTCGGATTTCAAAAGATTAAATAGGGGGTATTTAATCTTTTGAAATCCGATCGAAATATATTTGACTATTTTAGGGGAGTAGAGTGAATATGATGTGTTTTAATTAGTTTTTTTTTTTAATTTTAAACGATTTACTTTATTTATTTTATTATTGTAGTTGCTTAATGTAGTTGCTTGAATAGTTATTGTCAGACTAGAAAAAAAAATCCCAAATATATTTTAGAAAAAAAACTATTTCGAACATAAATTCATCTAAAAGGTGAACAAGTATCGAAATTTCGTGAAAATTTGACAATTGATTTTTCATAGAATTTTAATATTGTTATATAGTAATGATACTAACTATAAATTAAATACTCATTGATAAACTTGCTTAATTCATGAAATGATTGTGACATAAGCAGTGACGTAGTTTTCCTTACAGACAAAAAGATACCGAATCTATATTATTAATAGAGATATATATAGAGTAGAATATTTAAATCATTATATTTTCAAGTTTAAGTTTTATTCATATGTGAAGCCAATCATTTGGCATTCATACATCATCAGTCTTACACCCAGGTTCACTTTGATTTTTAAACTGGAATGGTTACTCAAAATCATGTAGTTGCTTGAATAGTTAGTTTTAAATAGGAATACTTGAAACTTTGTGTGAATTATTTGTATTAAGAATAATTACTTGAATCTATAAGGGGCCGGGTTAGCTCAGTCGGTAGTGCGTTCGGCTAGTAACCACAAGGTTCCGGGTTCGATACCAGTCCCCGCCAACTCAGCGTATGAGTAGCACAGGGATCTGTGAGGTAAAGTGAAGAGCTTATGATAGGTATGGCGCTCCACCTCAGATGCTATAACAATCTCCTTGGTCTAGCGCTATTGAAAAGGGGATAGCCAATAAACCTCTTGATACACATAAAAATTAACCTAACAAAATTACAGGTAAACTTCGTGATTCACAGAAAAAATGACCAATCAAAATCCAGTCCATCCACCACCACTTAGTGGAGGAACAAAAACAGGCGGTATTTAAGCAAACCGATGAAAAAAGTTTCCCCATTTGGTCTGAAGATCGCATAGGCGATAAACTGTTAGTAAACCAGGTGTTGACTCCATGTCCACGATACCTTAACTCAAATATAAATGCTCTCTCAATGATATTGAGCATTATCTCCTTAGAAATATAGCAGTCATATTATCCAATATATATATATATATATATATATATATATATAAGTTTGTGTGTGTGTGTGTGTTTCGAGTCAGGATGTTGAATCTCATCAAAATGAAGGGCAAATGACTTGTTCCGAGTTAATTTTTATTGCTTCGAAATACATAAGTTTCAGAGAATAGCTCTTGGGGCCAAGTCCCGAAAATCCCTACCCCCCGGAGTTATCAGTAATTGAAAACAAAGCCCTGTATCAAGATGAAAGAAAACTTTACCTGGGTAGAATATTTATTTTTACTCCTGAATTCAATTGGCGCCACCTACAGGCTGTAGTATGTTCGCATCCTTACGTTTACGAGAGACGATGGCGTAGTGTCCACATTTTTTTTCAACTACGTAGCCTGTGCGGGTTCATATGATGTTGCCCAAGCAGAAAATCCCCTCTCCACACTGCCGCTGTGATCCAAAGGTAAGGTAAGGAACCAATGCAGTTTGGCAGCGGTAGTGTCGCAGGAGTTGGTGAGTAGCGCTAGATTTCAGCATCACACCACTTTAAGGACTCCAGCTCCTGGTTTTTTTTTGGTTTTTTTTGGGGGGGGGGGGTTACTCCCCTAGCCTTTCATTGGGATGGTGTAAGCCGCTAGATAGCGGAGGTTTTGTATCGGATTTTTCCTTGACTTAGATGGGTTGCAGACCAAGGCTACGGAGCCCCTTCTAACCCATTTGGGGATTTATGTGAGTAGTAAGTACCCCAATCCTACTACTGTCGGTGTACCAAGTCCGGTTATAGTATGAGAAAATAGGGGAAAAAGCTAAGGAGGATAAATGTGCAAATTTGATATTACATCTTACTCTCTTGCAAAAAGTATCATTATTGTGTTATTGGTAAACAGGGGTTAACATGCATAAATTTCCGTTATAACATTTTCATACTAAATACATAGAGTGATAGGTACTTCTACCCAAAGGTGAGCAATATGAGATTTTAAATGTGTATTATACACATACATTATATATTTATATATCATCATCAGGTCGTGCTGGCTGCAGGGATATCTATGACAATCTCTCGCCAACCGTCCCTATCGACCATCGTCCACCGGAAAGTATTCTGTGCAGCATCCAAGATCCACACAGAGCTGATCGACGTAGATCCTTGTTGGCGTGCCCATGTGCAGATTTCCACCGGAGAACGTCATGAGCTCGTTCTTACTTCACCTGCAGTATCTAGCATGTCTTTTTTGTGTTACTCGGGTGGTTTGTGTGATAGGAAGCAAGGAGCCATACAGCTGCTTTCTTGTGGTGTGGTGTGCTGCTTCCACGATTGGTTTAAGACAGCACGCAACATTCTTTTGCAACTCTCATTTATCTTATTCTCTAGGCGGTTCATTAGGGTGCAAGTGGTTCAGCCGTACAGAAGCTCTAAATTGGGGGATCAATTTACAATATCTGTATAGTTCTAAACCGAACCATGACTTTATGTCCATTTGGAATCTGACTCAAAAAGGTACGTAATGATGGCTCTTAATTGGAGGATCAATTTGCAATATGCATATAGTGCTAAACCAAACCATGACTGTGTCCATTTGGAATCTGACTGAAAATGGAGTCTCAATGGTATGGACAAATGGCTCTAAATTGGGGGATCAATTTACAATATCTGTACAGTGCTAAACCAAACCATGACTTTGTGTCCATTTGAAGCTTGGAAGAATTGTCGCTTTAACTTATCAGTGAAGTCAGATTTCCATCTGATTTATCTGTCTTTAGCAATCCATGCATTTCCTTTGCGTTTATATACATATATATATATATATATATATATATATATATATATGGCGGGTTTAGCTCAGTCGGTAGAGCATCCGGCTAGAAACAATACCGACCCTCGCCAACTTGGTGCATGAGTAGCACAGGGATCTGAGCGGTAAAGTGGGGAGCTGATTATAGGTGTGGCGCACCACCTCAGACACAAAAACAATTTCCCTGTTCTAGCGCTAGCGAAAAGTGGATATATTACCTCGCCGTCTGACTAATACCAACAATAGGCCACTCCGTCCACTATATATATGTGTGTGTGTGTGTGTGTGACGAGAGATAGAGAGAGGGGGGTAAAAGTACCCAATTGACTGGTATGTGGGAGATAATTCTATTTGGGATCATCAATATTCCTGTACATCCACAATGCATGCTCATGTTGATGCAAACTCATAGATTTTTATAAGGACTTTTACAAATCCTTAAGAGAGCTCAATGTATAATGATAATAATAACCTGGACCTTGCCAGAGAACTGAAAAAGCTGTGGAATATGAGTGAAAAAATAACCGTTAGAATAGGAGGTACAAACGAACGCTAGTGTTTAAACTCCAGCATCGAACACTAGCATTCGTTTGTACCTCCTATTCTAACGGTTATTTTTTCCGTCTTTCATTCATATGTTGTTCTTGATGAAGACCGCTCTATTAAAACGGTCGAAACAGATTCTGTCAGTAAACTATTAACATTATTTGTTTTTTTCAACAATTTTATATATATATATAATGTGTGTGTGTGCGCATGTAAATACAGTGGAGCCGTAAGAAATTATTTTCATGTATCCTTCCTGATAATACCCGTAAATCATGGGAATGTAGTACTGCCCCATGATCTCTGAAGCATGAAACTATTACATGTGGTTTTAATTTCTCTACTATACTGCATATATATTATTTTCCCTCTCAAACTTTTCTCCATGTTGGCATTGCTTACAATACACCGATTGTATCCCATGCAGAGTGTTACACCCCACCCCCCGTTTCCGCCCTTAAAAACGTGTCCTGGGGAAGACACTAAGCTTCAACTAATAGTGAGGTTCCAGTTCTGGAGACCTGGCGAACACGAAGTACCCCTTCATTGCCATTACACACAGGTTCACCTTGACATGGAGTAGTAGTAGTACTTGGTCCCATCTATGAGTGAAATAGGTCTGTTTAAAAATTATTCGCATTCGAAATCACAGTGTGAACAAAAAGCTCTCTTAAGAAACAACTAGATAAGAAATGTTTATATGAACGTACAATAAACGCGATTCCCTAACCTTTCGGCATAAAATAACCCTTGACCGGTTGATATGCCGTTTGCATTTCACAGAGCGCTAATACCCTAGTTAGTCTAGGAGAAGAACTTAATTCAATCCTGTTAAACTCTGCTTAAGATATTGACCTTGTGCCACATCCTACTCATGCAGAGGGGGTTGATTATATATATATATATATATATATATATATATATATATATATATATATATAATTGACGTTCAACGTTAGCGTAAGTAAGGCTCTCTGTTATTCACGGTTTTGAGCTCTCTAGTGACCATAACACACACACACACACACAAAAAAAGTTCTGCTTCTTACTGGTACCTGCTAATGGCCGAAGGGTTAAGAAATCAGACTGATGAAAAATCCCGGCTAGAAGTTTTTAAGTCTAGCCACACTGAAGAAACGTGAAACATCGAAATGCGGTGTCTCTGCTGATGAGGCCTAATAGGCCGAAATGTACATACAGAGATTGATTTTTCTCGATTTGTTTAGCCTTAAATTTAAATAGGTAATCCCGCCTAATTAATTAATTATTAATTAATTAACTTTCATAAATTAGGTTCGACTTCATTTAAACACATATTCTCCCAAATATTGTCGGCTGAAAATAGCCATATCACAAACATCGCCTGTTTGTTTACTTCTCGTAAGTTCGTGTAGAGGTCACTTAAGAGGAATATAAATATCTACTCCTTAACAAAACGAAGAAATCTGCTGAGTCCGTTTGGTGTGGTGGTAAAGACGCTTGACAGTCAGCTTGACAATCAGGTTTCGAATCGCACACGGGGCGGTCTTTGTATCTATAGCTCTGCTGATGAGGCCTAATAGGCCGAAATGTACATACAGAGATTGATTTTTCTCGATTTGTTTAGCCTTAAATTTAAATAGGTAATCCCGCCTAATTAATTAATTATTAATTAATTAACTTTCATAAATTAGGTTCGACTTCATTTAAACACATATTCTCCCAAATATATATATATATATATATATATATATATATATACATGAAGTAGTCAAACGATGTGTTTGAAATGGCGAAGGCCGACAATTTGTGGGAGATTATGTGCTTAATTAAAGTCATACCTAATTTTGTTAATTAATTAATTATAATTGAATGAATTAGGCGTGCATATCGGTTTAAATGTAAAGCGTAAACAAATCGAGAAAAGGTCGATCTCTGTATGTACATTTCAGCCTATTAGGCCTCATTAGCAGAGCTATAGACAGGGCAGTGCTTTGTGCGTGATTCGAACCCTACCTGTTAGGCTGACATTATAACCACTACACTAGCTGGCTTACCCAGAATTACATTATATATATATATAATGCACGCATTTACCTCTCTTATTGTACTACAGTTGAATTGATGACCAATTCATTATGGTGGAAATCGATACGAATTAAGACAAAATTGATAAAATGTTTTGCTAAATATCTTGTGTAAAAATCATATGTAGGTATTTGATGTATGTGGACAATATATATCATGGGGGAGGGTGTGTGGGAGTGGGGTATTTCCTTCGAGACTAATTTTGTCTATTTTCATCTCCGGAGAGAAATTTGTAAAAATCACGATTGCATTGTTCGCTCGTCGGCAATTCTTTCTCTAAATACCAAATTAATATTTCTTCCTGTTTCATTTGTAGTGTGCACCAATTTAAACTCATACAAAAAAAAGGAAAAAGAACAGTCTTGTTCGCTCCACAAACAATCTAATTTCGGATCATAGAAAAAAGTAAAACAATAGATTGATTGGTTGAATTTAACGGTATATAAAACTGTCTGTGGTTATTTTATGCTTAGAGGTTAGGGAATCGCGCTTATTTTACATTTATATTTACATTTTTATGTAGTTAGTTCTTAACTGTCTTTGCTTACTTTAAGCCGCTTGCATTGCATAAGATATCAGATTACAATAATGATAGATTACTATAGATAGTAATCTATTCAACTAAGATATTGATATAGTTTATTCAAAATTAATTAAAGTTCTATCATTATTGTAATCTGAGACCTTCTGCTCAATTGGCTTACGGTAGAATCACAACGGTAGGAGTGTCGCTGCGAGCGGTTTAAAGTAAGCAACTTTGAAATATCCCATCATACAGGTAAAAATAACAATAAAATTTGGTACAACCGATGGGAGAAATTTGGTAGGCAAAAAATTAAGTGTTGTTTTTTTTTTTTTTCATAGTTATATACCAAGTATTCCCACCCAATACAACTGATTTGTACACAATCGTAGGGTTTCAAGTATTCTCATCTAATACAAGTAATTATTTCTATTTAATAATACTCATTTGTTTACACACAATATGGTTTCAAGTATTTCAATCTAATACTAATGATTATATAAAGTAAAGTCGTCGGCGCAACACCTACCATCAGCTCCTTACTTTTACCACACGGACCCCTGTGCTACTCATACGTTGACTTGGCGAGGGCCGGTATCGAAGTAGGAACCTTGTGGTTTCTAGCCGAACGCTCTACCGACTGTGCTAACCTGACTTTCAAATAATTATCTCTAATAATAGTCATTTGTTTGCAAACAGGTATGTAGTTTAAAGTAACTAATAATAATCGTTAGTAAATAATTAAAGCTTCAAGTAACTATTCTTAATACAAATAAATTGCACACAGTTGTATAGCTTCAAGCATTAATCTCTAATAATGTAATAGTAATAGTTTGTTTGCACACAGATATATGGTTTCACGCAACCCTTAGTGAACAGTTATAGCTTCAAATAATTATTCTTAATACAAATAATTTACTGTTATATATTAGGTATTAATATCCAAAATTAATAATTATATTGTTTAAAGTAATTATTTCTATTTAATAATAATCATTTGTTTGAACACATTCGATTTCAAGTAATTAACAACAACAACAACAACAACAACCTGTACCTTGCCAGATAACTGAGAAAGCTGTGGAATATGAGAGTGAAAGTGATACCAATTGTAGTTGGTGCACTTGGAACGGTTCCAATAAACATGGAAAAAAGATTGGAGGATCTGGAAATCAGAGGAAGAATTGAGACCACCCAGACTACTGCAATTGGCTAGAATACTCAGAAGAGTCCTGGAGACTTGTTGTCACTCAGACTCAAGTGAAATACTATTAGCTAACGCTGATGTGAAAAACTCAAACGAAGCGATAATAATAATAATAATAATAATAATAATAATAATAATTGGTAAACAATTGGAGCTTGAAGTAACTATTATTAATACAAATAATTTGCATATAGTTGTATGTTTTCAAGTATTTCTGATACTATTGATTTTTAAATAGATCTATTCGACACAAAGATGGGACCCTAACAGGTACTACCAGTCTTGGTCAGAGTGGATCTGGGAGTAATTGCAATGAAGAGGTACTCCACACCACCCACGTTTACAGAACTGGAGCCTTACTATAAATGAACGTGGGAGTAATGACAATGAAGGGGTACTATACACGCCCCAGGGTCTACGATCGCAACCGAGAATAATTATAAAAGTTATGCATAAAACAAATGTTTATTTAAAAAAAAAAGACAAGGGCCGGTTTAGCTCAGTCGGTAGAGTGTCCGACTAGGAACCACAAGGTTCCTGGTTCAATACCGGCCCTAGTCAAATCAACGTACGAGTAGCACAGGGATCTCTGCGATAAAGTAAGGAGCTGATGGTAGGTGTGGCGCTCCACCTAAGACGCTAAAACAATCTCCTTGTTCTAGCGCTAGGAAAAAGAGAATAGACTCACTCGCTGTCTGGCTGATACCGACTTTAGGCCACCCTGACGACTTTATTTACTTATTAAATGAATAAGATTAACCCGTTGTTCAAGGCAAATTAGGCTATTTTATCCTTTATTTTATATGTGGTCACATATCGCCCTTAAACGTGTCCCAGGAAACACAGGACCAAACAGTTAAAGGGTTAAAATGTCTGATAAAACAGTCATTCAATTTCAATTGTAAAATTAGCCAATCTCCTTAAGAAAAATCGTTACCTTTGTCAAGTTACATAGCATGCTTGTATGACATGAGAAGAAGCGGTGTTTTGATAACATTTTGTATATTTCCTCAGACCTGGACAGTTAGTTGGTTGATTGAATCTTACGGCATGTCAACTCATTAGGTTGTTTTATGCCGAAGGCTTTTTGGTTTATTTATTCTTGATGGGTACTCAATTTTTAAAACCCATTTTGTTTTATTTAACCCATAGATGGAACCCAAACAGTACTACCATTCCGAGACGCGGACAGACACAGAAATATTAAAACACACACACACACACACAGCCACACACATCATAACAAATAGATTTTTATTACAACGAATTGATGATGCTGTGTCTCAGTGATTTTCGTAACACTTTCTTATCGCATATCAACTCTTCTATAAAACTATATAAAAAAAATCCAACTCCAAAATGATGAGTCTAAGGTTGAAAACTAAGATTTGTGAGAACACAGCCCCTGTAATCGGACACTGGGTAACCATTAAAGCAGATTTAACTAGATTCAATAGCGATAGGATGGTTGGAGAGAGAGAGTCTAGAGAATAACGGGCTATCAGTCCGCATTGATAATATACAGAGAGAGAGAAAGAGAGAGAGAGAGAATAATATATATATATATATATATATATATATATATATATATATAATATATATACAACCAGCGAGCCACTCCTGTCCATATAAATAGAAATAAATAATCGTAAAAAAGACATTTCCCTTTGCAGTAATCTATGTTACGACTAAGTCCCTGTCAAGGTAAACTACGTATGTAAACAGCCTTATTTTGTTGCAAATGGTTGTGCCCAACTAATAATGGTTTTCTGGTAAAATATTATGACATCTCGAGTAAGACAGACATTTTGTGAATATGTCTGATATCGGACTTTATTTTTTTTTTTTCAAATTCCTATCATTTTAAGTTAGAAAGTGGCTTGTTTGTCATTAAATAACACAGTGAAGAATTAAACTGGAAGATTTGCAGAAAGATCTCCATATTTTAACCTCGAGGGAATTTTCCAAATTTTCTTTCTCGTTTGCGTCATGTGAGTCTTCCTCGAGGGCCAAATCTTGAATGGCCTCAACTTCTTTTTACGCTACGAATATCCAAATATAACTGAAAATACTTACGACAAACAAGACCTCATATACCACAGCGTGGATAACAGTCCGATACAGACATATTAACAAAATGTCTCCTTACTGAGATGTCATAATATTTACCAGAAAACCATTATTAGTTGGGCAACCATTTGCAACAAATAAGCTGTTACATACGTAGTTACCCTTGACAGGGACTTAGCGTAACATAGATTACTCAAAGGAGATGTCTTTTATCGATTATTTATTTCTATTATATGGACAGAAAGTTATCGGAGCGTGGTGTGTGTATATATATATATATATATATATATATATATATATATATATATATATATTCTCTCTCTCTCTCTCTCTCTCTCTGTATATTATCAAGCGGACTGATAGCCCGTATTCTCTTGACTCTCTCTCTCCAACCATCCCTATCGCTATTGATCTAGGTTAAATTCTCTTAATGGTACCCAGTGTCCGTACAGGGCTGTGTTCTCAACTAGTTTCAACCTTAGATCATCATTTGGAGTTGGATTTTTTTATATAGTTTATAGAAGAGTTGATATGCGATAAGAGAAGTGACGAAAAATCCACTGGAGACACAGCATATCAATTCGTTGAATAAAAATTATTTTGTTATGTGTGTGTGTGTTGTGTGTGTGTGTGTGTGTGTGTGTTTATATATTTCTGTGTCTGTCCGCGTCTCGGAATGGTAGTACCTGTTTGGGTTCCATCTATGGGTTAAATAAAACAAAATGGGTTTTAAAAATTGAGTACCCATCAAGAATAAATAAACCAAAAAGCCTTCGGCATAAAACAACCTAATGAGTTGACATGCCGTAAGATTCAATCAACCAACTAACTGTCCAGGTCTGAGGAAATATACAAAATGTTATCAAAACACCGCTTCTTCTCATGTCATACAAGCATGCTATGTAACTTGACAAAGGTAACGATTTTTCTTAAGGAGATTGGCTAATTTTACAATTGAAATTGAATGACTGTTTTATCAGACATTTTAACCCTTTAACTGTTTGGTCCTGTGTTCCTGGGACACGTTTAAGGGCGATATGTGACCACATATAAAATAAAGGATAAAATAGCCTAATTTGCCTTGAACAACGGGTTAATCTTATTCATTTAATAATAAATAAAGTCGTCAGGGTGGCCTAAGTCTGGTATCAGCCAGACAGCGAGTGAGTCTATTCTCTTTTTCCTAGCGCTAGAACAAGGAGATTGTTTTAGCGTCTTAGGTGGAGCGCCACACCTACCATCATCCTTACTTTATCGCAGAGATCCCTGTGCTACTCGTACGTTGATTTGACTAGGGCCGGTATTGAACAGGAACCTTGTGGTTCCTAGTCGGACACTCTACCGACTGAGCTAAACCGGCCCTTGTCTTTTTTTTTTAAATAAACATTTGTTTTATGCATAACTTTTATAATTATTCTCGGTTGCGATCGTAGACCCTGGGGCGTGTATAAGTACCCCTTCATTGTCATTACTCCCACGTTCATTTATAGTAAGGCTCCAGTTCTGTAAACGGTGGTGGTGTGGAGTACCTCTTCATTGCAATTACTCCCAGATCCACTCTGACCAAGACTTGAGTAACCTGTTAGGGTCCCATCTTTGTGTCGAATAGATCTATTTAAAAATCAATAGTATCAGAAATACTTGAAACATACAACTATATGCAAATATTTGTATTAATAATAGTTACTTCAAGCTCCAATTGTTTACCAATTATTATTATTATTATTTATTATTATATTATTATCGCTTCGTTGAGTTTTTCACATCAGCGTTAGCTAATAGTATTCACTTGAGTCTGAGTGACAACAAGTCTCCAGGACTCTTCTGAGTATTCTAGCCAATTGCAGTAGTCTGGGTGGTCTCAATTCTTCCTCTGATTTCCAGATCCCCAATCTTTTTTCCATGTTTATTGAACACGTTCAAGTGCACCAACTACAATTGGTATCACTTTCACTCTCATATTCCACAGCTTTCTCAGTTATCTGGCAAGGTACAGGTTGTTGTTGTGTTGTTGTTGTTAATTACTTGAAATCGAATGTGTTCAAACAAATGATTATTATTAAATAGAAATAATTACTTTAAACAATATAATTATTAATTTTTGATATTAATACCTAATATATAACAGTAAATTATTTGTATTAAGAATAATTATTTGAAGCTATAACTGTTCACTAAGGGTTGCGTGAAACCATATATCTGTGTGCAAACAAACTATTACTATTACATATTAGAGATTAATGCTTGAAGCTATACAACTGTGTGCAATTTATTTGTATTAAAAATAGTTACTTGAAGCTTTAATTATTTACTAACGATTATTATTAGTTTCTTAAACTACATACCTGTTTGCAAACAAATGACTATATTAGAGATAATTATTTGAAAGTCAGGTTAGCACAGTCGGTAGAGCGTTCGGCTAGAAACCACAAGGTTCCTACTTCGATACCGGCCCCGCCAAGTCAACGTATGAGTAGCACAGGGGTCCGTGTGGTAAAAAGTAAGGAGCTGATGGTAGGTGTTGCGCCGACGACTTTACTTTATATAATCATTAGTATTAGATGAAATACTTGAAACCATATTGTGTGTAAACAAATGAGTATTATTAAATAGAAATAATTACTTGTATTAGATGAGAATACTTGAAACCCTACGATTGTGTACAAATCAGTTGTATTGGGTGGGAATACTTGGTATATAACTATGAAAAAAAAAAAAACAACACTTAATTTTTGCCTACCAAATTTCTCCCATCGGTTGTACCAAATTTTATTGTTATTTTTACCTGTATGATGGGATATTTCAAGTTGCTTACTTTAAACCGCTCGCAGCGACCACTCCTACCGTTGTGATTCTACCGTAAGCCAATTGAGCAGAAGGTCTCAGATTACAATAATGATAGAACTTTAATTAATTTTGAATAAACTATATCAATATCTTAGTTGAATAGATTACTATCTATAGTAATCTATCATTATTGTAATCTGATATCTTATGCAATGCAAGCGGCTTAAGTAAGCAAAGACAGTTAAGAACTAACTACATAAAAATGTAAAATATAAATGTAAAATAAGCGCGATTCCCTAACCTCTAAGCATAAAATAAACCACAGACAGTTTTATATACCGTTAAATTCAACCAATCAATCTATTGTTTTACTTTTTTCTATGATCCGAAATTAGATTGTTTGTGGAGCGAACAAGACTGTTCTTTTTCCTTTTTTTTGTATGAGTTTAAATTGGTGCACACTACCAATGAAACAGGAAGAAATATTAATTTGGTATTTAGAGAAAGAATTGCCGACGAGCGAACAATGCAATCGTGATTTTTACAAATTTCTCTCCGGAGATGAAAATAGACAAAATTAGTCTCGAAGGAAATACCCCACTCCCACACACCCTCCCCATGATATATATTGTCCACATACATCAAATACCTACATATGATTTTACACAAGATTTTAGCAAAACATTTTATCAATTTTGTCTTAATTCGGATCGATTTCCACCATAATGAATTGGTCATCAATTCAACTGTAGTACAATAAGAGAGGTAAATGCGTGCATTATATATATAAAATGTAATTCTGGGTAAGCCAGCTAGTGTAGTGGTTATAATGTCAGCCTAACAGGTAGGGTTCGAATCACGCACAAAGCACTGCCCTGTCTATAGCTCTGCTAATGAGGCCTAATAGGCGAAATGTACATACAGAGATCGACCTTTTCTCGATTTGTTTACGCTTTACATTTAAACCGATATGCACGCCTAATTCATTCAATTATAATTAATTAATTAACAAAAATTAGGTATGACTTTAATTAAGCACATAATCTCCCACAAATTGTCGGCCTTCGCCATTTCAAACACATCGTTTGCTACTTCATGTATATATATATATATATATATATATATATATATATATATATTTATATATATATATTGGGAGAATATGTGTTTAAATGAAGTCGAACCTAATTTATGAAAGTTAATTAATTAATAATTAATTAATTAGGCGGGATTACCTATTTAAATTTAAGGCTAAACAAATCGAGAAAAATCAATCTCTGTATGTACATTCGGCCTATTAGGCCTCATCAGCAGAGCTATAGATACAAAGACCGCCCCGTGTGCGATTCGAAACCTGATTGTCAAGCTGATGTCAAGCGTCTTTACCACCACACCAAACGGACTCAGCAGATTTCTTCGTTTTGTTAAGGAGTAGATATTTATATTCCTCTTAAGTGACCTCTACACGAACTTACGAGAAGTAAACAAACAGGCGATGTTTGTGATATGGCTATTTTCAGCCGACAATATTTGGGGAGAATATGTGTTTAAATGAAGTCGAACCTAATTTATGAAAGTTAATTAATTAATAATTAATTAATTAGGCGGATTACCTATTTAAATTTAAGGCAAACAAATCGAGAAAAATCAATCTCTGTATGTACATTTCGGCCTATTAGGCCTCATCAGCAGAGACACCGCATTTCGATGTTTCACGTTTCTTCAGTGTGGCTAGACTTAAAAACTTCTAGCCGGGAATTTCATCAGTCATCTCTGATTTCTGATAAACCTCAGTCCATACGGCAATTGAGCACACTTGNGAGAGAGATAGGATTTACATTTTTGCATTTCATCTTCGATTTGGACGTCTCAAATTTTTTAAGCAGAGGTGGTTTTGCCAAGATGTTCCAGTTCCGTAACAATTTAAAGGAACATCGATTTTAAAAATTTATAACTTTTAAGGAAAATAATTTGGGTAAAAATTTTTTGGGTTGTTTTTTTCAAAGCTTTTTTTTTTATTACCGGGTTTTTTTCCGGTAAAAAACTGAAAACTTAAATTAAAATACGAAAATTAAATAACGAAAAAAAAAAAAATAATATGGAATAGGTTTTTGGAAAAACATGAAAAAATGGTTTAAAAAAAAAGACACAGTTTTTTTTTTTTGCAAAATAGTGTTTTCAGTAAAACCTCAATGCCATGTTTCACACAAAAAAATACAAGTTTGCCAGCGGAAAAATTAACGTCACATCAGGAGAAAAACAAAATTATAAAACAAACATACATTTCAGTGGATATTTATGTGTAACAGTGTAAAACACATTCGTTTAGAGTGTCGGCATAACTTACTTTCAGTCATCCCATCCCGAATACAATGTGGCATGTAGTGTGAAAAAAAGTTAATTATATTGTTCTCGTGTATAATACGCACCCCTAACTTTTGTGCTAAACAATCTGGAAAAAATAGTGCGTCTTATCTATATATCAATACTCATTGTTCCTTAATTCTACGACCGTTATCATTTTGCAACGCACTCTGGTTAAAAATGAGACTATCCAAATCAATACGCTGATTGTATCGAATCCAAAGAGGTAAGACCCCACCGCTACCACAAAAACACCCCACGTGTCCTGAGGATGATACTAAACTAATAAAATTGGACCAATGGATAGGGATTTTAACAGTTATTACCACTCCGAAACTGAGTGGATGTGATATATGTATATACAAATATACACACACACACACACACATATATATATGTATATACAAATATACACACACATATATATGTATATACACACACACACACACACACATATATATGTATATACACATATACACACACACACACACTATATATGTATATACACATATACACCACACACACATATATATGTATATACACATATACACACACACACATACATATATATGTATTAACACATATACACACACACACATACATATATATGTATATACACATATACACACATATATGTATACATACACACACACACACACATATATATGTATATACACATATACACACACACACACACATATATATGTATATACACATATATACACACACACACACATATATATATGTATATACACATATACACACACACACATATATATATGTATATAACATATACACACACACATATATATATGTATATACACATATACACACACACATATATATATGTATATACACATATACACACACACACATATATATATGTATATACACATATATATACACATATACACACACACACATATATATGTATATACACATATACACACACACACACACACACACATATATATATATACACATATACACACACATATATATATACAATATATACACACACACACACACATATATATACACATATATACACACGCACACACACATATATATACACATATATACACACGCACATACACACACACACACACACACATATATATCGGAAGTGCTTACAATACCCCACCCCACCACCAAATAATGGATGCTGTGGGTATGAAACTAGTGTATATCCAGATTGAAGTTCCAAGTTTGGAGCCTTGGAGAGTGTGAAGTCAACCCTTTGTTGCCGTTACTCCCAGGTCCACTTCGGAGGTGGGTAATACCTGTTAAGGCCATATCCAAAAGTCAAATAAATCTGTTTGATATAAGGAAGTGTTTACCAGATTAAAATGTGTGATGATACATTTTGAACAGTAATTGTTAGCAAAGTGGCTTATTGTCAGTATTATAGCGCCAAGTAACTATTCTTGGTTTGGTTGATTGATTTTTAACAGCATATCAACCCGTCTGGGTTATGTCATGCCTAACGGTTACGAAGTAATATATTAGTATTATCTGCGTTATTCGGACTATTGTCCTCATCTTCATTGTTATCTGTACAACGTTTCGGTCGATATGCCCTCCGGCCTTCTTCAGGTATTTCTTGTCGGACTCGGGAACCTTCTTTTCGGACTCGGGAACATTCGTTTCGGACTCGGGAGCCATCACGGAACTTTGAACCTAACCCTTTATTCAATCCACGGGGATATCCTGTTCTCATTCCGCTAACCATACCTGGGGTAGGGGCGTTAAGCTGTGTTAATTATTATTCTATGTTACTGCTGCCCTTGACCAGGATTGAACCTGCAATCTAGAGATAACTATCACTTAGAACTGTCAACCTAACTACCTTATCCACTAGGCCATGTGTCCAATTGGGGAAGACGTAATATATGTTGTTTATTCATATTTATACTTTTTAGTAATTGGTTTTAACAATGTGTTAGCATCATTGGGGATCATGTTGTATGGTATTGATTAGATTCGTATCTATATTCTATGGTATAATTTTATTTCCTTAAAAAAAGGACAGAATGTCTTCTATGTTGACATTTTCAAATAGATCTTTCATATTGTTTGTATTAAAATAACGATTTCTGATGTGAGCAAAAACCCTGCATTCTATGAATAAGTGTTTGACATGTTTCACACTGTGGTTGTTGTTCTTGTTTGAGTATATAGGAGTGTGTTAGTCTTGTGTAACCAATGCGTAATCCGGACACAATGGCTTGTTTCTTTATAGACTTTCTTAAAGTCTCCAGTCTCCCAAAGTGGGTTTGATTAGGAAGAGTTTATTGTGGCTGTTGTTATTCCAGCGTTGTTGCCATTTTGTATGAAGGAATTTATTAATTTTAGGTTTCAAGTCAGTAACTATTCTTAATACAAATTATTTTCACGCAGTTATATGGTATCAAGTATTTCTATCAAATATGAATAATTTTCTAATAGATATATTTGATCCATTGATGGGACCTTAATTCCCGGGTCAGAGCGGACCTGGTAATGAAGGGATACTCCACCTACCCTAGATCTCCAGAACTGGAGCCTCGCCATCACATGCAGTTTGATATATCCAAAACACCCTTTTTCTGGGTGGGTTGGTGTAGTGTTACCCCTCTGCAAGGAGATTCAGTCAGTTTATTGTAAGTTCTGCCGACGGGGCTTTTGCTTATTTGAAGATCATTAAGTGGATAGTATATATTTGTTTTCTTCTTGTTTTCATTCTACGTGGGTCGGCTGAAAAGTTCATAGGCTGACCAAGATACTTTCATCGTATGTCACCAAATGAGATTTATTTTTCAACATTGCTACCTTGCGGTCCACCCATTTCTTCCATCGGTGTTGCAGTACTTGGATTCCAGATCGAAAAGTCATCAATTGCAGATATGACATCATATATGTATTTACCAACTGCTCCATACGAGCAGGATGTGGCACAAAGTCTATTTTTATGCGGAGTTTACCAGATTTAAATTCAGAGTTTTCCTTCTCCTAGAGAGCTGCCTAGCCTGTCCTACTATTTACCCATAGCTGGAGGGAGAATAGTTGGATTCATACCTTTCACAATTAAATTCTTTGTTCAAATTTTTAATAATTTTTTAAAAGAGGTTTGAATCCAAAGTTTTCATTCTCCAAGACTGGTTGCCTAACCAAGGTTAAAGAGCCCAGTCTGCCCTACTATTTACCCATAGCTGGAGGGAAAATAGTTGGATTTATACCTTTCACAATGGTATTAGTGTCTTATGAAATGCAAGCATTCTTGTCCAGGATCTGAAATCGTGTCGACGATAACCATGACACCACGGGTACCTCCTATATCATAAACTTTTTAGCTTATCAACTTTTCAGTCCACCGACCCTCGTATGGTGCAAATGCCCTGGTTGACCCCAAGTTATAACGGTACATCTCACACCCAAAGCGAAATTCCTGGGACCACTGTTGAACAAAGTGATGTTTAAATTCATAGAAAGAAAAAAAGGGCGGTCTGGTTTGCTCAACAAACAACAACATGTTATGAAGGATGAAGAATAGTCCATGATAAATAAAATCCTCTAAAGGATGAAGTACAACGGTCCAGTAGGCCAGATGTACAATAGACAATGTTAAACACTATAAATCATATCTACTTAATTCCATATTGACAGCATAGAAGGGTTAGGGTTAAATGGAATCTTGAATAGTTTGTTAATACGAAAACCAGCCGTTATTTCAGTCTATATGAGTAATACACTGTATAGGAGCCTATAAAATCTTGGAGCTTGTTTTCAGGAAACTACCCCCCCCCTCGCCTCAACCTACTGAACTGGGAACGGCATGACGCTAAATAGGCGAGGAGGGGGAGTGGTGGTGAGAGGGTTGTGTTAGTAGTCTAGGTGAGTATGACCAACCTGCCTTTAAAATCAGCTAATGAAATCTTAAACCTGGACTAGAATGGCGAATTTATGGTTTATTTATTTATTTAAACGGCATGTCATTCCGTTTTGGGTGATTTTATGCATAGTGGTTAAGTAATCGCGTTCATTGTACACACATATGCATGTACATATACATATATATATATATATATATATATATAATATTTAATAATGGAGATTTGCTCTTTATTTGTCTGTAACAAAAACTACGTCACTGCTTACGTCACATGATACAAAATCGCCATAACATAGAATAAATACACTCAAAATTTGAGCATGCAGCATTAGACGATCCTCATTGTTGTTTTTTTTTTTAAACAAGTTTTAATAAATACATGCCCGGTATTATATATTTATATATAGTTTGTTTTATTTTAATATATATTTAAAGTTATCAGAACAAAGTTTCCATTTCAAATTGTTTTATTTTTTACTCCTCTAATGAATTTGATGATTTTACTTACTTAGCGTACAAACTCTCTGACAATGAATTTTAAAATCCCACACTCTCAGGTAATATCTTTCAAAAATTCATTTTTACATCGTCCGGAGGGTGTTTTTTTTATTTTGCTAGTATATATATAATATACTATCCTTATTAGTAAATCCTCGCGGTAAGAAAAAAAAAATAGTTCATTAGTAAAATAAAAAAAAGTAATAAAGTCAAACCTAATGAGTCAGATATACCTACAATTAGTTTCGCTTAGTGGCTCATCAGAGCAAGAATCTTGCCCTCATGAGCTACTAGGCGAAACTATTAGTAAATATTTATAAGTCAACAAATATATCTAGGGTCAAGTCACAATAAAAGACATGGTTCCAGCCAGATTCCCAAGATTAAGCAACGAT
The DNA here is from genome assembly GCA_023376005.1 of Doryteuthis pealeii. Taxonomy (NCBI): domain Eukaryota; kingdom Metazoa; phylum Mollusca; class Cephalopoda; order Myopsida; family Loliginidae; genus Doryteuthis; species Doryteuthis pealeii. The sequence goes on from CM042175.1 coordinate 26,370,658, forward strand.
AAGCAAGCCAGTATTTGGATGGGTGACCACTTAGTACCCAACCGAAAAGCTGTGTACTAGATTAAACAAAGCTTAGTAAATAACAAGTTAAGCAATAGTAAGCCAGTTCAAATGTTCTGAGATGGGTGACTATTTAGTGACAGCAGGTACTGTAAGCAACCTGAGGCTTGTGTCAGCACACTAAACAAAACTTAGAGAAAGGATCAGCATAAGTTAAGCAACGGTGAGCAAGTCCAGTATTTCTTGCTAACAGTCGTACTTCATGCTAAAACATTTGTTTCCACAAGATTACCAACGATAAGCAGCAAAAACCTGTTCAGTATTTAGATGGGTGACCCCTAAAGGAACAGCAGGTACTGTAAGCAACCTGGGACCGATGTGTCAGACTAAACAAGCTTAGTAAATGGTACACACATTATATATATATGTGTGTGTGTGTGTATTTGGTTTGTTTTACGGCATATTAACCTTAGTGGGTCATTTAATGCTGATAAAGTTTTGAAATAAAGTCATTCTTAATGGATACTTAATTTTTTTATAAATACATTTTTCTATTTAACCCATAGATGGGACCCTAACAGGTACTACCACTCCAGTATATATTTTTGTATGAATTTATATACATGTATTCATTAAATAAATTCACCCATATATGTACAGATACACAATGATGCTTATGAATATATATTAATAAAACGCTCAATCTTTCTCTCTCTCTCTAATATATATATATATATAAACTGTGGATATACATATAACACGAATATCTGTAGATATTATATATCTAAAAATATATATGTTTGTGGATATGATATATATATATATATATATATATATATATTATTATATATATATATATATATATATATATATAGTGTTTGTGTGTGCGCAATTTTTTATTCATGTATTCATAAACACACAGATTATATAATTTTTTCGTTTTTATTTTGAAAAAAAAAAAATCTAACTCCGGTTAGACAACATCCTACTCGTCCAATTATCCTGATGAAGGTTTTATGAAAAAGACCGAAACGTTTTAAGGTCGGCTAACTTCACCATGTACATATAAATTCATCCTTTGGAATATTTTATTTTTTCTTATTCACATTCCGATATGCTGTCAGATTTATTTCCATATTTTTCCACCCATTATGCTGAATGCAAATGAGAAAAAATTGCAAGTACTCGACGCTTCTACATCAGAGCTGGTAGACAACACAGAAAAATAGTAAATTAGGAACACGAAGTTCGTTTCATGTTGTGTACATAAGGATATATAGCACACATGAGTATTCACACACACACACACACACACACACATATATATATATATATGTCAAAACATTTACATCTAAAAACGAACCTAATTATCATTATGATGTGATGATGATTTTTTATAAATCGAAATAATGTCAATATTAGCAATGAAAATGATATAAAAATATATTCATTTTATCAACATTGTGTGTTTTCATACCCTTTTATCTAATATATATATATATATATATATATATATATGTGTGTGTGTGTGTGTGGGGGTACAAGATGCAAACGTGGACGGACGAATATGAAAAAAGTGAAAAATAAACAAAAATAAGTGAAACGGGAAGATCATACCGATGACCGGATAAGAGGTCTTCAAATGCGCAAAAAATCAGACTGAGGAGGCAAAGAAATGCCGAAATAAATTTATATCTCTACCAATGTATCCATTCATTCATAATACTCTGTATATGTAGAAATATGTACGCAAATCTTTACTTTTACGTTTGTGTTCTCAATTTTGGATGAATCTTATGAAGGAAACACTTGATATCCCCCACGCATATTTAATACACTCAAATATATGTTTATGGATACACCAAACATTTTCTCAGCTGAGCACGTTTGAAATTCATTTCTTGCCACATGTCTATACAACCCATAGCTGAAAAAATACATTCAATTCTCTTTAGTAGATGTACAGAGTTGTTTTAGAAAAATAGATGGTTATTTCCTAATTGAGTAACATGAGTGACCCAGAAAAAACAGAACCCAAATTATTTATTTATTTTCCCATTAAACTAATCCTAAACCCCAACCCTAAACCTTGTTGGGCTTAAAGTTAAAAAAATTAGAATTAACAGTTTTATTACAAAATTTGTGGGTTCTGTGTCACCCTGTAATATTATATTACTTAACTAGGGGGGGGGTAGAGTCAGGGTTTAGGGTTAGGTTTGGGGTTTAGGGTTAGTTTAATAGGAAAATAAATAATTTGGGTTCTGTTTTTTTCTGGGTCACCCTGTAATATCATGTTACTAAACTAGGAAATAACCAAATAGATATCATTCTATAATCTAATAACTTGACCAATTCTTATTCAAATTATATCAAATTTTAACAGCATGTGTAGAAAAACTCAAAATTCTATTGAATATACTAGCAAATATATGCACCCTCCGGGTGCCAGTATTTAAGTTTTAATGTAATAAAATATTGTATTAAATTAGAAAGGCTAATGAAACTAAATAAGAATACAGATAAAAAGATTTGAAACAGAGGGAGTATAATAAAATATTTAAAACAGAGGGAGTATAATAAAAAATGGAACAACTGAAACTTACTCTTCCATCACTTTCATCTTTCATTGTTATTTTTTCTAATTTAAGTATTTAGTTAAAAGAGGAAGTGAATAATAAAATGAGTTATTTTTTCTTGTTAATGGATTTCATTTAAGATTCATTGAAGAGATTTTTGCTTATATTCATTAAAATAAAACCAAACAGTTAGAAATCAATAATACTAAGCACATATTTATTAAATTCGATTTTTTAATATCAATATTCAAATTAGCCTTCCCATTCACACTGTAAACCGCTATTTTGTTGTATATATAAATATAATTGCATGTTGTCAGTATGGAGACATAGTTAACAGTATTAATAATGTACGACAATTTTATTAATAATTGAGGTTTAGATAAAAATAAGATCATAGAGAATGTGATGTAAATAACTAAGAGAATTGTGACTTGAGCAGGAATATAGTTTCGGTTACAGACAGAAAAACACACAATCTCCATTATAATAAGATATTTCTATTCAGCTATAGAAATACCATTTACAAGAAAAGTAATGATGTTCAAACATTAGACATAAAATTTTGAGAAGTTTCTGTACATGTTGTTAAAATATAGGATCATTTGAATGAGAATCGGTCAAGTTATTAGATTACGAAATGATATATATGCAGCCCTCCACTTTGGCCCCTAGTTAGGCTAGATGGGTGGTCGGAGCGATCCTCTCCGATCAATCGGCTGGTCACGTTTATCCCTAGCATCGATATGATTGTCCCAGCCCTATTGCCCTTATGGCAATCACCAAACCTTTTTATCATATATGTGCTAGAAGGCGGTGACTAAGGGGCTTAATGTCCTGGGTATGACGTTAAACTATCTGATGGTGAAGCTCCAATTCTGGGGCTGTGGGGAATGTGGAGTTCCCCTTCATCACCATTGCTCCCAGGTCCACTCTGACCCAGAGTTGTAGTACCTGTTAGGTTCCCATCAATGGGTAAATAGCAAAAATGAGTTAAAAATGTGTTTAAAAAAGTGAGTACCCATCAAGAATGAATACAAAAAAGCATATTCGGCATAAAATAACCCAACAAGAGTTGACATGTCATAAAATCCAACCAACCCACCAACCAACGGAATGATATAATTATTTTCTGTTCATCTCAAATGATATTTTTTGAAACACTGTATAATAATACTAGTTGAGTTATTTGATTTTTGCAGGATCTACAGATACATTATTGTTTCCTGGATTTAAAATGGATCCCTTCTGACCTACCAATTCTTTTTTCATGTAATAGGTTCGGGACTAAAAATCTTGCTAATTTTTCAGAACATGCCAGTACAATGGAATGTTACTCATGGTACATAAGTTTGTGTGCAAAAAGTTTTTTAGCAGTCTCTATTTGAAAACTAAACAGCCTTGCTGGAAATTTTTTGCAGACATTAAACGAAATCTGCCGGAAACTTTTGCACAGTCTTTCTTTTTTTAGATCAGTTTTTGTTTCAATTATTTTTTTTGTTATTATTGTCTGTTGTAGACAATGAGAACGTTGGAAACTTTATCACGCACTATTTTGCAATTAACCATTTTATCGACGTATCCCGAAAAATCCGCAAAATTTAAAAGGTAATTATTTTTGTATTTCTTCATCAATCCAAAGATTAATATATATATATATATATATATATATATATATATATAAACCTTATAAACGTTAGTTAGTTTTACGGCATATCAACCCTTCCGGGTCCTTTAATACCGAATCAAATCAGTTTGATATCAGTTTGCTTATAGTACCCGCTGTTGCTTAAGTAGTCACCCATTTAAGTATTGAATAGACTCAACGTTGCTTAACTTCGATGATCAAGAGGGAACTGTGTTCTATAATTCTTAATTTGAAAATGTTTTACTAAAAAAAAAATTGATTTTGTTGCCGAATTCGGCACCATGTGTTCCCAAAAATTAACTGAATTATTTAAAATGATAATGTATATATTTTTCCCCAACAGTGCCATGAGCAAAATACCACAGTGGGTCAGTTTTTTTAAGCGCAGTACTACTTGTTTTGAATTCAGTTTTCCTTCTCCCAGATAAGTTGCTTTAGCAAAGTTAAAGATACCAGTCTTCCTTACTATTTACCAATAGTTGGGTGTGTGGGGGAATTACAGTTGGATTGATACCTTTCTTAAAGGAATTAGCGCAAAGTGAAAAGGAAGTAGAATCGTCCAGGATTTGAACTCGAACCGCCGATTCCATTCCCTCTGTCGATAACCGTTACACAATGAGTTACAAAAATGTAAATCTCAATTTACACAGTGTCAAAAATGATTTTTCTATTTCCATCGTTTTTAATAAAGGAAATTTGATATCTAATTTTAAGTTCATTCTTGTTCGTATTACAGAGGGTTCCGTGACAGACTGATAGACAGCATGGCCAAATACCAAGTATCTCGTGTACTGGTCGAATTTTGAACACTTAAAAGATTTTTAAAAATTCATCGACCAATACACGAGTTAGGTTGGAATTCAAACAGGTCACAACACCGGCTTTAAAATTAATGACTTTGTAACTATACACAAAAAAATCGACTTTTACACGAGACCGGCTTGTGTATAGAACGTTTCTATTATATCAATTCTTCCGTGTTTAGTCTCTAGTTAAAAAAAAGAAAACTGGTAA
>CM042175.1:26378395-26395895 GCA_023376005.1 Doryteuthis pealeii
AAGGGTCGACTTATACACGGGTACACGCAGTCACTTATTGTTTTAGAATCTATAATTTCGTGCGAGCTTGGAGTTCGATAGGTAGAATATGAAGAGACAAGGCGAAATAAAAATCAATCAATATTCCTTGTTTATCGCAGACTATCAAGACAATGGCATGAATGTCGGCTCGGCTCGAGCGTCTTACTCAACGTTAAAGTACCACGCACACAGCCACGCATTTTTAAGGCCGAAAAACAGATAGAGAGATAAACGTAAATTTAGATTTTTAAAAAGTCATTCTTTTAGCCGGGTGGTTAAAATAGGCTCAGAAACAAAAGAAATTAACTCCCAATGGATCGAATAATTTGTTCAAGAAGATCGAATATTTGTAAATATTGATACTTACACACACACACACACACACACACACACACACGCATAATTATCGATCTGACTGTTCCGATTTATTTTAGATGGTGAATATCTATTAATAATTAAAGATATAAATTATACTTATCTTTGTTCAAAATTTTCTATTGCTCATATAGAAGCCGGCCGGGGAGGGGGGGGGGCAATAAATCTGTAGCCCGACACTTAACTATTTGCTGGAGGGTGATCTGACGTTTTAATAGTACACAAATTCTATATGATTAATATTTCCTTACAGAGTTAAGTGAATTGACAAAGGAGGAGATTATGTTGAAAAATAGACAGTTTTTGTTCTAGGAGTAAATACTTCATATAATTTCTTTCTTTTTTTATATCACTAATGTAGGAACTTAGTGATATAAATACACACGCAGACATATCCAAATTAACTGACATCTTAATTCGTTCACCTGTCATATATACACACACACACACAAGTATATAATATATATATATATATATATAAAGGGAATGACTTACCGGTAAAAAATACTGGGTTAGTCTCAATATTTGGACGATATCATTAGTATTACTCGGATAAGTCAGCATTATAACAAATATAAATACTGAAATACTATATATATATATATATATATATATATATATAAACACACACACATATATACATACACGCATATGTGCGTGTATCCTCAGTTTTTTTTCTGTCAATATTTTTAAATGTCTATCTTTATGGGTACCTCGCGTATTGTAGTGGATACCAAGCTAGACTAACAAGCCATTGTTAGTGAGTTTGATCCTCACTGGGTGACCCATACATCAGGCCTTATACCTGAACTAAGGAAACCTTAGTAAACAACTATTTATCTTCATTCTGTACATATACTACCCCTCTTCTCATTTTCGATCCTTTCGATTGGGAGAGAAAGAAAAGGATAAATAGATGCACATTAATGTAACTATATATATATATATATATATATATATATATATATATGCTAGTGCTTGCAATTTATTTACATTCCAAACTAAACTTAGTAATCCAACTCCTGTTTTTCGAGAAGTCATTTTTTTTAGTCATAATCCCTGAAATTGTGTCTGTGTGTCTTACAATGAAATTAAGATCTCTCGAGGCACACCGCGTTTTCCCCTACTTTAATGCTCTCCCTCTCGCAAAACAACTCACCACCTTCACGAATATATTATATATATATATATATATATATATAATTCACACAGACTTATACACTAGATTATATAGTATTGTAGATAGTTACGTGGGGTGGGTGTATAATATACACACTCACACGTATATACATACATACATATATCAGTTTTATGAATTAAGCACTGATGAACTGACAGATCTCGAGGGTCCCTGTTTTAATGTGGGTATTACTCACCCGAAAGTCTACAGGCTTGACGAGACCAAGTTGCTTATTGTTGAAAATGGTATTAATTTTTCATAGGTTTTATCATTATATATATATATATATATACATACATATATATATATATATATATATATACATATATATATATATATAAAATGTAAGTGTGTGTGTGCGTGTGCCTATGCAAGATCCTAGTTTACTCACGCGGTAAGTATCACCTACTTTTAATTATAAGATTTTATTTATACACCCCAACCCCACATTTATCTCTCCCCACCTCCTCCTAGCCGGCAAAAGGTATGGTTTATTTTATATCAATTCGATAATGTTTTTATAGAAATAGAAAGTCTCTTGTTTTTATGTGGTTTTTAATAAACCGCCATTTTTGCAATGGGACCGGCTTTGGGGTAAGAGTTTAAGAAAAAAAAATGCTTGAAGTGTGTAAAATTATACCCAGCACCAGAAAGGCTCCGAATTACTAAGGTGTGTATAATTTGAGGATGTTAAATTTGAAGTAGGTTAAATTCATAGTATGCGCGTAAAGTCAGATTAGATTTTTTTTGCCTATGTGTAAGTAAAGTAAATAAATATCTATTTTACCGAGACTAAAATCATTTTACTGGTTTCATGTGAGTATTACAGTCTGGAAGTAAGTGACTTTTTTTTGTTTGTTAATAAAAAAAAATAAAAAAAGGGAAAAAAATGGGCACATCTGGAAAATGGAAAAGCGAGAGAGAAAGACGAGAAAGAATGAAAGGAAACTTCAACCAGAAATAAGAGTCAAATCACGTTTGACGATCTTCTCAAAATAGACAAAAGATATATAAACAATGAAAAACAAAATCCTGCTCCCTAGAAAACAAACATATAGACATACAAAAATAAGAAAATATTTTTAAAAATTAAAGGGTTTATACATATACATATATATACATTATATATATAAAGAAAATGAAATGTTTTAAATAAAGAAAGAAAACCCATTCTTTTCTTTGTACGTACGTTTGATAAGTTTAAAGCCCTGTTCGGTAGTAAAAAGTTAGACTGGTGTCGTTGCAATTGATACTCGCGTATTGTTTTTGTTTGTTTTTAAATAAAGCCAGACTAAAACCGGAGTTGTTGAAATTTAGTCTTGGATAGTGTTGGGTTTTGGTAAAAAATAATTGGTTTCCAATATATATATATATATATATTAGAGTCACGTTAAGGTATTGCAAATCTTAATGTTCTTATTTGTTTTACGGTGTGCATTGAAATGCCGGAAAATGAAAAGAAAGAAGAGTTAGGTCCGTTTTGGTCTTTTCTTCTTGGGTAAGGCAATTCCAACTTCTTTATTCTTAATTCTTTTTGAGTTTGTTCCTCGAGAAAAGCATGTACAGCCTGTGTTGTACGAACACACATACACTCTTCCCACGAAGTAGCTAGTCTGCTTTTGTTGATTGGGATTGTCGTTGTCGGCGACTCTCTATTTCTTCCTTCCAAACATGTTCTTCTCTCTCACTCTATCTCTCTCTCTCATTCGCTCGCTCGCTCTCCCTTCCTTGCTCTCCTTGATCGTACGTGTCCCCCCCCTCCTCTTGCTAACAAACTCTCCCTCCGCTACCCGTTCGGTCTCCCCTGCTCCCTAAATACCGGACTCATTTTTATTCAAGCTTTTTCCCCCTTCTTCTTGTTCTGAATCTTTTCAGTTCGCTCGTTCAACTTAAGCAGTTTTAATAGCACGATTCGACTCACCACGACGACGACGACGATCATAACGACGAGACGTTTTTCATTCCGCCGTCTACAACACAGAAGAGGCTCATGTTGACTTTTGCGTTCCGTTTGTTTGTCTCAACAAAGATTTTCTCTTTCTTTCATTCACTTCTTTCCGGTTTTTCTTTCTTTATTTTGATTCTTTTCCCCTTTCTTTCTTCTCTTTCTTTCTTTCTCTCTTTCTCTCTTCCAGTCTTTTTTTCTCTTCTCGTTCTTTCTTTCTTCTCTTCCCGTTTTTTCTTTTTTTTCTTTCTTATTATTTTTCCATTTTTCTTATTATTTTCCATTTCTTTCTTTCTTTCTTTCTTTCTTTCTTTCTTTCTTATTCTTTTCGTTCTTTTTTTTTTCTCTTTCTTTCTTCCTTCCTCTTTTTACTTTATCTTTCTTTTTACTTTTTCTTCCTTCCTCTTTCTTTCTTTCCTTCCTCTTTTTACTTTTTTTCTCCCTTTCTTTCTTTTACTTTATTTCTTCCTTCCTCTTTTTCTTTTTTTTCTCTTTCTTTTTCTCTTTCTTTCTTCCTTCCTCTTTTTTCTTTTCTTCTCTTTCTTTCTTTTTTTTTTCTTTCTTCCTCGTTCTTTCTTTCTTATTCTTTTCCTTTCTTTCTTACTTTCTTTCGTATTTTTTCCTGTTCTTTATTTCTTTTTTCTTTCTTTCTTTCCTTTCTTTCCTCTTATTTTTATTTCTTACCCGTTCATTTTTCTTTTCTTATTTCGTCCTTTCTTTCTTTTTTTATTCTCTCGTTTTTTATCGTTTTATTGCTTTCTTTCTAAATCTACTCAACTTGTTTCTTTCTCTTTTCTTTCTTTCTTTCTTTCCTTTTTATTTTCTTTCTTTCTAATTCTGCACTCGTTTCTTTCCACCCTTCACCTTCTTTCTTTCTTTCTTTCTTTCTAATTCTCTCTCGTTTTTTTCTTTTTCTTCCTTTTTTCCTTCTAATCCTGTGCTTATTTCTTTCTTTCTAATCCTCTCGCAATTCTTTTATCCTTCTTTTAATTCTTTCTCTTTGTCTCTCTTTTCTAATTCTCTTCTTCTTCTTCCTCCTTCCATTACCCCTCCATTCTTTCCTTCTTTCTTTTTCATCCATCCAGAATTTTTTTTCTATTTCTCGGTAAACCCCAAGTTTACTCAAACGATAAATACTTTAGATTTTAAATTAACATTATTGAATAAGCTTATCTAATCTGGCGCATGGGGACAATTTTGGGGCACTCAGTGAGGCTCTAACTCACTACAATAGTAATGATCCCCGAGTCTAGTTTATTTAGTTATGACTCCACAACGAGTCGTTCATTAAAATAAATAATCTTTATAATAATGAGGTTAGTCAATGGTTTTGCAATATTTTGCCATGTGCTAGTTTGCGGCGCGCGTATATCACCTGACCAAAGTAGACCAAACCGTGAGAAGGTACCCGATGAGGTTGAATGGTTTTGGTTTGGTTTGGTTTACGGCATATCAATAATGCCGACAAAGTTTTGAAATAAATTCATTCTTAATGGATACACAGTTTTTTTTATAAACACATTTTTCTATTTAACCCATAAATGTGACCCTAACAGGTACTACCACTCCGGGTCAGAGTGGACCAGGGAGCAATGGTAATGACGGGGTGCTCCACATTCCCCAGACCTCTAGAACTGGAACCTTACCATCAGATAGAATTTAACGTCATTCTCAGGACACGAAGACCCACAGCCTTCTATCACATATATGATTAAAAGGATTGGAGCTTACCATAAGGGCCATAGGGTTGAGGGCAATAATATAGTCTATCCTCAGTAAGGGCCGTCTAGCCCAAGAAAGGGCCAAACCACCTGGGTTCCATCCTTAAGCATCACGGGTCGCCACCCACGGCAAACAGGTGGCTCCATTGGGGGGAGTCTTACCCCTCTGTAGAGGTGGGGTCGGTGTATTCTAACGCCCCACCCGATAGGGCGGAGGTTGAATGATAGTATCGTGGTAGTTGGTACGTTGACACGTTCTGCATTGCTTCACGCCGTGTTTGATTTGAAACCTGCACAGATAAACGTGTAACGTAGTCGAATTCTGGATTTTAGCTTTACGAGTTTGAGTCGGGCTATGCATATTTACCAACCTATCCACACGAGTAGGGTGTGGCACAAGGTCAATTTCTTAAGCGGGGTTTAACAGGTTCAAATTCAGAGTTTTCTTTCTCCTTGACTAGTTACTTAACAAAGGTTAAAGAGCCCAGTCTACTCAACTATTTACTCATAGCTGGAGGGAGACTAGTTGGATCCATGTCTTTCTCAAGGGTATTAGCGCTATGTGAAATGCAAATAGCCTCGTTCAGAAATTGAACTCGTCTCGACGTGTCTATTTACTACGACGGTAACCATTACACCACGCACCTCCACAACTGGATGATAATGCCGCGGAAGCAACCAAATATTTGGCTGAAGGCTCAGTTGATCTCAGTACAGTAACCAGATGGTTCAAGAAATTTCGCTGTGGTCCAAGCCATAGAGCCAAATCCAATGAGGTTCTGCTTCAAGCTATAGAGGCACAACTAGTGAGTAGCAATCGGAGAGCATCAGATGAGCTTAGCATCTCACAGTCCAGTGTGGTTCATCAACTTCATAACCTCAGCCTTTTTCCATATTTTCACTATGTAATCTATTAGTTGAAAAGGCCCAACTACAATATCATTTACCCAATGACTTCTTTTGTCTATCATCATTTTACTCAAGGTGTGTGTGTGTGAGGGGGGGTAGCTATGACCACTAACTTCCTAGCTATTACTAATAGTACCCTGGAGCATATTTTTAGTATATGACTAGAATAAGTCAAAAGTTTTGCAGTATTTAGGTATATGCTAGTTTGTGGCATGTAAATCATGTGACTGAAGCAGTTCAAACTGTGGAAGGTACCCACTTGTAGTTGGTAGTACCATTGTAATTGGTGTGTTGACATGTGCTTTGCTTCATTCTATGTGTAATTTGAAAGTCACACAAGATAAATGTGCAATGTAGTTTAATTCAGTAACTTAGGATTTATGAGTTTAAACTGGGACATAACATCATGGAAGCAAACAAAAACATTTGTTTTGCAAAAGGTGAATGTGCAGTTGATTAAAGTGCAATAATCAGATGGTTCATGAAATTTGCTGTGGTCCAAGTCATAGAGCAAATCCAATGAGTAGCATTGGGAGAGTATCAGGTGAGCTTGGTATTTCACAGTCAAGTGTCATTCAAACTGTGTCATAATGCTGCAGAAGCAAACAAAAACATTTGTTTTGCAAAAGGTAAATGTGCACTTGATCAAAAGTGCAATAACCAGGTGGTTCAAGAAGTTTTGATAAAGTTGCAAGAACCTCAACAAAGTCATGTAGGCTAAAACCATGGATTCTGAGGTTCTGCTTCAAGTTATAGAGGCAAAACTAGTGAGTTGCACTGGGAGAGTATCAGGTGAGTTTGGCATTTCACAGTCGTTCAAAGTGAGTCATAATGCTGCAAAAGCAACCCAAGACATTTGTTTTGCACAAGTTAAATGTGCACTTGATCACAGTACAGTAATTAGATAGTTCAAGAAATTTCGCCGTGGTCCAAACAATAGAGCCAAATCCAATGAGTAGCACTGGGAGAGTATCAGGTGAGCTTGGCATTTCACGGTCAAGTGTCATTCAAACTGGGCCATAATGCTGCAGAAGGAACCAATAATCATGTTATGCACAAGGTGAATGTGCAGTTGATCACAGTACAGTAACCAGATGATTCAAGAAGTTTTGATAAAGTTGCAAGAACCTCAACAATTTGGCAAGATCATGTAGGCCTAAAACCATAGATTCTGAGGCACTGGGAGAGTATCAGGCGAGCTTGGCATTTCACAGTCCAGTGTGGTTTGTTACCTTCAGGACCTTGGCAAAAACAACCAGAGCTGTTGAGTAATTCCTCACGTAATCAAAATATTGCAAAACTTTTGACTCACCTTAACATACTTTTCGTATTACCGTTTTTCTACTCCGAGGTTTTTTTGTGTGTCTCACTTTGTCTGGCAAAGAAACACTTGTGTGGATCATTTAGTAGGGATCGAAAACACTTCAGTCGCCACCGATCCCCCACTGGATAGGCGCAATATATAATTATAGATATTTATTTTGTAATTTAAAAGAATAGTTCAATATACGAATGCAGAGATGTTGATAGGTACGTGTCTTGTGGCACTGACGCAAAAAAATCTAAAAGGACGCAGTCAAATCGTATCCATGCGTCCCAGTGTTTTTCTTTTTTTGTTCCCTCGCCATTTGAAGCTAACTATAAACACATTTCAATAGTTTCTTAGAAACGAATTACACAGGCTAGGTTACAAGGTAGTTCGACGGCTTTAGTTGAGACTCATAAATTTTCCAGGGGACTCATTCAAAGCAAATATGTGTGTCCCAGGACGCACTAAATCAAAAAGGTATCTGCATAACTGGAATGGTAATCCCAATGGAAGATTATCTATATATTATTACTCGTGTTCCTTAAATGTACGACCGTTATCTTGCAACACACTTTAGTTAAAAATGAGACCGTCCAAATCTTCCAGGATGAAATGCAAAAATATAAATTCTGATTATCTGCGTATCCCCCGAGTTCTCATAGTGCAAATAATAGACCATTCCGTTTTATCATAAAGAAAGAAAGGGAAGAAAAAGGACCTTCTACACAGAAAAAATACAATAAGAAAGAAAGAAAGAGAGTAGGGGAAAGATAGAGACAGTGTGTGAGCGAGCGGAAGTGATAACCCTAACCTGTTTCAATAAAATATAATGAAGAGAGAGAGAGAGAGAGAGAGAGAGAGAGAGAGAGAGAGAGAGAGAGAGAGAGAGAGAGAGAGAGAGAGAGAGAGAGTTAAATCAAGAATATCATACTTTTTACATATTGAAGTATTTAGCAATAGCTCTCAAGTAAACATATCAAACGTTGGAATAATTAGATTATCATACTGTGGTATATTCACATGTTCTGTTGGTTAACTATAAATAGCTGTAAAAAATGATTTTTTAATTAAAAAATTTCTATTATTCTAAATCTTTATGAATATTAGAAAAGTTATGATATGGTTGGTATTTACCCAATCCATTTACAACAGGTAGGAAATATTTCTTAAAAAAGAAACTAGACTGTTATTTTAAATAAATGGTATGGTAAGTCATGCAGGAGAAAATATTATGGAATAAATTGACAGAAAAAAAAGAATTAATATTTACCCCCCCCCCCTCCACTCCAGAGCTTTTATAACAAACTTAATTCTTTCAAGCATGGATTCTCCAAGATTTTTTATCAGAACGATTCCGACTTTCCAGAATAAATGTTAAATCGTGGTTGGATGGAACCTACTCACGGACCATTTAAAAAAAAACTACATCCCAACTTAAAGGGATAAGTTTTTGTTTTCCAAGCCAGATATACGAAATAACCCAATGTTGAGAACAAAAATATGGAATTTTTATTATCTAAATTTTTCGGACTTTTGTTCTCATCTTCATTGTTTAATATAAAACGTTTCAGCCGATTTTCCCTCCGGCCTTCTTCAGATGTTTCTTGTTGAACTTGGGAGCCTACATCTGGAGCTTTCACGGAACTTTGAACCAAACCTTTTATTTGTGGTGTATACATAACAATAAAGATGAGGATAATAGCCCGAAAAATTTAACTCATACAAATTATCAAGCCTCATCTAAAAAAAAATAATTCAGACAAATAAAAATATGAAATGATCTTATAATTTGCATTCCTTAAACAACTACCAACAGAAGCCTACATATGCAAATTATTTCATAAGTCTACATCAGGCGGTAGAGCGTTCGACTCGGAGTCACAAGGTCTCGGGTTCGATACCGGCCCTCGCCAACTCAGCGTATGAGTAGCACAGAGATCTGTGCGGTAAAGTAGGGAGCTGATGATAGGCATAGCGCTCCACCTCAGACCCTAAAATAATCTCATTGGTTTAGCGCTAGTGAAAAGGGGATAGACTCCCTTGCTGTCTGGCTGATACCGATATTAGGCCACCCCAACGACTTTATTTACTTTACTTACATATGCAAATCGGTCTTCAGTTAAAAGACACTTTTTCAAGTCTCAACAAGTAGTTGAGCATACCTAACTCAAAACGGCGTACTATCGTTGTACAATGGTTAGCAAGCTAGTCTTGCAGGTCCATTTTTACTGAATAGTGTGTTCTACTCTCATTAGAGGTCTCATAATTGCAGCCTTATGCCAAATTTAAGGTATGCCTAGTCTTTTTTTTTTTTTTTTTTTTTTTTTACTTATTTAGAAGTTGTGCCGGGGGTAAGTATAATAATCAACTTAGTTTCAGGAGCACCCCACCCAGATAGCACGTACCCAATAAGGGCTTGGTTTATTACCCGGTGTCTACAAGGGAATGCCGACGGAATCTAAGCTATTTTTGCCCCATGGGTGGATCGATTCCTGCGGGGTACTCCGATCGTCACATTTTGGCCACGAGGGGAGCTAAATAAATAATCATATCTAATTGAAAGGAAATAATGTTTCAACAAAAGAACTGCATTTTGAAAAAAAATCTTAAAATAAAATAAAAAACTATAAAACATTTGCATGTTTTTCCATATTTAAATAAAATTGTTATGAAAAAGTGCTCTGTAAAGCATGCCAACACATGATTCGAGGGTCGCATGCGCCCCTCAACAAACACAGGTGTGACCTGCTCGCAGACTGCGCTCTCATACTTCGCTTTTACAGTACCCCATGTTTTAAAAAAAATATATTTACAAAAATTCTTGGGCGGAAACAGTCGTTTATTTTCATTAGAGCAATCTATTGTGAAGAAGAGGCCGGGTTAGCTCAGTCGGTAGAGCGTTCGGCTTGAAACCACAAGGTTCCTAGTTAGATACCGGTCCTCACCAACTCAGCGTATGAGTAGCACAGGGATCTGTGCGGTAAA
This sequence comes from Doryteuthis pealeii, assembly GCA_023376005.1. Taxonomy (NCBI): domain Eukaryota; kingdom Metazoa; phylum Mollusca; class Cephalopoda; order Myopsida; family Loliginidae; genus Doryteuthis; species Doryteuthis pealeii. Next base: position 26,388,841 of record CM042175.1, read on the forward strand.
GTAAGGAGCTCAGACGCCAATACAATCTCCTTGGTCTAGCGCTATTGAAAAGGGGATAGACTCCATTGCTGACTGGCTAATACCGACTTTAGGCCCCCGACAACTTTACTTATTGTTAAGAAACAGTCTGTTATCGACGCGTTTTCTCTCAACCCTTCCTTTGGATTGCGGAAGGAGGAGGAGGAGGAGGCTAACCCAGTCTATAAAAGGGATCGAGTCTTTCTTCTTGCCTTCTCCTGCTTTCAATCAACATATGGCTATAATTGAAAGAAACAGTGGCACTTGTACTTTTTATTTTTTGAACTCGGCCAGAAATTTTTTCCTTTATTTTTAACAAGATTTTTTTTTTTTTAATGTATTCATTAGTTTTAGTTGACAATAAAGAAATGAATGATAGTAATCATCACTTTGTTCTGCTAATGTAGAAGAAAGATTTAAAGACTTAGTTGTCATGTGCGGCCCTCATGACAGAATATATAACCCATGGGTCCCTCATGACATACATATGTAATCCATGCGGCCTTGAGGGCTATTCAGTTTGATATACCTGTTCTAAGTGATTGACTTTTATCTTTTTATCCATGACGGTCATTGTTCTGAAAAAAATATTTATTGATTGATTTTAACGGCATCTCCACTCGTCTCGAGTTATTTTATGCCCAGAAGTTAAGGAATTGCGTACATTTATATTTACATTTTTTGTGTAGTTGTTCCTTAATAGTTTTATAGACACGGTTATATATATTGAGTATTCCCCTCAAAAACAAATAATTTGCACACAGTTGTATGATTTCATATTCCTATCTAATACTAATAATTATATGATTTCAAGTAATTATTTCTATTTAATAATATTCATTTGCTGACACACAGTTACATTGGTTTCAAGTATTCCTTTCTAATACTAATAATTTCATGGTTTCAAGTAATAATTTATATTTAATAATCATTTCTTTGCAAATAGTTATATCAGTTATATGGTTTCAAGTAACTAAAAATAATCCCTAGTAAACAATTATAACTTCAAGTAATTATTCTTAATACAAATAATTGACCATTATATGATATCAAGTATTCATATTTAATATGAATAATTTTAAAACAGATCTATTTGATCCGTACACGGGACCCTATCTGGTACAACCACACTATGTCAGAGTGGACCTGGGAGTAATGACATTGTTGTAGGTTCGAATGAACTTTTAATTATATTGTTTTGACTCTTAAATTTGAAAAAAATTAAAAATGTGAAAAAAACAAAAAAAAAACAAAGAAAAGAAAAGAATTTGGATTATTTAGATTATTGGGACTATTGTCGTCATCGTTATTTTTATCTACACGAAGTTTCGGCCAATGTGCTCTCCGGCCTTCTTGTTTCTTGTCGAACTCTGCAACCTTCTCGGACTCCGGAACCTTCTATTCGAACTCGAGAGCCTTCATGTCGTAATCGGGTCCCTTCACGGAACTTCGAACCGAACCCTTTATTCAACCCATGGGGGTAGACTGTTCTCATTCCATTAACCCTTACCAAGTAGAAGTGTTAAGTTATGTTAAGTATTCTATGCTAATATCACCCTTGACCAGGATTGAATCTGCCACCTAAAACTGTATTAACTAAACCCTTATATCCATTGTGCCATGTGTCCAGTTGGACGCAACGGATATAAGGGCCAGAAGAAGGCCGGAGGTCACATTGGCTGAAACGCTGTGTAGATATCAATAAAGATGAGGACAATATGAGTCCGAATAATCCAAATAATCCAAATTATCAAGCCTCATCTAATAAATTCAGAGAAATAAAAATAAAATGAAAGAAAAAGAAAGAAATACTCTAAATCAGAATGGAGAAACCTTTTGAATTGAATTTATTGAAGGAGTAGTAGTAGGTCGAGGACGAGGCGAAGAGGAGGAGGAGGAGAAGAAATACTGGAGGAGGAGGTGGAAGAGTGGAGAAAGAGCTCTAAAAGTAGTTTGACTGTCGAAAAGAGAGACCCTTTCGTTTGAATTCAGAGTTTTCCTGTTTTGGTTGTCATGTCATATCAGTTAAAGAGCTTACTCTGCTCTACTATTTACCCATTGCCAAAAGGAGAATTATTGGATTCATGCCTTTCCCAAGGGAAGAGCGTCCCATCATGGTGTAACAAGCTAGTCTCGCAGATCCATTACAACTGAATAGAACAGGTTGGGTAAATACCTACCTTTTCCAGGTGTATTAGCTTTATGTGAAATGCATGCAGCCTCATCCATCGATTCGACGTGTCCATTTCTTACGAGGATAACCGTTACACCTCCAGTGCCACATTTTCCAAGGGCGGGAAGCTTTTTTTTTTAAATGTCTAAATTGAAATTTACTACACCCTAATAAAATTTCGTCCAAAAATGAAAGTTTTCACTTATTAACTATAGAGTTACATAATGAATAGGCATAGCCTATCATTTTTGTAATGCAGTGTAGAATTTAAAATTCAACGTTTAACTGTAAGAATCCATGGAAAATCACAAGGGATTTTATTGACAGGCGTTGAACCCATGTTGACCTAGAACACGATTCTCTCATTGGTTGAGAAAGCCACGTGACCGGGCAACTTCTGGGAAAGCTAGAGTCAGTTTGAGAATCGGCGAAAGAGACTTTGGGTTCGGATGCGTAATTTGCGTCTGCTGACTTATTCCTTGTGTGTTGAGTTAAAATTGGTTGGTTAGTTGGATATCATGGCATGTAAAACCATTAGGCCATTTTATTTCAAAATGTAGATTTAAATTTAATGTTACACTGTGGAAAAATACAATACTGGAAAAGTTCATAGTTTTAATTGACAAGCTTTGAACCCAAGTTGACCTGGAATGGAGCTGATTGGCTTAAGGATAACATGTGACCAAGCCACCCCCTATAAATAAAGATGTACACCAAAAGCATTACGTCTCCGTGTTCCTGATTTTATAAGAATTAATAAAGATGCATACGGAGTGAGACGAACTGATGTGACCCGATGAAAGAGAACCATAAAGATGACATCAACACAGCCAGCTGAGAAGGTTAATAAAAGAATATTTAACATTAATCCAAATTTCTCTCAATTTTTTAGATGAGGCTCGATAATTTGTATTATTCAGACTATTGTCCTTATCTTTATTGTAATCTGCACACCCGGACCCTCTCTGAGTTCGGAAATATTGACCTGATTCCCTTTCGCGGTCTGTTCCACCTGGGCTCGCGCCCTAGGCTTTCGTGCATACCGCGGCGCTCTCCTACTCGTTGTGGCATCGTGTCGGCGCCTTTATATTCACTCCTCGCTGCGAATGGGATCACCCACATGCAAGTATGGAATATTCCGGAGTTCTATGAATACCGATTTCTTTGTGTACATATTTGTTTATTCTTAGTTGTTGTTACTCAATTCAACAGTGCACAATTCTACAGATACATGCAATCTAAAATAAATTAAAAACATTGCTAACGTTTTGACGTGGAGCGATATACAGGTTGTTGGCAGAATTATAGTCCTCAACAAAGAAAGTGACGTCCTGTAGACTGGTGCGTTAGAATACACCAACTGCACCTCTGCAGAGGAGCAAGACCTACGGATATACCACAGTATCATAAATTAATTATTACGTTTGATATGTTTACTTAAGAGCTATTGCTGAATAGTTCAATATGTAAAAAGCATAATAATCTTGATTTAACTTTCTCTCACTATTTTTTTTCTTTCTTTCCTTCTTTTAATTATATTCAATTGAAACAGACTAGCATTATTGCTTCCTCATGCTCACCCCCTCTCTATCTTTCTCCTACTATTTTTTCTGTGAAGCATGCCCCTTTTCTCCCCTTTCTTTATTAATAAAAACGAAATGGTCCTTTATTAGCCGAGGAGATGACACCGATAAAAAATAAAATTCAGCCAATAAGCAACGCCAGATAATCAGGATTTACATTTTTGCATTTCTCTTGAGCAATTGAGACGGTCCCATTTTTAAGCAGAGGGTATTGGAAGATGATAATGGTCATACAATTAAGGAAAACAGTATTAATATATAGATTAATTTTAAATAACCATCTAAGTCACAATGACTGTAAAAAGCTGTTACACCCATTGGCAATCCTGACGTTGGTTTGGCCTAATAAAAATGTGTTTGCCTAGTGAATATTTTCCAAATAGTTCGTTCATGTTGTGAACACTGTAGAACTCTTCGAGTGCGGACAAATTGGGATAAGTCAAATATTAAATAAACTTAGGTTTGATTTAGTCTATTCGTTTAATGGCATATCAACACCTTATGGGTTATCTAATGCCGAAATGTGATGCATTTATAAATATCTGATTGTAATCGTAAGTATTTATAGTTGGTTTCAAGTGCACAGTTAGTTTCAAGTATACAAATAATTTTCAAACATATCTATTTGACCAATATATGGGACTCTAAAAGGTACGATCATTACAGGTAAAATAATTTGCACGGTTTCAAGTATTCCCATCTAATACAAAAAAACATATACACATACTTATATGGTCTCATATATATATACTTATATATACACACATATATATATGTATATATATACGCACACACATATATATATACATATATGAACACACACACATATATATATATATACGAACACACACGCACACATATATATATACGCGCACACACACATATATATACACACACATATATATAAACCAACACATATATATGTACACACATACACATATATTTGTACACACACTTACACACATATATATATGTGTAAACCCACACATATATATGCACACACACATACACATAAACATACACATAAACATATATATATATAAGAGAGTTTCATAATTTGCTTGAAGCATTGTGTATGTATTGGTTAGGAGGTTGATTTAGAAGGCCATCACAATGCAGTTTGGAATAAATAAAAAATAATAATACGGTAACAATGGTGGTGTGTGTTGACCTGTATTTTTGACCGGTAATAGGCGTAAAACATGTCCAGGTTGCAATTTTACTATATATTTTGAAAATCAAATATAAAAAATATTTTGTAAAAATTCAATTGAAAAGAAAAATGTCGGAGTTCTTATTTTATCCGAGACTTGGGGCGGGGACATTGTAAAATATGTTAAAACAAAAAAAACAAAAATAGGTGAATTATTTTCCCGATAGAAACTTGAAGCGGATGGTAGGTGTGGTGCTCCGCATCAGACGTAAAAACAATCTCCTTTGTCTAGCGTTAGTGAAAAGGAATTAGACTCCCTCGCTGTCTGGCTGATACCGACTTTAGGCCACCCCGATAAGGCCACCCCAAGGGATGGTGGTGTAAAATATCTAAATTAATTTGCCGATAAAAACGAGAAATATTCCTCGGTACATATCTAATCTGGGCTTCTTTTACGCCTGTTACCGTCAAGGAAAACCTAGAGTAAATAAGGGCAGGGAATCAGGGATGATAAAATGTTTCTAGATCTTTTACAATCCTTCACGGGGACTTTAACCAAGACCTAGGGTGAGAGAAGGTAGCTATCATATTGGCGTGAAAAATTAAGTACATTTCATGTATACTATAATGACCCGAATTGTAGTCACACTCAATTGTCATTACTTCTAGGCGCAATAATTAGGAATATATATATATATATATATATATATGTGTGTGTGTGTGTGTGTGTGTGTGTGTGTGGTGTGTGTTTATATGTACGTGAATATGTGTTTATATGTATATGTATATATATGTATATGTGTGTATGTATATATATACATATGTGTGCATATATTCGCGTGTACATATATGTGTGTGTGAATATATATGTGTATGTGTGTACATATATATGAGTGGCTTTATATATATATGCATGTGTGTATATATGTGTATATATATATATACATATGCGTGTATATATATATGTGTATGTGTGGGTTTATATATATATATATATATTATATTATATTAATATATTGGTTAGGATTGATTTAGAAGGCCATCACAATGCAGTTTGAATAAATAAAAAATAATAATACGGTAACAATGGTGGTGTGTGTTGACCTGTATTTTTTTAATTATTTCTTGAATTTTCGAGGTAATACCTTTATCAAAAGAATTGAACTGAAGCAGTACAGCTATGGCATTTCTTCCTAAATGAATTTTCTTTTTTTTTTTGAAAATGACGTTATTTTTGAAAAACTGTATTCCCGTGTGAGCGTGAATGCGTTTATTTTTATTTTTATTTTTTTTGTACGTGTGCGTATGTTGTAATGCGCGTGACATTGAAAATGCGTGTTTGGCTGTGACGTTAAGACTGTATCCTAGCGCGGGATTTTTGTACGTGGGTATGTGCGAATGAAAAAGTGTATTTGTGTTTTGTGACGTTTCCTGTTGGATTTTACATCCATTTAATCATTTAATATTATTAATATTATTATTATTAATATTATCATATTTATTTGCTTATTTATTTTACGCCTATTACCGTCAGAGCCGGTTTAGCTCAGTCGGTAGAGCGACCGCCTGGGATCCACAAGATTCCAGGTTCGATTCCGACCCTCGCCAACTCAGCGTATGAGTAACACAGGGATCTGTGTGGTAAAGTGAGGATCTGATGGTAGGTTTGGCGCTCCACCACAGACGCCAAAACAATTTCCTTGGTCTAATGCTAGTGAAAAGGGAATGGACTCCCTCGCGATCTGGCTGATACCGACTTTAGGACACTCTGACGACTACATTGACTGTAGTAAACATTTTGTCGTCCCGTATTCTTTCTCTTATTTACGCTAATGAAAAGGGGATGGACTCCCTCGCGGTCTGGCTGATACCGGCTTTAAAGCCACTCTAACGACTACATTGACTGTAGTCGTCAGAGTGGCCTAAAGTCGGTGTCAGCCAGACCACGAAGGAGTCCATCCCCTTTTCACTAGCGTAACATAGCGTAAATACGAGCAGGAATACGGGACGACAAAATGTTTAGAGAATCATTGTAAGAAAGCGAAATTAAAGCTGAAATGAATTACTACTACTACTACACCTGATGTAAATTCATGATATCCATTTATGGGTGGTGGTGGTGGTGGTA